>OZ018326.1:107248858-107618858 GCA_963969495.1 Ceratothoa steindachneri
GAAATGGATAGAAGCAATATTTTATTGGTGTGAAGATAAAAGTGTTACTCACAATGTAAATTACCCTAATCTTTCAAGAGTAAGAGCAGCATAATTTTTTAATTTGCTCCGTGAATTATGCACAAATCAAATCTAAAAACATCTCAGTTCTCATTGTACATATTGACATATCATGTTTTTGCCAAAGGCCTAAGTACCATAGAAGACGAGCACCAAATGAGCCCATATGTGGTTTCTGTCTTGTGGATACAAGTACAGTGCCGAATTTAATAATGATAATAAATCCTTTATTTCCAATATTTACATTGGGTATTTTACAAAAATAATCATGAATATATAATTACAATAGGTTTAAAATTATAGATAAAATAGTGTTACAGAAACAATATATTATAGTAGAGTCTAAAACTGCAATAAATAACATGAACACAAAAAGTAAAAATATATTATTACGAATGTCATAAGACTAATTTCTAAGAAGTATCACAAGAATTGTAGTATTACAAAATATATTTTAATAGTAAAACTGAACTACTACATACTAAAAGAACATCAGTGTATAAAATAATATATAAATAGTAGCTATTATATTAGCAAAGTCCTATCTGAAAACCGTTTCCATAATATCTATAAAAGTGTAGTAGCACAGACTAAAAAACACACGTAAATTAATTGAGCCTAACATTAGTAAAGATTGCGATTAATAAGTACTTTCTTAAGATTATCATTAAAAGTGCGGCAAGAACCAGCTTCTTTGATTACAATGGGGAGTTTATTGTATATTGTTGTGCCTCGAATATTAAACTGACGGGAGTCAATGTCCGTTTGAGTTCTTTCTACATAACACCATTAACTGTGTTTACTATCGTAAAATTGTATAACCAATCTAGAGTCATGTTTCGTAGAGTTTTTAATACAAAGTTACACACATCGAGAGTATATTTATCTTTAGCTTTTAGCCATTCTAGTTTTTTCAGGTAGTAGGATATGTGTTTATTTTTTTTTACATTACCAACAGCTAATCGGGCGGCAGAGTTGTGAAGTCCTGAACCATATGCATCTGCGAATTTCTAGTGGTTTCCCAAACTTTCAAACAATAATTGGTAATACTTAAAACCAGCGATTGGACAGCTATTTTATGTGTAGATGAGTCACACTGTATTTTTGTTTCGTTAAGAAGCAAACCATTTGTTAGAAAATAGCCTTTGGCCTTGTTTAGAATGTTTTCTGCCCTGTCAATAAGTTCGGCTTTACTTACTCTAACTGACTGAGATCTGATATCTAAATAACTCCTGAACCAGGACGGATCAATATTCATCAAGGTACATTTCTCAAATAATATGGTGTGGTTTACACTATCGAAGGCTTAAGAAAGGTTGAGTAGTAGGAGTCTATATTTCTGTAAATTTTATGTGATATTTTTAGTAGAGCTGTTTCTGTTGACAGTTTTAGTCTGAAACGATGTTGAATTTGTGATATTAGTTTATTTTTCTCTAAAAAATCGGTTAACTGATTAGCAATGATCTTTTACAAGACTTTCGATAGTATTGGTTACAAAGAGATAGGTCAATAGTTAAAGACGTCCTCCGAATCAATACTTTTGAAAACAGGAATTACATGGGAAATTTTAGGTTATATGGAGATAGTAGAATCTCGTAGTGCCATGGTCATACTACCGAAATTGAAAAAAGTAGTCAGGCCTGGATCAGTTATTCATAGTGACCAGTGGAAACCACACTCAAATATTCAACGAAACCTCTGTCTTGAGCATCTCACAGCCAACCATTCTGTTTGTTTTGTAGAACCACCTACAGGTGTGCAAACACAATCAATAGAAGGCTATTGAGGAAGGCATAACTCAGCCATAAGAGCATGCAAGGTTGCAAAAGGGTATCTTTACATTCATATCTTCAAGAATTTATGTGGAAAGAAAGAAATAAACATGAGACGTTTCATGTATTTTGCAGGGTTATTGGTGATCAATAAAATAAAATTGAACGTTTTATTGTTACAAGTTCGCTTTTTTTAATCTCTAAATATTTCTACTAAAAATTCTCTATTACCTTGTTATTTGAATATCCTTGATTTATTGATCGCAACTGTTTTAAGATTTTATTCACAAGGTCAATAAAGGGGTTACGATTCTTTACGAGCTATATGGGGTAGCTCATATTTATATGGGTAAAATGGGGTTACCAATCTTTAAAAGGTCCATATTGATAGGGAGAATGCGCAACTCTCCTGTATCTGTCTTCACCCCGCAAATAATAATAATAATCAGCAAGTAAAGAAATCTTTGTACCACAATAAAAGAATTTCAAACATTCTGCATTTATTTGTTGCACCAGGACTTTTTATGCAGGAGTACTTAAAGGGAAAAGGCTGGTGAGGCCCCTGAGAGAAAGATCTGTGTGTGGTAGACCAGTCAGCAAGGCAGGTCTACCAACAACCGACGAAGCAAAATAATGAGTGCCAAGAATTCTATCAGCCCTGGAAAGGATCCGGGGTTGATGCTAGCCATGTTAGGGGCGTGGCTTGACAGCAACGTTCTTTTTTAAGCTCCGCCTCTTTATCTTTTGTATGCGCTTCGATCATGCAATCCAAATTGGTTAGATAATTGTCTTCCTAATTTGCATGGAATATCACTGCTGAAAGGAAGATAATTAACTTTTATTATTAGTAAGATACGAAATGATTGATGCTCTGGTTGATAATCCCCAGGGCTCTTCCAATCCCAAGTTATCTCTGAAACATCCCCCTTTCCAACCAATTTGTTACTAGGGACTCTTTTAGAGACGAGTCCCAAGTTACAGTTGCCTCAATTCCGTCTCCCCCTAGTCGCATTATTGTTGTTCTACCGTTAAATTTAGAACTTGAAACCAATTTTGAGAAGAGGAGATTTGAGGACTTATGTAAATGATTGCAATTTTAGTATTTTAATACATAGAGAATCATGGTTGGAAGGAATTAAACCAAGCGCCCACTTGAGTGGTGCAAATAAGAACCAGATTTACTTACCAAGAAAACACAATCCAAAAAACGGTGGAATAAAATCACTATTTTAAAGGAACGTTTCACTTATTGCAAACCAGGGCACGTATTTCATTTCATACAGACATGACGATATGATTTTATTGCATGCAGACATGACTATAGTGATTTCATTGGATTCAGACATGACTATAGCGATTTCATTGGTATAGAGATGAATATAGTAATTTCCATGGATACAGAAATACTTATAGTGATTTCCTTTTATGCATACATGACTATAGTGATTGTATACTGGCATGAATATAATGTTTTCATTGCATGTAGACATGCCCATATAGATTTTAGGTTTTAGAGGATACAAACATGAATATAGTTATTTCATTTTGTACATATATACCTTGATTAATGTCAATTTATACAGACATAACAATAGTGTTTTAATTGTATAATAACATGTCTATAGTCATTGTATTTAATACATATATGAGTATAGTGATTTCATTGCAAACAAACATGCCTTTAGTGATTTCAATTTATACAAACATAGTTATAGTAATTTCATTTCATATAAACATAACGATAGCAATTTCGTTGCATATAGATTTGACTATAATAATTATTGCACACAGATATTAATTTAGTGAGTTCATTGATAACAGACATGACTACAGTGATATGATTGCATACAGACAACTATAATGATTTCATTGTATACAGACATGAATATAAAATTTCAGTATTTACAGACATGCCTATAGTCGTTTCTTTGCATACAAACATAATTTTAGGGATTTCATTTTTTACAGACATGATCATTATTGTGAGGAGCGAAATCGAGTGTTGTCTAATGTGAGTCATTTCTTTCCTGAAAAACATTGGCTGTAAATTGAAGTCTCTCTTAGTGTTTTTTATTTATTCTTTAGAGACCCAATATTTGAGCTCTCGCTTCCCGAGTGGATAAGCCTTTGGATTTCCAACGCATAGGTACCGGGTTCTATCCCAGTGAGAGCTGACACCAGAAAGAAAACCAATGAAGGAATTTGCTTCACCCCTAACGGTCGGTCACTAAAGCACAAGATGTTCCATCGCTTAGTCTATGTTCCAGGTTCAATGAGTCCGCAAATGGGTCGCTCTATGTCGAGGAACAGGACCAGATAGGCCTCTCATATCAACCACTAGACTTATTTCCTTGTTATACATTTTCAACTTATCTTAAATAACTTTAGTATCTTCAGCGATTTGAGTATCTTCAGTAACTTCTATACAAAACTATTTTAAAATAATGTAGAACAGGACTAATATCCAAACCTACTGTTGCATCTTTAGTGCCATCGAGGGATACGTTATGGCTCTCCACTTTTGAGATGGAGGCAGTGTTAGGTATCATCTCATCGGTTAGCCTGCAATGAAATGAATTCATACTCCCATATTTCCTTTTCGATGACGCTTTGACACTTGGCAAGACATCTGCATAAATAACTGAACATATTAAACCTCTCTCATATTCTGCCTGAGATCATTTTCATTTCTATGATAATAATTATCTGTTTTAGAGGTCTCTCATCAATTCCACTCAACCTACCCTCCAAGTATAAACAAGTTTTCCTACTCAGGAAAATGACAATGAGTCTCGAATACTTAGAGTTTTCCTTTACTTTGGCACCCAATAGCCATGACAGCTTCCTTAGATCTCCCTTCACTTTCTTCCAGAGTGGTTCCATAAATTTGCCTGACGAAATCACATTTCAAACTTTTGTTTTATTATTCTAACTTCGGTAATTCTGGAGCATTTTTTCAGCATCTTGATTCTAAAGTTTGCGTTTCCATAACTTAGTTTCAATAAAAACTTCATTTCTCTTTCTTGCAATGTTGTGTTTGTCTTTATTTATTTATTTTTTTACAATAAACGGTGTTATTGTAGATTCATGTCTTATTCCTTGATCATACACCTAGTGCAGTTTACGAAACCACAATAGCATGGGTACTTCATTTACGATCAAACTTAATGTTGGAAGTTCAAATTTATGCTCCTATATTTCTGCCACGTTTGAATCTTTCTATTGAACGGTGTTTCCACCTAGAATAACTCACAAATATCTGTCTATTTGTTCCATTTTGGGAGATATTGAAAACTTTCCTAAATATCATTATTTGCCTTTTTAGGAAGGTTCAGATACAGATTTAGAGGGACAACACAATAAATTTGATCCATTGAATTTCCTTATCTCGGGAAGGGCTATGAACAATTCACTTATAGAGGTGTGTATGGAATTGTGTATGGGAGCAGCGAAAGAGAAATGAAGTTTATAACCTGTTCAGAGAGGGTCGCTTTTACGTTCATGAACTCAGTGTAATATATATTAATGGAAAAGGAGTGTGTGTGTGTGTGTGTGTGTGTGTGTGTGTAGTAATAGGAGTTGTTCAAGAGTCCATATGTTTCCAATGCCTGATCAACATCTACTATGAGAGTATGAGAGTATGAGGTCCTTCAGATGTCAGCTGCAGCATGGATGTCAATGATAATGCCGGATACTCATTTTCGGTGAAGGTTTTGCTGTAGAGTGACGATTGTGAGGAGCAGTGTAAGATTGTAAAGTGAGAATGTGAAGCAATAATATAAAAATGGAAGGAGAATTAGTCTACCCATTGTAAATGTTAATTGTAGGATATTGGTATTGAATGTGGGAAAGGAGGAGGGGGAGTAGAATGTGTGAAAGTGATGTCACGACAGAAATGTTGAATGATATTTATCTCGAAGGTGTATGTTAGGTCTAACATATTGTGTTGTAGGTGTGATTAAAGTATGTTGTAGTTGAAAGCAGGGAAGAGTTTCTATGTTGGAAGTTGCCATATGTGTGCGTGGATGAAGTGTAGAGTTGGCGATTTATTAACTGTGGGTTTTACAGTTACACAATTTTGATTTCGTCAGTGAGTGGTGCAGTAAAAGAAATATAAACACATGTTTGCAGTTGTTTTTATAAAGCAGTGATGATTTTTTTTGTAGGAAGTATGAAATCTGTGACAGTAAAGTGGGATCTTAGTGAGTGGTTTAGTAAAAGTGATGGTGTTCACTACGGGTGTGCGAGTTACGCTGGCTTTTAATGTGTTCATATGTGGTGTTACTTTTTTAATGCACTGGTGAGTTTCTATATAGAAACTATGCCATGTATAAGAGTGGTTTGATATTATGTTGGAGAGTTCGGAAGGAGTGTAAAAGGCCTCCCAGGCTTTGAAAGCGTGTTTATAATGATATAATTAAAGGAATATCGACATAAATTCTTAGGAAATGTGTGATCATGAACGACCTAAAAATTCATGAAATCCTGGTGTAATTTGTTAGTATAGCGCTGCTCTCTAGATCTATGAATGAAGTGAATTCACTGATTAAGACCTTCTTTACTGTGCAAAAAAGTGGAGAAGTCTGAAATTTGGCTACTAATGTTGTGAATAGAGAGTCAATACCAGGAAAGTGCTTTGAATTGTATGGAAAAGGATGAAGCTCAATGTAAATTTAAAGAACGTTAAGGTTGAAAGCGAATGGGGGTTATCCGGCTTGGAAGAAGGAGGGAAGGGTGAAGGCTTGGAAGAATTACACTGGTCTGCGTCAAAAATGTACCTTAGGTTTTCTGTAGTGTTTCTTAATAAAATTGACCTCCTAAATCCGAATCTGTCATCTGTTTTTCTCTATCACCTCCAGTTTTTGCGATACAGGGAGTGATAATAATTTTATAGTTTGTACATCTCCTATATTACATCAAATTTCAATAGTTTTTGCACTGCTCTATTCGCAGTAAATTTTGTGTACATTTTAAGTAATTATTCAAATAGGTATATATTTTGCAGGTTAAAAATTGCTTAGCATTCTAATAATAAGAATAATAATAATAGTGGTTGAGTTAAAAATGAACAAAAAATGTAAGAATAGCTCCGACAGATTTTGCTATGTTTGCGGCAAAGTGACTTTTCCCGAGCAGCAAAGTACAATCCCTCCTGTAATTAAATCTTTGTATCATGCATATTTTGGAGTAAGGCTAAGAGATCAAGATAAAAGTTTTGCACCACATATCTGCTGCAAGGGATGCTACATAAGTTTAAGACGCTGGAGTCAGGGCGAACAGAAGTCTCTCTCTTTTGGTGTTCCCATGGTGTGGAGAGATGGCAAGGACCACACTACGGACTGCTATTTTTGCATGACAAATCTTAAAGGTGAGCATTGTATCAAGTATTTAAGCTTTCTGTATTATACTGGCTTCTGAAAATGTCATTATTATGCAAAGACTTAGCATAAAATTAAAAACTAACATAGTTCACTTCAGCATGAACAGTTTCTGTGCAACTCCAAATCAATTCCTTTATGTAATATGCAATTATATTTTCCACAGGTATAAATAAGAAGAATAAACATAGTGTGGTATATCCGGATGTTCCTTCTGCCATCAAACCCCTGCTCCATGGCCCAGGAATTCCTATACCTTCTCCCCCTGAACATATAGAGGTACATGAAGAGATTAATATGGAAGTTGACCGAGATTATGACACATCTGAGTCTTATCAGGTTTCCACACATGATATGGTTGCAAGACCATTCACTCAAGTTCAGTTAAATGACCTGACCAGGGATCTGGGGGTTTCAAAGGCGAATACACAACTTCTTGGCTCTCGACTTCGTGAAAGTAATCTTCTCGCTTAAAAAAACAACATTTAGGGGGGTACAAAAATAGAGAACAAGAGTTTCGAAGCTATTTTTTCACAGCATTCTTCCAGCTCTTTAGTATACTGCGCCAATATTAAAGGACTTGTTGAGGCCCTCGGAATTCCCTACAACCCATTAGAATGGAGACTATTCATAGATTCCTCCAGTAGAATTCAAAAAGCTGTGTTACTGAATATTGGTAACAAGATAGCTTCCGTTCCTATAGGCCATTCAATCCAACTTACTGAAAGTTATGAAAATATGAAAAAATTGCTGGATGTAATGAATTACTCTAGCTATAAGTGGAGGATATGTGGTCAACTTACATTTTACAAGAATGCAAATCTGGAAATCATGAGTCATTTTTGAGTTATATTTTTTGTTGAAGTGTGTCCCTATAGGTTAATGCATCCTATTGGGTTAATGGGGAACTTATCCTAATTGAGAAGGTATGCAACACAACTCAATAACCTTAAAATAAGATGTACATATATCCAATTAGTTCCAATACGATGATTTAATGCATCGGCATACAGGATTTTTCAGTATATATTCATATTCTTATTGTTTTAAGAAATATTACTTTGAATTTGTTTTTAGAAATATTACACTGAATTAGCATACCGTGCTTAATTTTTTTCAGGTAGTGTCTCTTACGCTTGGGACTCAAACAGGCTACACGAAGCATCCCTGTTTTCTATGTTTATGGGACAGTCGTGCAGATAGTATGCACTATGAGAAGAAGGTTTGGCCTCCACGAGAAGCATTTAGAATTAGATCAAACAATGTGATAGCTGAACCTTTAGTGCCTCCTTAAAAAATACTCCTCCCTCCATTGCATATAAAGCTTGGCATAATGAAAAATTATGTCAAAACCCTTAATAAAGTAGGCCAAGCTTTTAAATTTCTTCTTCAAATATTTCCACAAATCAGCTCCATGGGGGAATTTTTGAAGGACTTCAAATCAGGAACTTTTTCAGCAATTTGATGCATCAATGAAGGACATAGAACAAGATGCCTGGAAAGCTTTCAAAGCTCTAGTTAACAATTTTCTAGGCAATAAAAGGAGCCTAGAAGAATATGTTGCCCTGGTCAATCAGCTCTTAACAAGTCTCAAACATTTGGGAGCTCGAATGTCTATAAAGATACACTTTTTACAGTCCCATCTGGATTATTTTCCCGACAACTGCGGGGATTACAGTAAAGAACAGAGGCAAAGATTCCACCAGGACATAAAAACAATGGAATCCAGGTACCAGTGTAAATGGAACGGAAACATGCTTGCTGACTACTGTTGGTGTTTGAAGAGTGATGCACCAGATGACAGGCACAAACGAAAATCGTCAAGGGCGTCTGTTCTTCGAAATTATAATTATTTTCTTTATTATGTTGCATTCTTTTATTTTTTGTTTATTAAAAGAATTATAGTTTACATACGTGTATTCCTGTTTATATGATATAACAGTAATAATGCATTATTAGATAGAGAAAGTTTAAAAAAAAAATAATCAGAAAAAATGAGGTAATCTCAATGAAAATGGTGTATGCTGTACTCAGAAAATCTGACCTGATTGAACAAATATACATTCATTTTTGAGCTCAGGAGGTTGGATTCATTAAGAAACCACCAAAAAATCCTGGGGAACATAAAAAAAAATTTCAAACGCAGGCCTGTGTTATTGACGAGTGTTTTTAAATCTAAATTTAATGTATGGGAGTGAGACAAATCTGAGTGAAAGAGGTAGAGTGTTCCATATATATAACTTGAAGCATTAGCTGAGTATTAAAGTGTTAAAAGGAAGAACGACTATGAGAGAACAGTGTGACGGCAAAACGGCTAATAGTAAAGTGTTTAATAAAAATATTGTGAGGTAGGGAGTGGTAAATGAATGTACTCAGAAAAGTTAGTAAGGAAAGGGGAAGATTATGTGAAGAAGGAAAGTTTGTTTGAGGGAAGGGTGGTTTGACTTTGTAAAAATGTTTGGGTGGAAAGTAAATCTCACCGAGTTTGGAATTTTGATAGACCAAACGGGAATCGTGGTCGTTAGTTTTTAAAGCATACATGAAGATGGGGAAGGTATCCTGGGGTCGCCTTGATATTCTGTAGATTTCTGTAGCTGAGTATTTTTAGTAGAAGTGTTCTGTCTCAACCACATAATACTAATGTGATTCTGTTATTATCTTCCTTAATTTTCTTTTTATTAGTGATGTACTCATTCATATATTTTTTTACTTTCTCATTTATTTTCCCTTTAAAGTAGTATATAGAAAACGCTCAGCTAATGCCATTCTTCATAATTTTATTTCGAACTTCCTTCACTTCATCTTCTGCTCATACATAGGACATTCAACAAACACTACCTCTTCCCGGTATCATCAAGAGGTAGTTTTTTTCGGTTTCAAAATCGAGGGTCTCCTCTTCACTTTTTAATAGCCAGAGGAATTTATTCATCTAAGTCTTTTTAAAGAAAACAAATCATTGTTTTCCTCGTGGAAATAGCGGCCAAGACGTGGAATGTTCGAATGTTTATTTTAGTGTGTCTCACTCCTTCACTACTCCGTCCGTTTCACTGGATTTGAGCCTCTCACGTATTGAGACTACCATCATTATATATTACAATCATTTGATCTCCTTGATTATTACCTACTTTATACTCTTTATTTTTCATTATCCTCATCATCATCACTAACTCTATAATTTATAGTTTTTTTATCAAAGTTATTTTTAATCATTTTTTCATAATATCAAAAAACAAAATGGTGAAGTTCAGAGAATTTATTTTTATATATCTTCTTCTATAACTATATTTTAGCAACGGGATATTCTAAAAGGGAGGAAATTTAGTTTAGAGTTCCTTTTTAATATTATTATAAATGGCGAAGTTGAGAAAATTGATAAAAAATTAACCATGCTGCTTTTTAATTTTATTAGCGAAGCGCAAGCTCCCCCCGTAGGGGAGGGATCGAAGCCATTGCCTGTTTTGCTCTATTAATTTTTATTGATATTATGATAGTTTGAGGTAATGCTCATCCTGATCCTTATTTGAGTTAAAGGGCGCGCGAACACACAAACACACACAAACGGACACACAGTCTCTTCTTCATTCATTTAGGAGACACGAAAATCCCTAGAAGTGACTCTTGGTTGCCTATTTAATTTCTTACTCATCGAATTATTCATTTCTCAATTAGTCATAAAGGTCATCCTTGGTGTAATGTTACGAAAGATGAGGTTTGGAGAGGTCACTCCCTCTAAATCAGTCTCGAGAAGGTTATTAGGAGAAGAGGTTGGGTGTTTTGTTCAACAGATGTTGTCCACTAAATATCAGTCAGATCCAAAAGAAAATTCAATAGTTTGCAAAAGTTTAATCCGGCAGAAAAAGAAAAAAAACTTGTATTAAGTTTAATATAGTTTCATAATTTTACTAATCAGATCTGAGAAGTGCTTCACCACACCTCACGCCTAGAACATTCCCGTTCCCCGATAGGTTTCTCATGACGTCGGAAATGACGTCATTTACAATGAATTCCTCAAAGGGGCTCAAAATTTATATCCGTCTAGTAGTGCATATTAAGGCTGTGGAACACATAAACTATATAAAACATAAAATTCCTGTCTTCTTAATGATATATTATTTTATTTTATGTTTGGTTGAACCATAACTACTTATTAATTTTCATTACGTGTCATATTTAATGGACGCCCTATGTTTGTGGGCCTATGACGACTGATAAAGTATGATTTGCGTTATGTACATAGGGACTTCGTAAAGTTGGCAATATCACGGGACTCTATCACACATATAATACTTTACGAGGGAAGAAGGGAGGAAAATGGCACTTACACAAAGAAAAAAGTCACAACGTTAATGGAAGCGACATTCTGTATGAAGGAAAATAGGATTCGTAGGAGTTCTATTAATGAAGTGCAATGAAGATCAAGCGAAATTTGAGTCATGAATGTACTGAAAGATATTTTATGCTTAGTACAAAAGAATTTCGGTTCTAAATATTTTATACTCAGTGTCGATCTTTAAAATTAGAAGGAAGAGGCAGTTTAAGGAGTATTTTATATATATATAATGTTTTAGTCAGGAGACAAGATTCGGAAGTAACTGACTTCGATCATCAGTCTAAGAATAATGAGAGAAAAGCCTAACAGGTTTGACTTTATATATCAGCCATTAAAAGAACTTTAAAAAAATCAGAGAAAAGTATAAAGTAAAGAGCAATTGATAAGCCAAAGTAAAATTAAAATTTTGGCAAAGCCAACGATGGAAATGGGCAATACTGATCGGACGGGTCGCGAAAGTCTAATTAGGGTAGTTTGAAGGAAGGAACTTGGGCGGAAGTTTCCTTAGGAATGGTTAAAATTAGGGCTTTAAGGGATGAAACTGCTTTAAGGGATGAGACTGCTTTAAGGGACTGCTTTAAGGGATAAACTGCTTTAAGGGATGAGACTGCTTTAAGGGACTGCTTTAAGGGATAAACTGCTTTAAGGGATGAAACTGCTTTAAGGGATGAGACTGCTTTAAGGGACTGCTTTAAGGGATGAAACTGCTTTAAGGGATGAGACTGCTTTAAGGGACTGCTTTAAGGGATAAACTGCTTTAAGGGATAAAACTGCTTTAAGGGATGAGACTGCTTTAAGGGACTGCTTTAAGGGATAAACTGCTTTAAGGGATGAAACTGCTTTAAGGGATGAAACTGCTTTAAGGGATAAACTGCTTTAAGGGATGAGACTGCTTTAAGGGATGAGACTGCTTAAAGGGATGAAACTGCTTTAAGGGATGAAACTGCTTTAAGGGATGAAACTGCTTTAAAAAATGAAACTGCCCTAAGGGATGAAACTGCTTTGAGGGATGAGACTGCTTTAAGGGATGAGACTGCTTTGAGGGATGAGACTGCTTCAGCTATTTTTATTTTTATTGAGGAAATACATTTGAAGGCACTTCCGAAAACTGTCTCTATGCATACGAATACATATTTATATAAAAAAAACCTTTCCTTAAAAGTGCGTCTTTCTTTTCTAATCATTTTCTACTCGAATATTTCACATTTCCACCCATCATGTGGTCGAGAGCTTGTGAAAATTTGCATTTCATTCATCGCGTCTTTATAAGCTTGAGCAATTTCGTTCAAAAGCCTGGAAATGCTTTACCCCACTTATCGCGGCGCTCTTCCTCCTTTAATCCTCAATCGGACTGGGCCGAATATGGGAATCTATGGATATTTCTCATCTCCAAAGACGTTCAAATTGTCGTCCCGTCATCTGTAAAGATGACGCTCGATCATATTTGGGGCGAAAATATGAATAAAGATTACACAAGCATTATATTAACAAACCCAAGAAAACGTATGCTCCTTATAATATCACTTTAGGTAAAACAAATAAAATGAATTCCAAATTTTAGTTAATCTCCGAGAAACCCCGTTTTAAAAAGGAAGACACCAACCGATACTGTCACTTCTCCCAACAAAACTGATGGTGTCATTAAAAACACCTGAAAAGGGGCGTTTACGTAAGCCAGGGCAACGATGTTGCAACTGTAATTTAGAAGATTACGAGGCCCTTTCGTCCCTAAAGAGCATATTTCGAAATTCCTCACTTTCGACATCACTTATTGCATTCTCAAATTGTACTGACTTTAACATTTTCCTTACTTGCGGTCCAGTGTGGGGGAATTCCACGTGGAATTTCTTTTCCAGAACGGAAGTGAAGTCCATGCGCTGGATAGGATCCTAGAATTTGGTTAGGCTTAAATTGGTAAGCCTCCCCCCCCCATCCACAAGCCGTAACCTCGAACCACGTCCACCACGGACCACCTTTACGCGTGTTAGAATCGCCTCGGCGTGATGATTCGAGACCATTCGAGAGTAGAGCTGTTTCCCACTCACCCCTCCCACGAGGGAAGCCTCGGACATATATAGGGCTCGTCTTCCATGTGGGAGACACAATGTTGAGAAGTCTCACCCGGACCCAAGAAGATTCCCCTAGTTCCAAGTCAGGTGCTAACAACAAAGCAAAGTGACAGCTGAACTTTGTGTGTGTTGGAATTATCCCCAGCCAGTGAGGTAATTCCATTTGACGATCGTCACCGAGCGATTTTTCCGACTTTACTCATTAACTCCTGTCGAAGCCCTCCTCGTTCGCCCCTCGTTTTCGGGTGGCCGAAATACTCTCCCCTGGACCGGACCTTACCGCCCCCGATTTTTGGAGAATCGACATCACGTTAACTTCCCGCTCAGAAGCTTCGAGTGCCCTCACCTCACGTTTATTGCCTGCAGAAGACATCCGTGAAGCCTTACCCTGACATCTCACCCGGAATCCTCCGTAAGCTAAGCCCTCTTCCCCTTCAGCAACCTAATTGAGTTAATCCTCCCCATTTGAATAGTCTTCTTCTGTAATATATTAAATTTCAACTTCAGAGTCTGACGCATAACTCTGCAATTCCCCTCTCATTTACTAATTCAATTTTGCCTATGTATTCTCTTATTTTATGTAAATAAAATTATATTTTTGTACATGCCTCTTTGAATAACCTTGAGCTTTGCCATTGCCCAAATTTTGCCTGACCTCGTTGCACTCTTTTTCGCTGTTTCACGCGTCGAAACTCGTGGCGTTCCGTCCCTTGTCGGTCCGCCTTTAAGTTATTGGTCCCTTGCCCCTAGATATAATATGGTATTGATATAATGTAATGTCATACCACGACATCCAGTAAATATACCACCCTTAACTTTGACCTGATAGGTTTGGAAAGAGTAGACGAATCTCTTGAAATGCTTCTCCACCATGATCTAATGTTTTTACAAACTGTTTGACCAAATCAAGCTTTATATGAAGTGGAGCTAGCAAATCTTTGGCCCGCTTTACGAGAGGCTGTCTAAAAACATTTAGTTTTCCTGGCTGCAAGTCATCTCGAGGGGGCCATTAAACCTTCTGGTAATGTCCATGATCAGCCCTACTGTCCCCTAGGCAAAGAAAACATGAATACTTGATGTATCCACCCTGCAATGCGAGTAAGAAGGAAAGCATTTTAAAATCACCACAAACATCCCATTTAAACTTAGTATATATAGTTTACCTTTTCGAGAAGCTTTTTTACATTGTCATATTCTTCCTTCATTTGTACTGAGTATGCTATAATCAGGGATGGATACTGATCAATTCCAATAGCTGAAAACAAGCCATTAATATCTTTGCAGAAGCAGATATCCTCACTTATATCAAAGTATACTTCGAATTCCTCATGGCGCTTACTGTAACCTGTTGATCTGCAGTCCTCTTCCAACATATTCTATTCTTTAAGTCTGGATACCAAAAGCTCAGCTCCTGACTTATTGAGACCCAAGTCCCTGATGAGATCATCCAGTTCACGTTGATTTGGAAAGTGTGGGCGGGTACTCATTATTAGCTCAAATGTTTCATCGACAACTTCCACATATCACATGAGGGGCCCATAGTTTTTCTTAGTCACCCATACTCCTTCTAAAGTACAGTCTACATATAAGCAATCCAGTACTTTGTACCCTTCACAATTTTATGTGATACATGCTTAGGTCCAACATAGAAACCACACAGAAAACAGAACGATTTTGGTGAATTTCTGCATCCCCCTGTAGCCATAAACAAGAAAGTCAATATTTATCATATAAACCTGAAAAAGAAAATAAATAAATTAGCGACAAATGTAAGTGTGCTTTACCAGTACCCCATACATTTCTTTATATTAGCATAATTTGTTATATCTTTTAAACGGTCAAGGGTAGAGAAAGAGTAAAGACATATTTGGAATCAGCACAAAATCTAGTATTAAAACACTAAAAGAAATAAGAGAAACAAATGTTTTTTTGAAAATTTGTTACCCAATAATTGCTGTTTTCGTGCCTTTTGTGTGCATTTCTTAATTAAAGAAGCATTCAAGCCTTTGTTTTAACTTAAGCTCCTCTTGTCTTGAGAGCTTACATTCATTTATATTCATATTTTTCTTTTCTTTTTTATTTATTTATTTAATTGTTGTTTTTTTTTGTTTTTTTGTGTTAACTGCGGTATAATTACAAATTGGCAGATTTATATACATAGGTACAAAAAGAACTTAATCCGGACTGTTCTTGAACAATCTCCTAGGAAAATGAAAGCAGGAGCGGTGTGGTAAAGTTCATTTTGAACTTTTATAAGCCTCTCAATTTGCAAAGATTCCTCATTTACCAAAAAAATCCTTGTTAGTGAAATGTCGAAATAAACTCTGTTCGATAGGATTCGCCTCTCTCAACTTCACCTTTTACGTAACATATTGTCTTGAGGCTTATCCATCATCTTTTAATGCCATTGAGTTACCCTTAAATTTTAAATTCTGGTTTGTCCGATTCATACAGTCAGGGAGAGATTTATCAAGCCCAACAAAAGGCTGATTAAGATTATGGCAAAAAAGATCCATCGAAAGATGATCCTCGTTGCAAAAAGGAGGTCGTAAAGGAATAAATTCAAAAGAGATGTCAAAGCGTGTTTGCAGGTTCACCTTGATTCATGTGCCACCTTGAGCAGCCTAAGAACATGAAGTCGAATAAACACTATTTACTATTTAAATTTTGGAAAGAGGCGTTTATCAAGATCTTGAAGCAATTATTAGGTTGTTATTATATAGCCATTTGAAATAAATTATTCAAAAAGTCGAGAGTACTTGATTGCGTCTTGCTTTCTGGTTGATCCACACAACGGAGACTCAATTACTTCAGGTTTGCTAGTTAAATAACACCAGTAGTTTCTTTCGATTGTGTCTTTTTCATCTTCACTATGAGTTTCTAACTATTGCTAAGTATATTTTGATTGATGTTGACCGGAGATACTATTAATTTTCTAAAAATGGCTAAATCTTTCAGGAATTCAAATGCTTCAGTTGCATTAAATTTCTTTTCATTTAATGTCCGTTTCTTTTTTTTCTATCTTAGAACTTGGGTGTTGAAAGGAGGGTCAATTTGCCTTCCTTCCCTTTGGCCTTTTTCAGGCCTTGAGAAGTTGTCTAATCAATTGCTTTCTGAAGCACTCGTCGGAATAAATTTCAGTCGTCTTGCGTGGCGTGGCAGCATTTTGTCGACCACACGACGCAGAAGGTCTCACATATATGTCTAAAACCGTGCACGAAAAGGTTAAGATATGGGGTTGGAATCCTCTCAATGACCTTGAATCGGATTGCCGGTTTTGACCAGCCTTTATTGGATTGATAATACGAATCTGGTTTTGTGGAAGTGCATGCGTGTATTTTACTGGAAAATGGGGAGAAATTTGTTGGGAGAATTTCCATTGTGTCTACTCTCTGTGTCTTAAAGGCAACTAAGCTTAAATATGGGTCGTTGGCATACTCAAATCTCTTTTTTTCTGAGGGATCAATAAGAACTGGCCATAATGAGTAGAGTTTTACCCTACCCTCTCTACTAACTCCGGTAAATACACATCAAAAGGAGGGTAAATTAAGTAGGTGTATAGAAGTGAAATATTATGGAGGAAGGAAGTGATTATTATAAAAGGCGTTTAAAAGAGGAAAATGGTAAGCTGTTTGCATTAGATGAGCGGAACATGAAGAAGAATGAAGAGATTAAATGAGATTAGAGGGAATGGAATGTGATCAGGTCTGGATAGTAGTGGTTGTGGAGAAATGGCTACATTAAGCATCCTGGAGGAGTATAGGTACATTCAAGCCCCCCCCCCCTCATGAGGAGAAGCGTGGGAAAGGTAGCCGGCGAAAATGCTTACCATGTGTGATCTCCCCGCTGCTGTGGGCAGTTGGAGCTAACATCTGTTTGAAGGCGACCACCTAAGGTCCTTAAACGACGCTCTAACGATCGAATTACCTACGAGACCCATAAACCCGTGGTTATGGAAAAAAAAGCGGTGCGAGTCAGAAGGCACGCCAAGTAGCGGTGCGGTTGCGAGCCTATAATTTGCGAGCTGACTTGGGCACCCCAGTGCCACCTCAGGAATTCTCGCTCTCCCCAGATGCTAACTCACCATTCGCTCCCCCCCCTTTTGCCTCTGTGGCCTGGTCACTTCCCCCTTTAGATGGGGCGGCAATCCGCCTATAAATAAGCCCCGCAAAGAAAGAGAAGTGGATTATCTGAAGTCGATACGCCAGAATAGGATTAGTTCGTGAAGATCGATCCATCGGCCAGACAAGAAGATTATTAGTAGTCGATTTGCCAGAAGAAACATTAGTTCGTAAAGATCGATCTTTCAGCCAGACAAGAAGATTAAAAGTCGTTACGCCTGAAGAAGGGTTAGTTCGTGAAGATCGATCCTTCAGCCATACAAGACTATTTCCGTGAGAAACGATAGGATCAGATTGAGAAAATCGATCCCCCCCTTTCCGGGCCGTATTAACCTAAATAGTCAAGTTTTATATCGGTGCCATACCGAAGAAGCCTTTTCAGTCTGCAAAGAAGTCCGACTGAAAAAAAGCAAAGCCGCTCACACTCGAGTGATTCTCACATCTCAAGCACCGTAAGAGTGAGAGGAGAAGAACCCTGCCCCAACGAGCTCCCGTTCTTTAATTACGTTGAAGAATCAGCCCCCGTCACAGGCGACGAAAATTCCCCTAGCGACTACCACACTTCAAAGCGAGAGATAAGTCCTCCAGCGACATCCGGCAATCCCTAATACCTACCTGTAAGTTAACAATAACATTTATATCTCTATTGCGATAGTAGAAGTTTAGTACGTCCCACTTTTTAAAGGAGAGCAGAAACCATTATTCTTGAACCTATGTCATATGTGTTTGTAGATGAGAGTACGTTAATTTAATGTTTTATGCTAATCAAATAGGGTCGTGATAAAAATACTAATTGGCAATTGGTATGTTTACTGGAAGCCTACTTGTTTATGTTTGTCATTGAAAGATCTTTGAGGCCAAAGATAGAAATGTGTTTACTGTTGGTTTGTAAGATTTAATTTAAAATACATGTTTATTTTGGTAGATTCTGGTGTTTCCTCTTATCCTTATGTGTTTAAAAATAGCTCTTACTTAAGAACTAAACCACTCAAATAGCCTACTTCATCATAGAAGTAACTCACGCCCCTTGAAGCATACCGCTACTAAAAGGGTGTCAAAGAGTAGAGGGATCAAAACCAAGGGTCATTCTACGACAGTGGTACTATTAAGAATATATATTTAAATATCAATTAAAAGAGTGCTTATGGGCTGATTGTAAGAAACAGGCAGATTTCAGATTTAAGAGTCAAAATGTTTGATCTGCAGAGCAAAAGATGTGTGGTTTACTCCAGTTTTAATTTCTTAAATAGTTACAGAATGTTTTTTCGCAAAAGCTGAAGATAGAATGAGCAATCAAAGAAGAAGGGTGGATGAATGCGAAAAAGATAATTCGTCACGATTAAAGAATCTTGCTAGAAAGAGATCTTTTACCTCATTAATTATGAAGAGTTATGGATAGTAGGCCTATTTGGACATGGTTGTAAAGGAGGACGTGTCTCGATGTCTATAATTCAGAGAATGGATCATTGGCATGACTTCTTTGTCGCGGATTCCATGACCAAGGTATGCATGTTATGACTAAATTAAAGTCTCTATTATGCATATACGGGAGGATACATCCGGTGTATTAACTATAAGGTGTGATCATGGAAAGAGGAAAGAATTAGTGGATATGTTTAAAGTAAATGGATTGCACCTTATTGCTGTTGCGAGACAACTTTAAAGGGGAATGAAGATTTGTGTGGATAGATTTAATGAAATGTTTCCAAAAGGCTAATTGGTAGCATAAACGAGGCAGATCTTGTTACCATCACCTAGTTTAGTCCCATTTAGGATCCTCATCCTTAAAAATATCCAATCTATTCTTAAAGGTCCCCAGAGGGGACGCTTCTATCACACGACTACTGACCATATTCCGTTGACCTACCATTCGCCTTGGTTGTAAACAAATTTCTACTAATCTTTTTCCTAAACCTAAGCTTGCCCAGCTTAAACTCATTGTTATGTGACCTATTGGAGCAGTTGGTTATACAACCACGTTCAGAGTTATATCATTTATTGAAAAAGTCAAGTTGGAATTATTCTTGTTGCCTCAAGTCAGCGGGCTCGCAGCTTGCGTGGATGGAGAACTTCTTGGAGGTTGATGTAACGGTTGGCACTTGGTGTGGACCAAGGGTGGAAGCAAGTGCGTGCGTATGACAATTTATAATTGCGTCCAGATAATGTAGGCCTCGAACGGCATGAGATTACCAAATGTCACCATTATGAATTTGCCCTTGGTCGCTGGCTGCACCAAGATACCCATCTATGATTAGGTTTAGATGCGGTTAAATTTCAACATATAATAAAAGTTAGAATACCCTACACTACACTTATATTTTACACGAGCAAGTTTTAAATAGTGCGTGGCAAAAACAGCTGCCCTAGCTTATGCCTTTTCCCCAGACGTCAAAGGTGCAAAACCGATTAGGAAAGGAATTCGAATTTTTGCGGTAGGCTGCCGTGTGAAAACTCTGTCAGTGTCAAGAACGAATGTCGTTTAAACGAAATCTGACGGGCATATTGGTGAAAAAGTGCACCTGCCGTCGAGAAGTTAAGGGCAAAGCACGCTTCACAATGGACTTTGTGGTCTTCTGAAGGTTCGAAGGGATCCGTCTACTTTGAGAATGTGGTCAGTCGTTGGAAGACCGAAGAAGGATAATTAAGATTTTGTGTTGTTTCTTTTCAAGAAGCGTGTAAAGTCAGAGTATGCAAGTTTGATCTGCGGCTATCAAAGTATAGCCGACTGCTTGAAAAGACGTTTGAAAGTTACAAGTAGAGACTGTACGAGCGGGCTGCAGTCAAGCAATGCGTGATGGGAATCGTCATTTTGACAAGATGTTTGTGGTCTGTGAATAATAGATTCCTTAGAGAGAGTGCTTTTGTGGCTGTGTACACAGCCATGGTTGGGTTGTGTCTGGGAAGTCTGCGGAATATATAGTGTTTTTTTTTGCATACAGGGCTTAAAGAAAGGCTTGTTGAACTAGGCAAATCAAGATCTTGAATAGGCGCGGTAAGGGTGAACAGTGGGTCGCGGGAATGTAGTGATAAAGTTTACGGGCACTCGGTTAGTGAAATCACACCATTTCAAGCCTAGGACTAGAGAGAAGCTTTGAAGGAAGTCGGCCCCTAAGATGGAATGACCGACATTCGCAATTGAGAACAGCCAAGTGAGAGACCGTCTGGGAAAGAATGAGATCGAAGAAGATTCTTAGAATAGACCAGAATAGTCTGACTTGATATAGTTTGTAGCGTGGAGACCATCGGAAGTTGACGTCTGTCCTGAGGCGAAGCCGGATGTATGGAGACGAGGAAGTTGAGTCCCGTATCTGGATCCCGGCTGAAAAGGTAGGAGTTCGAGCCCTGTATCGCCCCTCCTCCTCCCAGTGATTGCAGAGGTAAGCGATGGAATCCAAAACAGAAAGTAGCTGTTGGCGAGGCCGGGGGGAACCCAAGATCGTTCATGGAGAAAGAAATGACAACTTTGACGTGAGGTTACGGTTTGTATTTCATAGTTAAATACGGTTGTCCTTTCCCGTAGATTTGCAGACGCTGAATGGTGAAGATAGGGTGTGCAAGTTTCCGTGATGAGACGGGTAGCTGCAGGATACTCTTGGGTATCTTCCAGCAGCAAAGTGGGGGTGGGGGGATGGACGTAGGGTCCATCTTGAATGAAGCAGGTTTAAGATAGTCATTAATTTCCTTCCACTTGGGAGCCACAGACTGACGCAGCGATGGGTCTTTCTCTTGAATTTCTGATGATACCAGCCCCAGCTAGATGTCTCACTCCACGAATCTCCTGTCTGGGAAGAACTAAACCGACCCAAGAGCCGATAACGTGAGCGAAAATCCGGAATCTTAGCTTGTAACAGCTTTTACCCCAAATCGCTCTGGACAGATTCTGGACCTCCTCGATGAGTTTGTCAATCTTTTATTCTGCATTGGACGTGTGTAGGAGGCGGTAGAGCCTAGGGAAACTCGGTAGATCGGACTATGTTAGGCGACTAGCTCCTGGCTACCTAACGCATCCAGAGCTAAGATGCGATTGGCACTCTCTGCCAATTTTTCCAGGGTTAAACTTCCCCCAGCGGCTTGAGATGTGTCACATTTAGGGAGAGACGACTGAGGAAGTCTTGTCTCAGCTGTGCCAAAGGGAAGTCGAAACCCGAGGTGACTATATATTTGATACAGGCGTGGAGGTGGTATCGCTTTAGCGTGTTCACGTGAAACAGCTTATCTCCGGTGGGGGTTTTAATAATATAATCCACAGGGCCACGAACCTCGAGGACGGGGAAAGGAGGCTTCTATTGGCTGAGGAGCTTGTCGTCTCAGTGTGCAAAAGAAGGAGTACTTTATCGCGGGCCTAAATCGGCTTGAATATGAGAAGCTTGCCCACGTATTTCATTAATTCTTAGATGAATTGCCTACCTCTGTCTGACAAGATCTCTTCGGCATACCGACGCGGAAGAAAATAGAGATTAGAGCCTTTGCACAGGTAACCCTATCTATTTTCTTGAAGGGGGTTGTTTTGGGGGGTCGCGTCGCGAAATCTTCTAGAGTTAAGACGTAGGAGTATCCTTCGCTGAACGGGGGGTGAATCAGGCCAATTAAATCAATGGCTACTCGGAAAAAGGGCTCCGAAATTATTAGGGTCTTCTGAAAGGGGGGCAGGTCGTATACGCCCTTTTGCCGCAGTCTTCGAGCAGATGTCACAAGGCTTGTAAAAGTCGGCAATTTCTTTTGCAGCACCGGTCCAAAAGAAATATCTAAATATTCTTTGAGCCTTTTTGTTATGGCTGAAAGGACAAGTAAACAGACCATCATGGGCGAGATTGAGGACTTGGAGGACGTAAGATTGGGGGATACACAGGGTATGAATAGCAGGGCTGATCCCATCCGAGCAGGCACGGTAAAGTAGGCCTTCCTTAATGAGGTAGGAAACCTCTCTTGTCTGCGGGCAGAGTCTAGCTCGTGACTTTTCGCTTTTTTACAAAGAGGCAAGAGAGTTACGCACTCTTTTGGGGCTGGTACAAAGGCTTCGTTATGGAGGGCTGCGAATTCCGGGTCAGAGGGAACCTCTAGGGAAAGGATAGGCGCGCAATTTTTCAGAGCCTAGGCCCGGGTAAATACTGGCTGGGCCACAAGATTAGGAGTTATTTGGGGGATCTGGCATACCACACGGCACAGAATTAAATCGGGGCAGCGACTACCTCGGCCCATCTAGTAAAATAATGGCATTCCATGTAGCATCAGACGATGGGGAATCGGTTTGCTCGTCCAAGGTAGTCGTGGACCACAGCATACTTAGCATGGTTAGGGCCTATTGGGGGAAGTAATTCCCCGGACACTACTATACAAGTACAACCAGTGTCTCTCACGAGGGTAGATACCAGGCATCCATTTACAGATCTATATTCGGAATGTAATCTGCAAGGAGAGCTTATATTGAAAAGGAAGTTCACCTGGTGTCCCAGGGGGACTATTCGTTGAGAGAGTTGCGGGAGATTTTGGGCTAGAAGGCGGGAAATTGGAGCAGCGTTGATTTGATGGACTTGGTGATTGGGAGGAGATCTGAATACGGAATTTTTGGGGCAGTTATATTTCACCTGGACCTTCACGCCACAGTAAAAACAGACGACGGTTCTTCTGGAGTACGTCGAAAGAGTGGGAGTCAAATGAGGGGCTTGATATCCCTCGACTCAGCCGGGGATGGTTCTTCGGTTGAGGGAGGAGAGAATCTTCAAAAACTGGGAGCGTTCTTTGGGGGGAACCGGGAGTTATTATACTTAATTGAGGGGGGGGGGATTTCTTGGCCGCGTACACATCCGCCACTTCGATACATTCTTTGGAAGTTGTGCATCGCCAATCTTTCACGAATGCACGGATTTCCGGGGGCAGCGCTGCCATCAACTGGTCCTTAAGGAAGAAATCTACGAGAGACTCATATTCACTGGTAATCTGGGCGGAATCTAGCCAGAAATTAAAACTTCGTTGAAGAGTGAACACAAACTGATGGTATGTCTGTCCAGACTGGATTCTGGCGTGACGGAATTTTGATCGGTAGATTCGGGGTTCATGTTGACTGCCGATAGAAGTTCTGATTTAAGGGTGGAGTAGTATATCGTCGCTTTGACGAGAAGGGAAATAAAAACCTCTCTGCGTTGCGTATTGATGAGTAGGGCAATCTAGAGACACTATCAGCTTCGATATCGCAGTGGTTGACCTCAAGTATCTTCTCGAAGTATGTGAGGTATGCACAGAATTCCTCACCATCTTTGAATACTGAAAATTTGACGGAGAGGTACTGATGAGGTTCGGTTCTATAACTGACGGAAAGGGCTTCTATTTGGTCGCGACTAAGTTTGCGTTCATGTTGCCGAATCCTTTCCATCTCTTCCATTTCTATCTGTTCCTTTCTTCTCTTCCTATCTTCCAATTCTCTTTTTTATGCTCTTTCGTTTCTTTCTTCTTCTTGGATATAAGACAGTAACTTTCGCCAGACAGTCCTAAAGCTTTTTTCTGACTCTTATATATATATATATATATATATATATATATATATATATATATATATATATAAATGTCGTGGTATTCGTGAGCGGATACCTTCGCTGCAGAGAATGCAGTCTACTTACGTTGCAGGCAGCCCGATAGAGGCGAGTGCGTGAGGAGATTAATGGTTGGCCAATGGAAATATTTAAATACCAGGTTTCATTCAAGGTTATTCAAAGATTAAAAACAAAATTAAAATTTAATTACACTAATAATGCTAATTATAGAAACGGCTACAAAGGCAAAGGAATGGGAGAATAATGTCGCTTCCAATGAAATAATAAATCAAATACTAATCAGTTTAACGGGGATCCAAATATGGGACTTTGTCAGACAGGAAAAATGTTGGTAAACACTGGGAACTCCAATTAAAGGGTGGGGAGGAGGATATTAGGTGGCAAGGATAATAGGGTGGATTATCCTCGAAAAGGGGTAAAAGGATTTTATCTTGACGGCTTGACTCTTGGTAAGAGGAGCGATTCTTACGAGGCGAGCTAGTCTTGGGGCTCGAAGGGTGCTGTACTTTTGACGGTGGGTTCGGAATTACCTGTTGTACGAGTAAGGAAATTTCCAGGCTGGGTGAGACACTATCGAATTGGGATGAGTAATATCAGATGAGGGCCGAGGTTTCATTGACGGGATGAGAAGAGTGGTTCGCGCAATTCTCAAAAGAAAAAGTCGTTTCACAAATTTTCCGATTGACTGTGGCCAAACTTACGACAATCTGTCTAGCCAACGAGACCTAACTCCGAGGCTCGACTCGAGACGAGGGGCTGTATCTTTGCGAATGGGCAGGCGGTAGTCTCTGACGAGTAACGGGTGACCTTAGTTAACGTTAAATACACTGCTTGCTTACTCGCTAGAAAGCCTCAAGGCATGGCAGTTTCTTGGGACTCACTCACCTCTGGCACCAGTCTCTTTAGGCCCAGACGAGATAAGACAACCGAGGAAGCTTCTTCTCGGGTCGACCATGGCCTCCAGGCAGTGGAGGGTCGGAAAAATGCGTCTCAGCAGGGGATAGGCCCTTGATCAAACACAGGTGTTACCAGCTGCTTTGAAGTTTTCCAACGCGAGAATAGTTCTCTCTCCTTGCGTTGAGGGAGAGGGAGGCTCAAGGTGGACCTTAAAGTTCGTTGCCTCACAAAAAGTTAGACGATTTATTGACAAGGTCAAGATGGAATTCTTCTGTTGCCCACGTCAGCGAGCTCGCAGGTCGCGTGGACGGAGAGCTTTTTGAAGAATATGAGGGCTGGAACTTGGCGTGGAGTGAAGGTGGTATCAAGTGTGTGTGAATGAAAACTGATAATTGATTATCTTCTCCTGTGCGTCCAAATTATGTAGGCCTCAAAATCACGCGAGGTTAGCAGATGTCCCAATCATGGGGTTGCACGCGTTCACTAGTTGCGACACTATCCTCTTTACTAAAAATAAGAACCTTCCTATGTCTCCTCTAGCATAACCTTTTACCAACTTGAAGACCTTATTAAAGTCCCCTTTCTAACTTATGCAGGTTTACTCTTATAAGCCTTTCACCGTGAAGTTAATCTCTTCAAACCATGGATAATGTGAAAGAATTGACTCAAGGAAGTCTCACTTGGACCCCTTAAAATCCACGTGGCTATCACAAACGAGGTCGAAGGTCGAGAGAACGGGCCTGAAAGACACGCAAAGAGGCGTCGGAACGCAGATGTATTTACTTATGGAGGTCCCCACCCAAGCCTTTAGGCAATCTTGCTTCCCGCTTACCATCTGGAAGCATGCGAGAGTGAGGGAAATCATCAAATTCCAGGCTGGAAGATGTCCCATCTTCCCGCCCGTGTGTTTAGCTAGAGAGAATCCTCTCCGCGGCCTGAGGCTATTTCACTCCCCATCGTCCGCCCGTATTTAACACAGGTTCAGCCGGAACAAAGTAGTACAGGCTCGTAATCCAGCACGAGAAGCATCTCTCCTCTCCCTTGTGAATTGACGATTTCCCAGGAACGGCTGTTCTCGTCCACCAGCGCAAGTACTCCGTCGTCAAGGTACTCTGAGGTAAATCTCAACCTTCTGCAATTATTCTCCTCGAATAACCCCCTCCCCCCCTGTCGTCCCTTTCCTATCCAAGCTTAAATTTCTGCAAGACGTCGACGCGTGCGGATTTCTTAATCCGGTTATCCTCCTAATTATTTATTTGTATTTTGGCTCAGCGCAGCCTTTTGAAGACCTAATCCGAGTTTTGTCATTTACCTGCCTTAAGCTCATTAGCTTGTCCCTTTTGCCTGACTATCGAGCCCACAAATTTCTGGATAATCTCAATTTATTTTATTTGTGTAAATATTTGTTTTTTTGTTGGGTTATTATTTTTTCTACTTCTCTGTTAAATAAGCCAGAACAGCATTCAACCATAGCTAGTAATTAACGATTAATCTGCACTCACTTTTGTTATTGGCCTGCGTACTCGGAAAACAGTATTCCCTCCATTTATTCTCCCTCATTATCTTACTCCATCATCTGCTAACGGAGCCGAGGTCAGGTCACTTTGGGCGTCCTTTCGCTCTTTCCCCCACCACTCGGCTAATCTAGTCCCTTCCCCATAGATAGATATATATCGGCTAAACCTCGACAGATAATCTTAGTCATCCTTCTTTGCAAAGACTCAAGCAAACCAATATGCTGACCAAAATTTCACCGTATAATACAAATGAGGCCTAACTAATCATAGGTAAAGCTTTAGAATGACATCACCATTCAGCACTCCTATTTCCCACGCTCCTCCCAATAAATCCTAAAGGCCTATTAGCTCTATTTTTAGCACTTAAGCACTGCTTTATAGGCTGAACGTCGAAACTTACAAGTACACATAATTCCCTTTCTCATTCTGACCTTCCTATATTAAATACATTACACTTATGTTCAATTCCATTTTTCATTTTTCCTACCATTGGAATAGTTTGGTCAACTCATCTTGTGAACCTTTATAATCCTACCCAACTTTTTGTCATCAGCAAATTTTCTTAGGTTGATATGTATAACTATGTCATGATCATTAATATAACTAAAGAACAACATAGGCACCAACACTGAACCCAGCGGAACTCCACTGGTAACATTCCCCCATTCAGATTTACTCCCATCTATACTAACTCTTTGTTATCTCTCACTAAGCCACGACTGAATCCACCTAAAATTACTTCTATCGATCCAATGTGCTTTAACTTTATTCAAAAGTCCTAAATGTGGTAAAAAGGCCTCCCTAAAATTCAAACAAACAATATCGTAATTCTCATCTCTATCGGTGGCATCAAACACCTCTCTATCAAAGAGAGAAAATTAGTCAAACACGATTTACCCTTAGTAAAGCGGTCTTCAGATTGTTTACATAAGTGATTCCTAATAGATTGCGCTATTATAGATTCCATCATCTTTCCCAGCACTTATTTCAAACACACTGTCCAGTAATTAGACATAATCGTTTTTAACCTTTTCTCGAAAATAAGTAACACATTAGCATTATCCCACGACTTTGGTACAACGATAGCTTCATAATGATGGGCGTAGTGTGTACGATGATGAGGAGAACGAAGATGGTTGTAATAATGATCACGATGTCAGTTTTAGCGACTACAATTAATGATGGAATAAACTTTTGCATTAAAGAAGAAACAAAGGCTTATGTTTCGTGGTATAAACTCATTTAGAAGAGTTTCTTTTGAAAAGTTTTTAATCATTGGTTAAAATTTGATTATCTAGATTCCTGAACTGAACTTTTTATTGTTATGAAAGAAATTCGCGAAAAATTGCATTGATTTTTATCTTGGAACTTCGAAAAGATTTGTTTCAAATTTGTAGTTTAAAGATTTTTTTTACTCGCGGATTAGAGAAAAAAACTGAAATAGTAATGTAAAAAAGTAAAGCAAATTATCACTTTATACAGTGACTTTCATATCATAGCATCTCCCACCAATACAGGTTTGAGTCAAACATATAAATGACAAATGCATGAAGTAAACAGGTTTCAAATTCTATTATGTCATCAGTTATGATTTAACGGATTTTTTTCATCATCATCATCATCGTCATCATCATCACTAACTCTATAATTTAAGAACGGAATTTTTGGGAGTATTTGAATAATAATTTAATCTTAGTTTGGTTATGACTTAAGCATATTTTAATTTTTTATCAAGGTAATTAATTTCTAAGAATTTCTTTAGAGTTTGAAATAACAAATAAGTTTGGTTCCAAAAAAATAAATATGATTATCCGATGCTTTAAAATGTTTTAAAAGAAAATGAATTACATTTGGTGAAGTTCAGAAAATTTATTAAAATTTAAGTGAGGCTGCTCTTTTATTTTATTTATAACTATATTTTAGCAAAGTGATATTTTAAAAGGGGGAAAATTTAGTTTAGTTCCTTTTTAAAATTATTATAATTGGAGAAGTTCAGAAAATTTATAAAAATTTAACCATGGCTGCTTTTTTTTAGATTTTAAATTTTAATCTTAGTAGTGAAGGGCAAGGGAGTTGAGAAGCCATTGCCTGCTATTTTAATACAAAAAAATATTGAGACTTCTGAAGATTTCAAAATGGAAAATTATAAGTAATATATAAGATTATGTAGTTCGTCTTCAGGCCATCTTTATTTAGATCAGTCGTCCGATAAATCTGTTTGATTGTAGACTCTTTCATGGAATTCTTGCCATTTTATCGAAACTATATAGTTTTTTAAGAAATAAAACTGTATAAGTCATAAATAATGGAATAATGAGGTAAATTCATTACATTCAGGGATGTTTCTGCACTGAGAATTTGAAATCGAATTCCATTACAGGAGCGAAAGTAATTTCCTATAGCTGAGGGGCGATATTAACCACTTTGTGGTGTCCTGATTTAGATTTAGGACGCAATGGAGTAACTATTTATAGACGAGATGTAGGAACCACCCGAATAGTGCCTATCACTTCAGTGCATTGGCTGAGTACGTAGTAAGAACAACCGATTTGTCACCGATTCGTAGACCCACCGCCAGTCGGTACATCACATTTGATGTTGAAGACATGACAGTAAATTAACTCCAGTCAAGAAACTTTTTGTATATATTTTATTTATCTAACGTGAAATATCTTCTTTAATGTCCTATATTTGGGGTTAATGTTGGGTTTATCCCCAGCTTCAAATTTTTGGATAATTCATATATGTATATAAACGTTTCAAAACAATTGTTTTTTAATGTAGACAATGTTTTTTCTTAGGCAAATTAAAAAAAAGTGTTTTTTGTTCGGCTATTGCAATCGCATCATATTGTATTATATATAATTTTTTTGGTAATTTAAAAATGGGGGCTTCACCCCATACTATCCACTTAATTGGTTGTGTGTGTGTGTAGGCGTGGGCGTTGCGCCCTCCCCAAAATTAATAAAAAAAAAATTGTAAAATTCCTAATTCGAAAGCCTAACATTAGATTCGAATTCAAAAGGCGATGGCTAAATGTCGTTAGTTAGTCCTCTAGTTTTTCTACTGCGTTCCTTGACTTCTGACGTATAAGCCTCCTGCCCGAATGATTTTTAAATGAACCATATTTTCAACAAAAATTGCTGAATATGAAATGCTCATAATATATTGTATTTAATGAAAAATTTACTTCAAAATGATATACACTATAATATGATTCAAAATTCACAATGTGTCTCCCAAGATGGCGGCCAATCTATTTTTCACCATAACAGCATAATTAGAAATTTGCCCACATAAATTACGTCGCAAGCTATATAGACTATATCCACGATGATAGAACTGTTTGCGTACTTTGTTTTTTTTTTAATAGAGATATTTATAAGAAAGCGCCAACAAAATTCGAAGGTGGGCATAAACCCAACATAAACCATATTTGGTATTATTTTTTCTTTTAGCAAAATCTGTAGGTGGTATTGAAAGAGAAATAAGCATCATAATCTATGGTACCTGATCACTTCCAAGATCAGTCCTGGGAATAAAGAGTTTTCAAGAAACTTTCTTCTTCTCTAATCTAGAAACTAGATGTAAGTCCTTGAGGCCAAAATATTGTTTAGAATGGAGAAAAGAGATTGAGACTCAGCCACACTGTCTCTATTTTCCTGTCTAAGTTATCTAATTAGTTTCCTTAATCCTTTTCCGGGTTTTGGTCTAAAAAACCCCAAATATTTCCATTACATATTCCTATATAATCTACTTTTGCTATATTTTTTCATCTCCGTAATTATTTTCTAAGCCTAAATTTAAAAAATCTTTTAGCTGAATCCTTTTCATATAATGTAAAAACAATCTTCACTTTATTTTTCATCTTAATTTTCTTTTATATAATAAAAAATACATTCCCTTAAACCAGCTATGCCTTAATTTTAACTCATTTTATAAATTCCACCATTTATAATTATTTTTTTCATTATTAGATTCATTAAGTAAAAAGTATAAGGTGAGAAAAAATGGTAACTCTTAGAAAATATTTGGATAAAAGCTTCAAATATAAGTACAAGGTCTGCTAATCAAGACTCGCGTGCTCTTACCTATTTTGATTTATAACCTTAGGACCTTCAAAACCTTTCACAATTCCTGGACTAACCTTGGGAGAACCTTTACACTTATATAATTCACAAGAGAATGTAAAACAACATAGTGGTTTCAAATTCAGTTAGAAACGTCCGAATAGTTATGATGTTAATGCCAAATAATTCCTCAATTTTCTATTTTGTTCAATTTTAGGATTTGTGTTTGTGCATTACAAAAGATAAATTTTGGAATCTTCAAACCATTTTTTCACTGTGGAGAGGCTATATGTTTTGAATCGTTATCTTGTTGAAAACAAATTTTCCTTAACTTCAGTTTTCGGCTGATGGTAGTAAGTTTTCTTTCCAAATAACCAAATAATCTACTTTACTCTCTTGTTCCTTCGATTTAAAAAAAAAAGTTCCTCTACCATTAATTGAAAGAAACCCAATAGTTTTATGCTTCCTCGCGCGTGTCTTATGATTGGGATGCTATTTTTCCGAAAGTGGGTGGGAACTTGTAGAGCTTGATTTGATTAATATATGAAGGAGAGAACAAGAGTATGTCAACAACTTTTTAATAAGGAAAAAAGTGCCTCTATTGGGCAATACTAAAGCGAAACCTTACATAGAGCGAACAGAGTATATTATCTCAGCGCAAAGGCCAATTAACAACAAGAGTTCTAAGTGGATAACAATTCCATTTCACATCGACCGACGCAAAAACCAGCCAAATTGTACAAAACATTATGAAGCTGGTAAAAAAACAATATAGGTTGGCCAATCTTGCAAAAAAGAATATTGATACAGTCATTATAATAATAACTAACAATATCCCAAATTACAATCACAATAGTATCATAAATCAATACAATTATACTTTATATTGCAAAGCCTTTTCCGACAAGAAACGCTTCACCAGTTACCACAAAAAATGTATTCTGCAATTACAACCAAATAGTTATATTTTCATTTCGTTGCCTCATAATAGTATTAAAAAAATGTTCATCGTAGTTAACGTTCTCAATTTTAAACTTAAGACTTACAAAAACGCGAGTAACAAAATAAATGCCTTTCTCTGTCCTAGTAGCCATGGAGATTGGTATATTTACTTGTTAGTGGTGAGCAGAGCGATGTTACTATTTGCGAAAAAATTCTGAATATCAGTTGATCAGGATTTTGGCCTACGTTTGCTTTTAGGGGGAAGCTTTCATTGTTGTATTGTCCATATACTTGCGTATATTTGTCTGGAGTGTTACCAGTAGGTTGTTTCTTCTCTTGGATACTGCCCTATACGTTTTATGGTGTCTCGAAATGAAATAAAGAGCTCATTCTGTGAAGATGTAAAAATAATCTAGAATTTTTATCGTATGATAGGAGACGCCTCTTATACCGCGAATTTGATTTTGTAGCTAATTCTAGAAAGGGGGAAGAATCACACTCTTAAAAAGCCTTAGGACGAATTTTTTGTAAAGTTAAATTGAAAATATGCCTTTACTGAAATTTAACAGGTGTATATTTACATATAACTCTATATGGTAAATGGTGAAGTGCCTGTGGAAAAGTTGACTCTGGAAGAAGATCATCCTGACGAAAGTCATAACTAACAGACCAACCCTAAACTTCAAGCAGACACCAAATCGGGCAGCTACCAGAACTGACTGTAGTACTTATAATCACTGGCGCTGTTCAATAATTATTCCATAGAAGATGAATGTGAAATACCTTTCTACTATTTATTTGTAGACTATGAAGAAGCTTTCACTAAGTGAACATAGATTCAGTTCTATGAGTATTACAGATACAAGGAATGAAAAGAAAAATACATTGGAATAATCTCTTACATATATAGTCATGCAACATCGTCATTTAAGCTGCACTCAGTAATAATATTTTATAAATGTAAAAGGGAGTGTCATGGAAATATTATATCTCCTACAAACTATTTTCAATCCTGATTGAGGAGATAATCAAAGCAAGAAGGTGGATAAAGGGATTCACAGTTAAGAAAAATATTTTTGCCACCTTTGCCACCTTTGCCACTTTTGCAGATGACAGTAGTAGCTTTGTAAAATCTAGAAGAATTGCAATCAACGATAACAGAATTGTTACAACTACTCTCACAGTTAGACTGAAAATGACTTTTTGAAGATGAAAATAATTATTCTAAGTTTTGAAAAAGATAGAACAATTAACGATAAAATTTAGACCAGGTACAAAAGTAGGTATGATTACAATAGATTGTAACTCTTGAAGGAAGCATGAAAAAGGAAGTCATTTTAAGAACCAGATGAGGCGAGAGAGCGGTAGATAGAAAGCTCATTTACATCTTCAAAAGAGACGTGTCTCTATTCTCTAAACGCAAAGTATTTAATTAGTGCATTTTCCAGTTTCTCCCTGTCGAATTATTACTTGTACACTGAAGACAAATCACTCAGAAACTGGAAACAGTTTCTGCGAGTAATAACACTAAAAAACTGATTCAATTTTTCTCAAGCGGGTATTTGCCTCTTGTCCAATACTAACCTTGGATGTCTGACGATGTTAATATCCGACAATTATGAAGGACAACAATAGCTATGCTACACTTCTCTATCATCCTCTCTTGTAGGTTGAGGTATTTTCATCTTGAAAGACCATTCCACTATTGGGGAACAATTTTAGTACTGTAGGATGACCGAAATAACTTAAAACTAGCAAATCTCCTCAGTGTTACCCCGATTATACACCATTAAAGCATGACCAAGATAATATCATTATATGAGTGCCCAAATGCTGCCTGCTTCAGAGTTGGGCTTAGGGAGTCGGGATTTGAAGTTGCTCTAGGCTGCATCCATAGTTCAAAACGTATTGAGGATGCAAAAGACATAAGAACGATCGAGTTAATGACATTTTTCGTTCCAAGGTCCACTTCCGATTGTCACTACACTCCTGATTCACTTTTTGTGATTGAAGTAAAAAAGATGATTGACAATTGCACCCATCCCCCTTCTTATACAGGTGAATAGAACTCTTGACTTACTTTCTTGGTCGGCACTGGGTTGCAGCTGTGTCTTTTGATTTATTTTTACAGAATGCGTTATTGTGCTTCGTCCCTTTCACTGAATTACGGTAAATATTTTCTTAGATTTTGGTATGCCAACATTTCTTTAGGTACATTTTTTCTTAAATCATGGCACAATTTAGCAGTCTCCATCCATCAGCTCTCCAACAATTTGTCCTCATTGAAATTGTGAAAGCTTTCTCATTTTGGCGTGAATTATTACATAGATCCGAAAAAGAGATTAACCTTAGTTTAATAATATCTGGTCGTGGAAATATGAAAGGTCTACAAATACAATTTGTTTAAATTTAATTTTTTATTAGCCTTAATTGCTACCAGAATTATGACATGAGAAACAGCTTATGTTTCCATTATTTGGGGTAAATCCTAATATTGGTTGGGCCGCCGCGTATTACCTCTTTTATAATATATAAACCATTTCTCCAAATAATTTTATGAAGAGAATGTATAAAAGCTACTAAATTGGACCATCCTGCTAGTTGTATTGAAACTTCTGATCCACAATAAACTTAGGACTTTGGTAAAGGGACTCGCCCAATTTATGGATCCCTTATTGGTTTGTGATTGGCTCCTTTGATATTCCGCTCCTTTGTCTACTGTAAATTGTTTTCTCTGCATGGATGTGTAGATAGCTGACTTATCTCACTGAAGGGCACGATAAGTTAGTCGTTTTACTCACGTTTTTTGTAAGTATTGGTAGGAGTTGTGATGATCTCTAGTAGCTTTTATGTAAGGTGTGGCTTATTTAATAATAAATAGAATATGTTACTGGTTATTGAAAGAGCAGTATGTGTTGGTAGTGTGATCGAAACCAAATACTTGTAACTGTTGTGTACTCTGGTAGAAAAATCTTTCTTTGTTTCTCCAGCTCCCCCTAAGGGCTTTTCATTGTTCGTATGTTCGTGTTTGGAGCTCACGAGCGCGTACTTGTGATTTGATTAGGAAAACGTAGTGTAGACACTGTTGAATAAACTCTTTCTTAATCGACAACTAAGTGATTCTGAGTGTGAAGGAATTCCACGTGAAACCTCTTGTTCAAAATGGAACTTCTATGCGCTGTAGAAGGCTCTGTTAGGCTTAAATTGGTAAGCCTAACCCCCCCTCCTCTTTCACAAGCGGTAGCCTCGAACCACGTCCACCACAATTCACCTTTACCCGGGCTAGAATAGCCTCTGAAAGAAGATACCACGCCATTCGAGAGTAGAGCTGTTTCCCGCAAACCCCCCCGCGGGGAGAGCCTCGGACATAAATAGTGCTCGACTTTCAGGAGGAGACACAGAGTTGAGAAGTCTCGCCCGGACCCAAAGAAAATTCCCCTAGTTCCAAGTCTAATGCTAACAACAAAGCAAAGTGACAGCTGAACTATTTTGTGTATTGGAATTAGCCCCAGCCAGTGAGGTAATTCCATTTAACGATCGCTACCGTGTGATTTTTCCGACTTCTCTCGTAAACTCCTGTCGAAGCCCTCCTCGTTCGCCCCTCGTTTTCTGGTGGCCGAAATACTCTTCCTTGGACCGGACGTTACCGTCCCCCCTCTCCTCCCTCAGTAACCCATTTGCGTTAATTCCCCCCAATTGAATAGTCTCCTCCTGTAACACAATAATTTTAACTTCATGGTCTGATTTATAACTACAGTCACCCCCTTCGTTTACTGATGTGATTCTGCCCATTAATTCTCTGAGGAAATTTTACCCATCACTTCTCTCATTAGATTTATGACCCCACATGTTTTAAAACTAGTCTTACCTACGAGAGGCGGCCAATAGGTTTTGCGAATCGGTAGGGCAAAACAGAGGAAGGTGGATGGTGTTAGGACATGTTATGACAAGTTAGGACCTGCAGCCGCACGCTCCTGCCTCGTCTATTTAAGAAGCAGTAGCTGATCGCAGATCGTCAGTCACAAATTTTTCAACAATGGAGAAGGTTGAGCACTGCGCAGTGATCAAAGTTTTGACCAAGGAAGGCAAGAATGCAAAAGAGATCCATGAACGCATGGTTGCAGTGTACACCGTCACCGCTCCTTCCTATGCAATCATTGCTGGCTGGAATAGGTAGTTCCACCATGGTCATGAGTCCCTTGAAGATGACCCTGTTCCAGGACGTCCGTCAGACGTGACCAACGAGAACAATGTGACCCGCGTGGAGAGGAGGATCCTCGAAAATCGACGGGTGAAGGTCAAAGAAATCGAGCGAGACCTTGGAATATCATATGGAAGTGTTATCAACATCATCCACGACAATTTGACCATGAACAAGGTCTCTGCCCGTTGGGTCCCTAGAAACCTCACGCCCCATGATCAACTTAAACGTCATCCAAGTCCACAAGGCCAGAGTTGCACAAGCTGCCCTGCGTGAGTGCGGTTTCGAGGAGCTCAATCACCCCCCCTCTCCTACAGTCCAGATCTGGCCCCAAGCGACTACTTTTTATTCCGCCAGCTCGAGGCTGCACTGCGTGGACACCGGTTTGGGGGCGATGAAGATGTCCAGCTCGCCGTCCAGGAGTGGATTGAACAGCAGTCGGGAGATTTCTGGTTGTCGGGAATTCGAAGCTTCAGAGACAAGTAGCGCAAGTGCATTCAAGTCGAGGGTGGTTATATTGAAAAATAATAAAACACTTTTCCTCATATCTCGTTTCCTTATATCCGAAATTGCAAAACTTATTGACCGCCCATCGTATGTCTTTGTTTCTTCATTACTGTTCTCTGTAAAGATTTGATCCATTCTACGTCAAATTATGGTCCTCAGCGTGACTACCACGGAGAGGGTGTGGGCTTCTAGGTGTATTATTTGGGGGGCTGCTCTGGCTCTCTCCGACACTAGTTGCTGAAAGTCTTTCTGTATATGACACAATGCGGTGAAGCCCGGCCGGATGTCGTAAAGTCTAACGAGAGTCAGGTTAATTCTCCATTGATCGCTTGTGTGATCTTACCTCCATCAGGTTGGATGAACACCTGAAAAAAAACGAGAGACACCCATTTTGCTTAAGTAGCTTACATCCGTAGGGAATGATATTTTTTCGTCGATGAGAGAGTGAAATTGAAGACACTTGGGTATGTGAAAATATTCTCTTTTAATTCTCTAAATATGAGGGATATTAATATTTTTAATTTCCAATCTGCAGGGCAGAAACAAGAGGTATCTCCAATCAGACTATATTAGCTTGCCATATCTTTGCATGGCCTGACAGAAACAGGGAGTATTTTAAATCAGGTGAACAATCTTTACGCAATCTATGGAAAGGAGTAGTACTTTTTAAGCCATCCACTTCTGGGAGGACACTCCGTTCCCTCTCGTAAATCGTAGAGCTTTGTCGAAGGCTTTTGATTTCTCGCGGCTATCGTCGAGATTTTTAAACTAGAGTCGTGTGCAGCTGTGAAAACTTAGATTTTTATACTAAAATAAAGTAAACAAATAACGATATAGCAAGGAATAGATTTATAAACAAGTAATAAATTCTGGATTCTTTAATGACAATGGAATAACTTGTGAAGCGAGATCTTAGTGAATTCGTTGACGTTTTTGATATGTTTAATGTGTTATTAGTTTTTGTTTTTCGTTTTTTACTTGTATTATTATAACTTCAACGTTGGGTAAGAGGATGCAGGCGGTTTTGTGCGTAATGAGCTGTTGTTTACGAGCATCTCTCCTATTTGTTGGATCCTGGGTTACATTTAAACATGCTATTTAGGTTCACGATATTGCAGGTGTATAGTGAGATGACAAGATAGGGATGATGTTGTGATATCAACGTATTTTCACCAAAAATTAAATTTATTGACTTTATGGCGAAATTGATTCTGAATTTATATTGGGGAAACTTTATTTTATTGGTTTTGTTATTGTTATTGATGAACATGTTAATTATTGCATTTCTTTGTTAGTAAATTTTAATTCTTAGTGTTTTTCTTGGCTGGTGAATTTCGTATTCTGGTAATCAATATTCTTAATTATTCTCTCATCTCTGTGGTAAAAATCGTTTTTTTGGTTCTGATATTAGACATACAATAGGAATTTCTTATTTCCTTGTTTGTTGCATGTAAGTTTTTGTAAAATACTTTTGTCTTTTTTTCCACCATAAGGTAGTAGAAGCCATTATTAGTGGGTTTATTAGTTGGATTTATTTGTCGAACAGTTTCCGAAATGATCTTGCTTTATATGCACACCTGATTTATGATGACCTCACTGCACTTAGTTTGAGTAAAGACATTGAAAAAAAAGGGCTACTAAACAAGCGTTTGAATCATCGTGAATTCAAATCTCTGCATCAAAGAAATAAAACTAATTTCTTAGAAAAGATAAAGTTACAAATGAAATCAGTTTTGTTCATAGATAGAGATTGGCAGTTTAAAAAGCCCGCAGAGAAGGAGGAAAGGAAAGTATGTTAATTAAGTGCAAAAAGAGGCGGGTTATGTAGGATTGATTTCAAAAAGTCTAGTTAAGAAAATCAGAACATAAGATAAGAAGGAGTCTGCAAAAGACTAATTAATAGCCTATACGAGGCAGCTCCTGGTGCGAGTGAAAAGTTACTTCTAAAATAACTTGATTTCTTTGAAGAAAGATGGAGGAAATTTCACATATGATTTATGAGATGAAGAGCGCCGGGTTTTAAGCGCCACGGTCGGGTTTAAATTATTTATTTTTCAGTGAGCACCTTCTACACACACACAAACACACACACGGAGTGTGTGTGTGTGTGTTGGCGGATTGGATGACAGTAAATTGAGACAAAGCCTGTTGGGTTTGTTGCATGTAATCCCTATTTGTGCAGCATATTTTCCAGAGGGTTCAATAATGAACAAGACTTTTATTGTTACGCCAAATATTTTATTAGATCACCAGGCAATGACTTCGCCACTCCTCCCTACGTGGGCAGCTTGCGCTTCGCTACTAAGATTAAAATTTAAAATCTAAAAAAAAGCAGCCAGGGTTAAATTTATATAAATTTTATGAATTTCGCCAATTCTAAAAAAATTAAAAAGAAACTCTAAACTAAATTTCCTCACTTTCAAAATATCACGTTGCTAAAATATAGTTATAGAAGAAGATATATAAAAATAAATTTTATGAACTTCACCATTTGTAATTCTTTGGGTTTTATAAAATTCGCCAAATTTCGATACTTATATTTATTTCTGAACTTCACCATTTTGTTTTTGATATTCTAAAATAATTATTAAAAATAACTTTGATAAAAAAACCCGTCATAACCAAACTAAGATGAAATTATTATTTAAATACTCAAAAAAATCCCCTTCTTAAATTATAGTTAGTGATGATGATGACGGCGAATTACCCGATTAAAGGAATTACAAAGTAGAAAACTCGTTTCCGATAAAAAAAATGTTTAAACGAGGGAATCTGAAATGCAGGAATAAAACGTGGCAGAAAGTAAACCCCTTAAACCCTTTGACCCTCAAGTACGATTTCTCCCTTTGGCCCCTGTATGCACTTTTGATCCACCGGTGGGTTATATTGGAACGAGCGGCTTAAATTATTTTTCTAGTCATAATGCGTTTAAAAGGTCACGTAACCTGTATAAAATGAGGAGGACCTTCGAACCCCTGGGATAACTCCTACGAACCCAAGATCTCTACCCCAATCTGTTACCCCCAAATAACACACCCGAAGTGAGAAATGAAAGAGTGTTGAGGCTTTCTTTACTGTGCATTCATTCTTATTTTTCTTCTCTTCTTCATTCACAGATCCACCGCTCTCCTTTCCTACATTCTGGGGGTGTCCTGCTAAGAGGCCCCTTTTTTCCGCATGTTCATATTCAGTCAAATGTACAGGGTGGTCTGATTGTCTGTCACCCATTACTGAAAGGTAATAAGAAGAATAGAGGAAGAATATAATAATATCAAGCACATGTACTGGTTTTAGCGTATTCACTTTCATTGGCACTGTCACACATCGAGGTCTGTGTGAACACTAGAATGCACACGATCATGTTGCAATCAGCCTCTCTTCCAAACTGTAGGAGCTCGTGTCAACCATCGCAAAGAGAAAATTAAAACAATTTCTCCATGAGGTGACAACACTTTCGAACCAGCCTGTATACGATGTTCATACCATGAATACAGCATGAAATTTTACCGTGCATAATCGATCAGCAAGTTGTGCAGTACTCGTATATGTTTTTATTCACTCATCAAAGGACGAGGAATTATCATTTCGACTTGTTTTGGGACTGTTTTAGCGCAATAGCAACGAGACCGTATCACGCAGAAAATAGGAAAGAAAATAATGAGAGTAGACGATTTGGGAATGGTGAAAGATATGAGCCGCATCATGTATTCCTGCAGGCATTGAAGCCGGGTGAGGGGGAGGGGCGCACAGCGGCAATCAGTGCGGCGGGGAGGGTATGCCGATCGGCCATGTTTCATTTGTAGCCGGGGAATAATAGCCCCTTGCAGGAGGTAAAAATCAGATAATAATTTTTACCACTTCTGGAAAGCAGTTAATTGCATCTAAGCCTTATGGTTAAATCAGTGTTTTGCCTTTTATCCATTGATGTCCATTTAAACGCGAAGCCGGAATATATTTTTCTCTCTAATCCTATTAGTTGGCTTAGGACTTTAGCCAATGTTTACTTATGTTTTATTGAATTGTAGTAGTAAATTTTATCCCTACATACTCATAATACTACATTGCAATTACTTAAATATACGTGTATCCTGTTGAAAGAAACCTTAGGTCCTGCAAATTTTAGGGGAAAAGTATCAGATAGACCCCAAATTGGCACAGAAGGCATGGGTTGATTCAGAAGAGTAAGTATAAATAGTTAATATGATAAATAATTCTTTCTCTCTTTATTTTAAGGTGTTGACATAAGTGTGTGCATGAATTAACTAATCGGGTCTGTGTTTTATGGGAAAGCTTTCCCCATTTTGAGTTGGTGTGTCCGTATGTCGTACCTTTTATGATAAATACTTAAAAAAATAATATTTTTTCCTATATTTAAGTGGTGTTCAAAATCATCTGTTTAATATCAGTATCTTTTTAGTTTTAAATGTATATTGTAGTGTATTTATATATATTTCTTAAGAATTTCTTCTTATTTGGAAACTTCACTTCATTTCAGAAACCCTCATCATCTGTGGTGAGCATTTCAAGGCGTTTTCCGTTGTCTTTGGGTTTTGTAGGGAGTCCATCTGCCGGGGCCTCTTCCTCTAGTAGGTAATTCTGCTGTTCTTTAGACGCTGCATTGGAAGCTTCTTTCCTTTTGTGTTGTCTCCTTCTATTCTGCCTTTGGTTTAGTATCGATGTTTTCTTGTTTAAATTGTTGTGAATAAGTGCCTGTTCGACCTCCCTTGTAAAATTCTATACTCTTGTCCGGAGTGCTTTGCTCTAACCGATAAGTTTTACGAAGGTTGTAGTGTTGGTATAGCTGTAAAATGCTGTATGTATTGTAACTCTTCTCCAACTCTGCTTTAAACTATATCGTGCATATGAAATATAGTGTCTCTCTCTCCAAAGACTGTAGTTAATGGCATCATATACTCAATAGTTTTGAAGAAACTGGATAATATTTATTTAAACAATTGCCAAGAAAATATATATTAATAATCTAAGTGATCAACATGTTTTATTGAGTTATTCTCATAAAGATATGTAATTAAGTTTTGAAAGTGTTCAGACTATTTTCCTTTGACGTGAATGCTCTTTAAAACGAGTAAGCTAAGCTTGGCCTTGTTTCATTATAATCCTTGTGAACGAGTATAGCCTAAAGTCGAACGTCCATTTTGGGGCTGGAAAGAAATTTGATTATTGAACGTAGTCAATTAAGATCTATGTATATGTAAACAACTCAATGCAACATTTTGTTCACTTAGATCAATAATTTACTTTTTAATGACGATTGTTGTAACAAAGCCTTATCAAAGTTCACTTTAAAAATATTAATAATTGATGTTATAAAGAATTATAGTCTTTATAAGGACAGTCTGTATATGTTTCCCGAGCTTAACAAGATTTTATGTTAGGGTGACTCTAGTTTATAATGGTGTTAAACAAGATAATAATTTGTTGTAAAGAGTGAATAGCCAACATATAATGAACTAAATTAATTTTAAAGTAATATTGAGTATGTATTTTAGTGTTGCTTCATTATCAATCTCTATTTTAATTAATATACATGGCTTTTTTTGCTTGTGGTTATTTGCTCCTATGACAAGAAATTATATGATTGAATTAAACTTCCAATCCGGGCATTGTTTCAGCATGGACTGTTGCTTAGTGTTCTACAGTGGTAATGATATACCAAGTAACTTGAAAGTAAGTACATAGCTGTAGTGAATGATTGCTAATATAGTTATGGAAATGCATGAAAACGATAGTTACGAATACCACTGCATTATAAATTGAATACAAAAATGGATTAATCTTTCGTTAAATAATATAATCTAAGCCAATCAACTTTGATTTATTAACCATATTGACGTCAACCGACTGATTTGTTTTTGGAGGTGGGGGGAAAGGGGGATGGGATGGGGAGAAGGGGAGGGTAAAATATTTCATTGTTATGCAAAAACATTTTTTGAGGAAGGAGTCTATTTTTGAGGTTGATTTGATTATAATTAAGTTATTCCTTGCAAACATTATATTATAATGCCGTTTTGGAGACTTTTATATTTAATTTTCTAATGCAAAATAAAAGAAACTCGCAGGAACAAAAAAATGTCAACAAAAATATAGAATAAGTAATGTATTTTACTAATATAAGGACTCGTTGCTCATCAAGTAACAAAATAAAATAATTCCCGCGTTTCTTAATTAGCCATTATAAGGTTGTGAATTAGAATTTAGAAGAGATGTGTGCAGGATGTTTGGAAGATAACACAACTCTATAGACGCTTTTGTGATAGTAATTGTCGGGAATGTCAACCATTTTTCTTCTCACACAAATGTACACCAGAAAGTATGCATTTAAACATCCTCTACACTGTCATGGTCAATGTCTCGTCTGTACAGCGTTGTAGCTGTTAAGTTGTGTAAGGATGAACTGAATATAAGCCAATCTTTAAGACAGACATAGAACGTGGCGGGAATAAGCATCGAAACTGTGGTCAAAGTTGTGGTAGCTGCTGAATACATTCACCAGTGATTTAGGAAAGGTTTATAGTAACAACGTTTTAAATGACTACTGATTCACTCTTACTCTAACACAACTTTACCGACAATCAAATGTTGTTACGTTAAAATTAAAGTACTCATAACAGACCATCCTTCACCTGAACATGGGCCTTACTTACAATATGAAACTTTTACACCATCCAACAGTTTACCATCTACTGCAGACTTTCTTAGAACTTAACATTGTCTTCCCAATCGACATGACCATAAGCTTTCTCCACACCCATAAGCTTCCATCTAACATTCCTCATCTCTTAATTTCTCAACCATCTCTTTTAATGTAAATAATTCATCAACACGCTCACTCAACTTACAGTCTAAGATTTGATATCCTCGATCAGTATTTTAGCCTCAATCAATATCCTGTCCTCAATCAGTATCATCAATCAATATCCTGTCCTCAATCAGTATCATTAATCAATATCCTGTCCTCAATCAGTATCATCAATTAGTATCCTATGTTCAATCAGTATCATCAATTAGTATCCTATCCTCAATCAGTATCATCAATTAATATCCTATCCCCAATCAGTATCATTAATTGTTATCTTATCCTCAATCAGTATCATCAATTAGTATCCTATCCTCCATCAGTATCATCAATTATTATCCTATCCTCAATCAGTATCATCAATTGTTATCCTATCCTCAATCAGTATCATCAATTAGTATTCTATCCTCAATCAGTATCATTAATTATTATCCTTTTCTCAATCAGTATCATCAATTAGTATCCTATCCTCAATCAATACTTTCCCATGCACTTTCCACATTATATTCAACAGACTTGTTCTTCCGTAGTTATTCTATTTATCTTCCTCTCCAGTGCAATTCAAACAGCATTCTCACATGCCTCACAAACTATATCACTTCTACAGTTCTTATAACACATTCATCACATCCATTAGTCAACAATAACCACTATTTTTCAGGTCTCCTAAACCATTAATAAAATCTTGCATGCTTACTGCTTTCATACTCTGATCCTAAACCTGGTTCGTTCCCTCAACCAGTCATATTTTTATCTATTGCCTCTTTCATAACTACATTATGCTTCTCCTAATAGTGTTTATACTATTTTTAACATGTTTATTAATCACAAGTACCCTATCTTTTCTTTCTTTGATGTTCTTACAGCTATTCCTTAGTTACTTTTGCTTCCCTTTTCAGTCTTCCTTAATAACTTCCTGCTCCCATCCGCGTCCTCATTATTTTTCGCCCAAACGCTTCATTTGCTGCATTCTCACTTCCAACAATCACCCGTTTTACTTCTCTTCATTAGACCCTGTATTTATCCACAACTCGTTGACATTCTTATTAACAGAAGAAGCGTCTGCAAGTATGACTTACATTGAGCATTTCACTTTCCCTTACGAGTTTACCACATCTAATACACCGCACTACAACCCATATCTCTCTCGCAACTCAGTGAAGATACTTGTTCTTTATTATGGCAGGTTGTTTCTCCTCTTATGTCTATTCAGGCTATGTAATTTAAATACATTATAGATTCCCTTAACTTCATCATAGCTATATTAAATAACAAGCCTTGAAAAAATTGGAGGGGAGATTCGTTCATGAATTTTATCTCCTTATTTTTTTGCCTCAAAATATTTGAGACTCTTTCTGTTCATATCTCATTTACTAAATAATTTCACCCAGAAATGCTCTTACCTTCTAACTGTTGTTGCTATTATATCTCTTCACTACATATTTAATTTCCTTACACAGTTCTTCAGGAACATTTGCCGGGCGATAACTATAAATCTTTTGCCGATAAATAAATAGCATTTGGCTTCATTCGTTTCCGAGAATCATCAGTTTTCCGTGCATCAAAATATAGAAGTAGCGACTTGAGAAATCAATTTTAAATAGAGAAGACGATAGAATTCCCAACTACTTTTAAATGTATAAGATAAATGATATAGAATACTATTTAAAGATAATACATGGAAGATATTTATGAAACTATACTTGAATTTTAATGATAGACTTCAAAATCACCTTCAAATATAGAAGAGAGATACACTTGTGAATCACTATTATAGAAAAGAGATAGACTTGTCAAACATCTTTTGAACATAAAAGAGGGAAAATCATTTACAAAGACTTTTATACATATAGAAATGATTAAAAAAGAAAAGGAGTCGTTTAAAAGATCTTGCGAACCACACCGAAGAAATAACATTTCGGAAAGGGTCTAACCATACATTGTATGGCAGAAAGTTTAGCAAAGTTATAGCCTTTCCGCGCCCACTTCTCCTTCGGAAATTTAAAAAAATGAAGACTCGACTTGGGCATGTTGATAAAAGACTAGATACACAGATTTAGATAGAAAAACTTTAATAGTGGTAACAATTTGATAAAATGGTTCTCTAAGTTTGTACCGCTGGAAATAGTTTAATTGCTTTGGGAACTGATTAAAATGATGCCCTTTTAACATCGCAGTATTTTTTCCTTTACCGGGCCCATCTGGCGACTTCCTCCAACGGCATAACTCGCCGAAATTAAGTCGCAGCCTAATGTTAGGCTAGAAAAACAAAACAATTCGATAAAAACAATAAACTCCAAAACAAAAATAAAACCGAAGCCATAAAAAAAGGAAAGAAAAACAAGCAGAGGAAGGAAGCATGCCCCAGCGTCGGAGGGTACTACTGTAGCAAGGAGCTGGTTTTAATCTTTTACTGTTCTGGAAGTCAAAAGGTTCCTCACCAGACTAGACCTAAATCACAGAAACTCTAGTTTTCACTCGTAGTTCCGCGCACTATCCTGATTCAGCGTGAAATTTTTCCTGCCAGCAATATTCTAGAAACCTCCAAGGATCATGATTATTTCTTTCAGTTGACCGCGCAGTCTCCGGCTTTCTAAGCGAATAAAAACACATGCAGACGGGTTCGATATCCTATTTCTAATCGAAGAAATCAGTGTAAGGGTACGGGCTTTCTCCATTAAAAGCAAATGATGTCCTATCGAAAGCTTTGGAGCCAAAAATGTACCGTATATTTCGAATGCGGTCTGACTAACGAAATATAAAGCTTCAAACCAACTTATTTCATAAGTTGAATTTTATCCTTATGTAGCGCAAGAGGCGCTGGTCTTTCTTTTCAAACCCCAACGCACTGGGGTTTGAATCCATCTGCAGCCTCTCCGATACCTTTACTATAAGCTTGCTGTGGAGAGTTCTATCGGAAGCCTATTAAAGGTCAAAGTAAATTACATATACCGCTGGGTAAATTCTCACGCAGGAACTCGACCAGGCTTGTCAGACACAACTTCTATTGAAAAAAACATATGTTGTGTCCCAAATAAAGTTAGTCAACTCTAGATTTTCCATAATTCGATCAACCAAACTTTCCTCGAAGAGTTTCCAAAGAAAGGTAAATATTTTGGGTCAATAGCGCCGCGTTGGCTGCCGTCTCTTTTATTATAGATCGCCATCTTGGCATCCCAACGGACACTTGATTGTTTTCGAGCGACCCATTGAAGATCTCGCTGATGAAGGGAGCTATATCCTCCTTAGAGGCACTCCAACATCTTCGGCAAATGCCTGATGGTCTTGAAGAATTAGATGTCTCTAACTTATCCAGGGTAATTGAAACCTCTTTAGACACTTGGAGTTAAGTCCTTTAGACGGGCGGCTCATTAACTTATATTTAATTATGTTTGGCAAAGGAATTTCACCCCTCCTATATTCTATGATAGACGATGATAAGTAATTATCAAAGGAATAAACATATTTAAAGGTTTGTCTATCTTAGATCACCATCACGGTACAATAAGTTTTAAAAATAGAAGAGCAAAAATATTTCACTATAGAAGAGAGGTAATTTTGTAAGACAATTAGAAATATATGAGCAAGATACAAATGTAAACGACTTTTAAATTAGGACAAAGCAATCTTTAAATATAGAGGAGAGAGTGATTGAAAAACTACTATTTAAAATAGAGGTGAGATGAACATGCGAAACCACTTTTACTTATTGAAGAGAGACTTGGGAAAACACTTAGATATAGAATAGATAGAGATAGACATACTTATAAAGCTCCTTAAAGATAGAAAAAAGATAATCTTCTGAAACCAAGTTTAAATATAGAAAAAGATAGACTTTTGAAACCAATTTTAAATATAAAAAAGATAGACTCTTGAAAACAATTTTAAATATAGAAAAAAGACTCGTGAAACCACTTTTTAATATAGAAGGTTCCGAGCCTTGTGAAACTATATTGGAATAGAGAAGATAAAAGTCTTTTAAAACAAATTTTAAAATATGAGATACAGAAACCATTTTTTAAATATATAAAAACGATATGACTTTGATGTCAGATAGTTTGGGTTTGGATGTGCTAAGAGATATTAGGGTCCGTAGTATCTCTGCGACCTACAAAAATTGTTCACTTTTCTGAATCCTTTTCACACTTCAAGGTTTCAGCCTGCCAGATTTAGGGCTCAATTGATGACCTAATGCAAAAAAACCTTCAAACACTTTTTCCTTGATTGCTTGATTAAATGAAAAATTCTTTAAGGCTTAGATTCTTTCACACATTCTTTTTTTTCGAATTACATATCTTTTGACAATATATACCCACCCCTATAATAACCATTTCTTAATAATTTTGACCCCTTTTATTTCACATTCATTTCATACTTTTGTCCCTCATTCTATCACCAAACCATTTTACAGTAGGAAAATACTATAACTGTAGAAACACCTTATAACTGTAGGAACACCCAATAACTGTAGGAAAACTATGCTTGTAGGAACTTCCCATAACTGTAGGAACGCCCTATAATTTTAGGAACATGCCATAAATATAGGAACAGCTTATAACTTTAGGAACATCCTATAACTATAGGAACACCCTATAACTGTATGAAAATTATATAAATGTAGGAACACCTTATAACTGTAAGAACATCCCATAGCTCTCAGGACACTCTCTAACAGTGTGAACATCCCATAACTGTAGGAACACAATCTAACTGTAGGAAAATCCTATAACTGTAGGAACATTCCGGAACTATAAGAATACCCTATACTCGTAGGAATATCTCATAACATACTCCTATTATCCAAGCATTTAGATGTTATTTAAAGAACAGCGTATGCAGCTGTAGTATGTGGTTGCCATAGCAACGGTGAGGCACTCCAACTTCGGAAGCTATGGGTGGAGGGCGCCCCTCATCCATGCCAAATGGGACAAACCATCTGACAACCAATCTAACGGCATATCCCCCTCCCCCCTACAACTTGTTGTTAAATTAGCAGAGTCCCTCATGTGCCCAATGTAGTGCAATGGTAGGTAACTATTGGTATAGTAACCACCTATCATATTGGTTCGATTGGTGGTGGCTGGAAAGCATCTATCTTTAAGCACCCTAATCTCTATCTACTCAAGGAATAATTGATGTGTTACGTTTATTTTCTCTTATTTTATGAAAATAAAAATTGCGTAAGATACAAATAATTAAATCTAGATTAAACGTTAAATTATACAGGGAATTAGCGAAAGCTGACCGCAGGTGAAAAGCCGCTCATTTGAGGCACGTAGAAGGTAGACTTTTACTCGACTCCCGAAATGCCAAGTACACAAACACACACCTTAAGTTTCTAACTCCACACAAGTAATGTATGGAAACCATTGAGGGATTCGCAAAATGGCAAATTACGTTGAGATCAACACTGGAACTAGTTGTAGGGAGAGACTTGCAACGAACTTGTCTTTACAAAAAAATGATATAGTGGCAGAAAAGAGGTTGATGGGAATCACCCCTTCGAACTCACTGTTGCAAGCCGAGGGATCATGGAGAGAATTGACTCAGTGAGTCAGTTTGAGTTTATTATTATTTTATATCAAATGCAGTAGATCGCTTTGATCTGAAGGGGTAGTTTGTATTAGTCACTGTAAAGTCTGTGTGTACTAGAAAAGGCAAATGGCTCCATCTAATGCAATGAAGTATTGCTATGATTCGCTTGGAGCATCTAGGTCATTAGAAAAGGAATTGTTTGTGACGATGGCAAAAGTCAACCCTATCTCTCCCTCCTGAATATCACTCGGCCTCGAGCGCTTAAAGAAAACATCCTCCTTGAAGAAGGCAAAAAGGATCGAGAATGAAGCAACTCAAGGAAAGATCGGGATATGAATGTGGTGCCTGTGGTTATGATGAGACGTGCACTTGTTTCGAGGCCCTTGGGGCGATGATAAGGATGCGAGTACTTCAAAAGTCATTTTTACCCCTTTTCAGGACTCGTACTATTTAGAAAAAACCCTAAAGTACAGCTTGGGGAATAACACAGTGCAGATGAAGGCTCTTCAATTCAAAATTTCTAACCAATTTCTGCGTGTACGAAAAAGTGGAAAATATACCTGACTTTTGTGCAAAAGGAAATGAACCAGGAATTTCGTCAGTAAAAGTACAGTTTGAATGAACATAATAATAACCGAAGATCTATCTAAAGTTTAGGCGTAAATTTGTACTGGCAAGAAAAAAGTGACACTCTTTATGGAACGAAAATGAGATATATATCAGCATTGCCAGATCTCATGCCCCTTTGAACCAACCCACTCAATCTTTCAGGTATTGTACACTCTCTTCCATTCAATACCTTACAATAAGGTTGTCTATCCACACTCATAACACTACTTCTACATATTTTCCACTCCTATTTTCCCTTATACATCTGTCAAGATATGATATTATTGCTCTTCAAACCTAATGTTACTTTCACACATCGTTATTGAGGCGTGCCCCAAGGCACAAAGATGGCCTTTGCTTCATTATCCCCATAAACGACGCTCTTCTGGACATCGAACACCGTTGGAAGTATGATGATGATTCCATCATCGCTGCGACCGTGACAACACTCTCCCGGATTACATTCTCCTTCAACGCTCCCTCAATGCCCTTCTAGAATAGACAACCCCTAACGACGTCACTATCAACCTCCAGAAGGCAGTCGTTATGCAGTTCGACGTTTCCACCACTCCCATCACAGGTTCGAACTTCACACTTGGTGACCACACCCTTGACCTGGTCCATTCGACCAAGCTGCTTGGCGTTACTATCGACGACAAGCTCAGCTGGAACCCGCACATCGGCAACATTGTTAACTCTGCCTAGTATAGGCTGCACATGTTGCGTGGACTGAAGTCCCTTAGCGACTCTGCAAGGGAGCTTACAAACATTTCTAAAATGTTCTTCTCCCTAAATTAGCGTATGCGTTTTCTGCCTGGTTTTCCTGCCTGGTTTCCCTGCCTCCCCGCTACCCAGCTAGGTCGCCTAGAGAAGGTACAGAAACGCGCCACCTCTTTCCTACAACTCACCCCTCCAGCAGCTTAGTACTGCACCAGTCTCGAACAGTTTGGGCATAAACTGCTGAAAAACCCTCGTCATCGGAACATACTTTGCCCTGACGCTCCACGTCACTGCCTTGCGCTTCGTGCCTACAACAGGCTCGTCCCAATCATAACTCGCGCAGAGGGCTACAAGAACAGTGTAATTCGTACGCTAACTAAAATTATCAATAATCATTAACATCTGATACGTCTATCTAACTATTTTCACATTTCACTATGCATTTGTTTTTCAGTTTTGGTGCTCTATATATGTTTTGCTATTACTTTAAATGTATATTTTCAGCCAAATGGCTGCCAGCTTCTGGAATAAACCGTTAATTATTATTATTATCTTCAATATAACTTCTAATTGGGCTGTTTTGCATTCTTCACTCACATCCAAATCAGCAACTTTCCTCGTTATCCATCTTATTCAAAACCGTGACACTTTTATGCTAACGTCTTTTCCATCATTACTCCACTCATTTCACACCCTGGCAAAACCAATCCTATTCAGCTTCAATTCCGTTCATCAACCTTATATTAAACACTCTCAGAACCGTCTTTACATCTCTATCCAATTCTACTTTAAAACCATTTTAGCATTCCTATATTTTATACATTCATAGACAACTCTACTTTTTAATATTTTCACATTTATACAATTTCTACCTATATCTTGATTTAGTTTATGTCCAATTAAGTTCTAAGACCTTTTCGCTACACCTTGCATCTTTCACTCATATACATGCTTTCACTTCTCTTTGGTATCATTACCGACCCATTCTCAGGCAGTTGTAACACAACCATACATAGGCAAATGGTGGTAAACATATCTTTTCATTCCCACATCCACTGCATTTCTTCATTTCTGCCTCTGTTCATCTGACTTACGGCCCTATTGGCAAACGCAAATTAGGACAACTATTTAATAACAACCTACCGCAGTTAGAAAAGGCAACAAAAGAACATTTTAAATGAGAAGTAACGGAAAAGACATTCTTTATCATCAACCGCATTCCCTAAAGTGTAGTCAGCACGCATTAACGCAAAATAACTTCTCACCGCCCTCAACCCTTTATGCCATTTCAAGCAAACAGTGACCTATCATCTATAACCATCCTCACAAATCCCCTAACATGTACACATACACAATATCACCCACACCACCCGCTATTAAGGCAGCTTCTTCTCTCTCAAACATTTATTCATATAATTGACCCACCTATTACGCGGTTTTCGATCCTCCGCACACCCTGACCTTCACTCTCTCTTATCTATATTCTATTCATAAGTATATTTACCTTCATCTTTCTTACATGCCTATACCACTTCAAACACCTCGTTCACACCCTTCACACTATAAATTAATCTTATCCCGTCTTTCTCACTCTTTCTTGCTTTCACACCCAAAATTTGCCTCTCAATTTCCACCGGTCTCACTCAACATCGCTCACCTAACACACTAAAGTCGCTACAATTACAGATGATTCGTGGCTCATTCCACATTCAAACTTTTAGGCATTTACTCACGCTCTGATCCACAATTCCACTCCCGAATTTCTTCCTCTCTCAAACATCATGGTTGCTGTCTGCCTTAATCTGTGCCAAGTGTTCCATCCTCTCCTAGAACACGGTCAACAGACCTAAGTCACGTGATCTCAATTATTATGACTTTCAAAACTTTCAAAGGTTCCAGGACTAACCTTTGGAAGACCTTGGCAATTATATTAATCGAAATAGAATGTTAAAAAACATTAGGGTTTCAAATTTCGTTCAAATCAGCCGAATAGTTACGAGGTTATTGCCAAAAGACACCATGAAAAGTAAAATAGTTACCATCCGACCGACCGACCTACAGACCGACATAGTCACTAATAAAGTCGCGTGCACCCGACTAACAAATTGCACTTGTTCAGGGGTAAAACAACGGACTCTATTATTACCTCATCCTCACTCTCAAACAAAATAATCTTACTTTTTTCTACCTTTTTAGCTTTCTTCTTGCACATACTCTCAAACACTTGGACCTACACCACACAACAGGGGATGCTAAAGCATGGAAAACCACGTTGTACCTGATATTTGCTAGATTTCACAAATGTTCACTTCATCTATCTGCACTTTTTTACAGATTTATTTCCATACAAATTTTCTGTTCACATTTCATGGCTGGTTTTGGGTTCAGAGTTTAAAGAATTACCATAGAAAATCCCAAATCTCCATTAACATATCTGGCCCAGCCATCGACCGCCGGTATCCTTGAAATTGCGACACCTAGCACCTCTATTCCATTCGTGGCCTATTAATTCTCGCAATCAAGATACAAGCACCGAATTGTAATTGACACAACTCTCTCGCTCGGCTGCCATCATCGTCCCAAACCAATTGCTAGCCTTCACACCAATCTCCAATAAAGCACTCCATCTACGCGAACTCCAATGCCCCTTACTTGAGGCAACCGAGAATAATTCCAATCATAGACCTTGTTAATAAAGACAAATAGTGAGGTTGCTTACTTAAGCCACCGCTCCATCTTTACATCACTCTTATTCACATCCACTAATCTAGCGGGTCTTCAAGATATACCAACATCAGCGTACCCTACAATAGTCAACTACTAACTACATACATTCTTACCATGCATAGAGGACACTGTGTAGCCTATTACACTTGGTACCTCAAGGTTTAGCTAGTCCTCTTAAACTAGTTTGAGACTAACTAGGCTTTATTACTTGTAGATATATCCATTTTACCTTGTATTCGTCATTTTTTTTACATTTCACTTCTCGCCTCTTTTCTTATCCAGCGGCTAACGTCGCAGGCTAGTCGTCAACAGGCATTCGTCCATTCATCCCTGGTGGGAGCTGGTAGGGGAGAGTTTCACTCTCTCTTGGCTGCTGTTGGGGAGTGGGACATGTATGCATTCTTCCTACCATTTTCTCCTTCTACTTTCCCCTCTTACATTTTTATTGCATATACTTTCATGCTCAACTGAAATCTGGAACTTGTGTTCCCTTCGGGCCCCAACATTCCCAGTGTTCCCTCGCGCCACTAATAGCGGCAAGAGGACCTAAGGCTTAATATCTTCCAAACATTTTCACTTACTTTATCTTCAACAAAGATCTCTTCTTACAAACTTTCAGCGCAACGCACCCTCGTTGGTTGTCGCTTCTCTATCTAAACGATCACGACTTTCTCCAGATCCCTGGACCCACCATACACTTTACACCTCCTAGTCAATTCTCCCTGTGCAAATATATGATCCACGCCGCCATCAAACGCTCAAACTCTACCTTTCTTATCCCCTATTATTCCCTTGGTTATTTTTCTTACACGTCTAATCAAAACATTTTCATTCACTCTTTCTTCAACAATCAATAAATAGACCTAATTATTCCTCTCTAGTCCTTGCCTTCAGTTTTTACCCTTCACACTTATACTACGGTAGTACCACAACATTCATCCAGTCTTCATGGCCTCTTTCATCTTGATATGCATTGCAACACAATCACCAGCAGTGTTAACATCTCAATTACTATAAAATCTACTCTAGCTTCCTTCTCCCTTTTCAAACTTCTCACAGCACTTACAACTTGTTATATACTTATCGCTTCAATACCCTTAAACAGCACCAAGCTTACAACTTTGAAGAGAAGTAGATCCGCATTAGCATCATCTTACATATTCACACTAAACAACTTATTCATGTACTGCCAAGGTCTAATTTTGACCACAGTGTTCAAAAGTATCCGACCACTCATTTCCTCGATATTCACACCAATATTTTTTTCTTGCTTTTTTTCGTTCTGGTTTTCTTCCAGAATAGCTTCGTGTTATTACTCGGATACTCATTCATATTCTGGCTTCCTTCCATCCTTTCAGAATAGCTTCCAGTTCTTATCCGGATACTCATTCACATTCTATCCAAATGATTCATTTTTTGCTTTCTTTCTCCGTTTAAGTATTCGTTTCACATTTAGTTTTGCTTTCTTGTCTATATTTATCTGATTCTACCTAACATAATCATATGTAGTACTGCGGATTTGAATTGGATCTCCCTTTTGTTTTCCACTGCATGTTAAACATCATCATTTCACAATCTCATGTTCTACTTTCCATTTCAGCTTTTACCATATCCAAGTACCTCCCTCTTTTACTGTCATATCATTTCTTCAGATGTGTTCCACATTTCCTCTATCTGCATGTTCACACTAACTTCTTTTCTTTCTAGCTTACGTAGCCTTCCCCATTTATATAATTATTCTTTCATTTCTCATTCCCCTTTCTCTTTCCAACTTCCTCACATCTCATCCATACAATAATCAATTTACTTTACACAGCATAATCATGTGATCGGATAGTTTCATACTCACACAACTTACAGCTTTCACATTAAATACACCCGTCAGTAAATTCTTTCTCACTCCGAACGGATCACATTCTCTATATTTGTCACTCTCAACTTTACTCATTACACGCGTATTTGTGTACATCCTTGTGTGTCAATAACGTATTTTGCACAAATTTATTTCACCCCCGAACCTGCCACTATTTCAGCATTTTCGTTCTCTCCATGTTTACCCCAAAATCCACCTATCTCTTCACTCCACTCTTCAGTCAATCATATCTCCACCAATCATCACACAATTCCATTTCCAAATTCCATCCATTACTCGTCTCAAGTCACTCCAGAATCTATATTACTCAGCCTCCATTCTATCATTACAAGCTTCATACTTTAAAACCACGCATTATCATCTTTGTAAATAACAACTTCACCAATCCAATTCTAGAACTCATACATTCATTTCCAGCAATTGCATTATATTATTCCTAACTCAAAATCATTAGCACATTTTATTTTACTTATAATACTACTTGCATAGGTGCCCGGCATTGCCCGATATAAAAAGTCCTGTCGCAAGTAAATACAGATGATCATTGTTTGAAATTCTCATATTGTGGCACAAAAATATATTTACTTGATTATTATTATTTGTGGGGTGAAGGCAGATTCAGGAGAGTTGCGAACTCTCCCTATTATATAATAAACAATATCTATGTTTATTTTGTAATTGAGAATTTGCGTGACTCAAAAGCTAAATAGGAATTGTGTAGCCTGATTGTGGCTTTTGTTGGCCTTAAATATCACTTAAAATGGCATCTAAAAGCACTCAGGCATCTGCGGCTCTTAGCAAATATTAGTTTGTAATTTGAACACCAGGTGGCAACACTTTTGCCCAGTCACTTATGTTACTCCCCGCTGGATCAAGTTACCCGCGATGGTGACCTTTGTTGGACTTCAAGGTCACTCTAAGTGGCCTTCTATAGGGGTCATACATATATATATATATATATATATAGCAGCCTATCGCATTCCATCAAATCTAGCCCATGTAAACATTTGACTCCATTTAAATACAGCATAAATATTGACTCACATATGTAGATGGTGTCCACTAAATATGGAGCGCTAAAGGAAATTGAACAATTTGTAAAATGGGCTAATTCATGTGCCGGGACGTAATGTAGAGATTCTTTACAATTAGCAGCAAGTTCGTGTGATGCTTAGATTCTTCGCAATTGGCAGCAAATACTTGTCATGCCGAGATTCTTCACAATTGGCAACAAGTTTGTGTGTTGCCGAGATTCTTCACGATTAGAAACAATTTCTTGTCATTCCGCGATTCTTCACAAGTGGCAGCTAGTTCGTGTGATGCCGAGATTCTTCACAATTGGCAGCAATTTAGTGTGATATCGAGATTCTTCACAATTAGCAGCAAGTTCTTGTCCTGCCGATCTTCTTCACAATTAGCAGCAAGTTCATGTGATGCCGAGATTCTTCGCAATTGAACATAAGTTCGCGTTATGCCAAGATTCAACGGCCAAGGTACCAACAGTTAAGATTAGTGGTAATTGTTCTTAAAAATCTAACGGTCTTAAGTTACTGAAAAAACCGCAAAGGCAATTCAGTAAAAAAAATCTTAATAGGCTGCAACAGACAATTTTGAAATTCCCATTGATACTTTTTAATCAAGATTGGGATTTCATCTCTCATAATTCGGCTCTGAAGTCGATATCAACGCTTCCAATGATGAAGCCATCACGAAGTTGAAGCAGGTCTGTAGATGTTTATTACCAAAGCTTCAGTAAAACCATCCGGTTAATAACCCTCTTGGGAGATAAAGTTGAACTTGGTCACCAAACAATCAGTTGTTAGAGCATAGGGTGGTTCTCCAAGCAAAGTAGATAAGAATAGGGACCCTTTCCGAGGACTAATCACACCCTTCGTTTCTTAACTTTGGTCAGCCGTGTTTCTGATGGGATTGTGGTTATCCCCCGGCAATAGGTAAAGTCCCTGTTGCACCTAAACCCCAGGTCAATGGCACGCCCTCCCTTCCTTAGCCAAGCAGCTGCAGTTGATATCTTTAGGATTGCGTGCTATCCCGGCCACAATGACCGGAGATGATCTGAGCTATAGATTTTTTAAGGATCTAACCTTATAAGGACTCATCGACAGATGCCCTCGTTGTTTTTTTGTTAAAAATGATTATCCCAACTACTAGAAAACCATATGAATTTAGCTAATTAACCTGAGCCCGTGACGTAATGGACCCAGACAGCTTGTCTGTACCCAAACTTTGTCAATAACTTTGCTACTCGAGTCGAGAGGTAAATAATAGCAAAAATTGTAAATATAATTAGAGAAAGTTAGGGCCAGTAATGATGAATAGCGCCACTAAAAGCCAGTCCCGCTAAATTAATAACCAGCCTCTTGAAGTGTCCATAAATACTCAGTGGCCATTGTTCTGTTGATATTTTCCTGTACCAAAAATGTTTCTATTTTAACTTTGGTCATCCATCATCCAACTGTGTATCACAATGAAGGGGGGGAACACGGCAGGGATAATATAGAACTTTGATACGCAAGTGGTAATTCGAACTAAGTTTTGTTGGGATTTCTAGTACCTTCGTGATGATAAATCAAGAAGTTATTGTAGCAGTAATTTAGTTTGGGGGAAATTAAGATTTTTAACTAATAAATAACACTGTACAACAAATTTCAGTGGCATCAAAAAGATCATTAAGTTGAGTTTTTCTGAATTCAAATTTGGTAACAAATATTTCCAATCACGTAACATTTTCTTGTTAATTGCCGATTTAATAATTATGCAATTGATACCGATTCCCACGATACCATAACTGTATTTCGCTCCCATATTCAGAGTCGACCGAGACTAGACTCGCACGCGACTAAAAACACCAGTATGTGAAAAATAATATAAAGAGTAACCACAACAAATTTAATTAAAAAAGTAAAAATAGGAAGCAATTATAGTAAGTTACAAAATTATCAAGCGTTACGTAAGAGTTACCACGGATTTCGACCCATATAACTAAAAATTATTGTGTATAATTTAATAAATTTCATAGATTAGGTTGACAAATACCTTAGGAACAGCCCATTGAAAGTATATCAAAACCCGTTTATAACTTTTAGAGTTGTCAGTTTCAGCCCAAATCCTGTTTGCATTAAATCCCTATGAAACCATCAGTGTATTTAACGTAAGTAAGATGGTAATTTACGAGAAACTGGACTGTCGCAGAAAGAGACGGATGTTATATTCGAGATTTACGCAAAAAATACCCCTAGAAAAGGTTATTCTCATTTCCGTTTTTTCTTTCCTTGTTGTACAGGGTAATTTGTGAAATATAAAACAATAAATAAAAATTTAAATTCATCTTATTTAATTTTCGTTTTGGTGGCAAAACTCAACAAGTATATGACTTGGAGTTTAATTTCATTACAATGCATTAAACTTAGAAGGAGAGAGATTATTTGAAGCTCTTTATTTCCGGAGCCAACGGAACGTACAAATATTGTTCCCGTCTTGCTATTCATGAAAAAGTAATGGAATAATTTTTCCAAGAATCCGGAAGTCGACTCTTTCCTTAAACTATCCTAACAAAAACTTAAATTTTGGAGAATTTTTAGCATTGCTTTTGGTATAAATTGGAATATTTGACTTCTTAGTTGTCGTAATAGAGGTTACAATTGAAATAAGTCAGAGAGTGAGCAATTTTGATTGATTTAAATTTAAACACAAAAATACGTAAACACTTTTGTGTATGAATTGACTCGCGAAATGTATGTATTTCTACCGCTAATTAATTCCATACCACCCTAAATCTATCGCCTAGGCATTAAAATCTGGTTCTACCATGACAAGTTTGACCTTTTTCTCGGATCAGTATTATCTAGCTTCTATAGAATTAGTCTTCGACTATGTATACAGCCATGTATGTTCATGTATATCGGATGTATACAAAGATTGTGCGTTATCTAAGTAACATTCTCCTTTCCTCATATTTTATTGTCCAGATGAAATATGAGGCGACGCCTCAAAACTGGTCTTGTTCCCAAAATTTTCCTAAAATTTTCGTTTCTTAGGAGGCCGCCGACCACTGGTGAGATATATGGACAAAAAGCCCATTATTTATTTTTATTTGAATATTCTTAAGCTATTCTATTGTTGGTAATGAGACAGTCGATAAGAGAGTTTCAAGGAATCACAAAAAATAAGAGTACATCAAAAGATATTGCTATTCATACTAGCAGGTAGGTGTAGGAACTGAATTATCTCACTATACAAGTTTACACAGCGCTAAAGCCAAATTATAAGCTTTTGTGCTGCTTAAGGAGGCAGGAGGCACTGAATCCTTTATACGTGTCTTAGTATTAAATGATATTTACACCTGCTTAAATCTAATTATATACACTTTACACAGAGTTAATTTTGACCGCAGCACAAGACGTATGGGAACAATCTCCGGCAATGGAAATTGATTATACAACCTAAAGCGTTTAAAATAAGAAAGGCGAACTAATGAAGATCACAAGAACAAAATAAATAGACCTAATCAAATGGAATAGAGTAGGGATCAAATCGCGAACGCATATACGATCGAATGACACAAGGATACACAATAGAGTGGAAGGCCTTCCGAAAAACTTCCCTTCTCGTCCCATCGTATAAGGGAATTTGAAACACTGACGGTTGGTTCATTTTAGCGAATCCTTGGGTAATTAAAATGTCGCATAAATTTGCGACAAGAAGTTAAGGGATTCTTTACTTATCTTTAAATTCACGATACAAAGGTTCCCTTTGGTATTGAAGTACCTTAGGGCTATAAAAATACATTTATCCACAATTGAGATCACATTTTGTATCTAAAATACACGTTTATTTCAAAATAGCCGCCGAAAATACACGTTTATTTCAAAATAGCCGCCGAAAATACACTAGACCCAATATCTTTGCGTCTGCAATAGCTATAATAACAGAATTGGTGTCAAAGTGTAAATTTAGAGGTCATAGAATTTAACTGAAAAACAATAATTTTCTCTTTACCATGACCATTAGGGAAAAAATCTGAAAATTTTGAAAAAATGCATTGAATAAAATATTCACTCACTGAAATAACAACTGAATTTGTTCACTCCAATATCTTTCACCCTCCTTAAACTATCTACCATATATATGGGCAGGATGATTGATTCATTTAAGTGCATCAGATCCTCACCAGCCTCCACGAAAGGATTTTCCAGATCCTCAAATTCACCTACCAGTGCCAGTACACCAGTCTGCAAAAAAAAGAAATACAAATTTGCAAATCATGCATTTCGTTGAAATTCATGAGGTTATCTTTAAATTTACAATACAATAGAAAATTCGCTTATGGTCATCATAAAATTTGGGTACTATTCATGGTGCCTTGGATCATTTTACTCTTTTGTACCCTCAAATTCCTAGACTAGGCGTGCTAGTTCAGGGCAAACAAACTGCTCTCGGCGAACTATGTTGCGGTCATCCAGGCTCACTATGACACCACCATGATTCTTGAGCCAATCATTGATTTGCTCATGCATCAAGTCATGTGGGATCTTGGAGAAAGCTTGTCTTGAATTCTTTCCCATGAATTGACCTCTCATGGACTCCATAAACAAGGCAGGATGTTGTTTTTCTACTGTTGCCATATGACGGAGATGGATGAGCAGGTTCCGGCATAGAGCAAATACCCATGGCATCATAGAATCAAGTGTCTCTATGTAGAGAGAGAGAAGTCATCTGAGCGACAGGACTTGACAAACTGAAAAAAATCCAAATAATCTCTTTATATGAAATACTATAAATATATGATAGATCTGTAATCGTGATTTACCAATATAGATTTGGCAAAAATGTAAATGAAACGATTGATTTTACTTGAAGAATGCGAAGATCCACCTTCATATACTTGAACGAGAAATCTGCTTGGGGATGTTGGGTACAGTGTCTTGAACTATTCATCAAATGGCAGATAGTTAGGATTACTCGCCTCATAATCTTCATTTATTGTCTTCTTCACGTATTGATCATAAGACTTTCACATGATCACATAGAAAGTGGCTGCAAACACCTGAAGCATGTATCTGTTTCTGCATATGCGACGAACAATAATGAATGCTTGAGCTTAGCCATTATTAGAATACCCATGTTGGTAAGATCTGTGATCTATCCACTGCCATCCAGTCAGCCACAAGATATACTCGTCAGTATCATTTCTGTATACATTAGCCCAATTGTTACCAGGAAGGAGTCCTCTCCAAGCCCTGTCTGGGGAAACCACTGAGGTTTCTTGGCCAGTGTGAAAAGGGGTTGATTAGCTACCATGCCTGGTGTCTGGCCTGGATTTAGATAGCTGATTGTTTGTTGGACTTTGATAGCATACCAACCCATAATGGGTTTGGTAGGGAACTCTGTAAACATTGGCATCTTGTATGATTTGGATGGGGGATAAAGTGAAGTAGATTCTGATGCTATCATAATATGCAGCCATAAGATCCATTCTCCGACTTCAAGTTCTCTTTCCTGAGGAGGTTTAGGACACTCTCCAACAGACGGTAGCCTTCATTAGACATTGATAAGAGAACAGGTGGCTGGAGGAGGATGACTGGTGGTATTCAGGATAGGAAAATACAAGACATCATTAGTTGGCAATGAAATATATAGATATGGCCGTGGAGTGAGCTGACAAGAATTTCACATGCTTCTTTCCCATCTCAGCTAGATCAGAATGTCAGCGTCACTCTCGGTTTGTTGGCTGTTTGAAGAGAAGTGCTGCTGAATGTTGATGCATTTTACATGGAGGACTGAAATTTTTATTGAGGATAAGGGGATGCAGTCGAAGTTATCAAACTACCAATGGTAAATTCACCCTTTACTGACTTAAGTGGATGTATCAGCACGCCAGTCTTCTCCCATTGATGTCCGAGGAATTTTCTATGTCTATGCTGTCAGTTATTATGCTGTCAGTGGCTCTCCAGAACTTCGATAATCTTAATGTATTCAAGCAACCCATTGAGGACATGTACTCTGATGAGCTGAGTTGCATTATTGTCAGTCATGACTCATCCAACAGTGTCTGTTTTTCTATATAGCCTAGTCAGACATGTACAATGATAAATTGCATCAATGTCAACTATATCACCAGAAACTAGTTGACCCAATAGGTGCTTTTCACCCACCACCTGAGCACATTCTTTCACTATTTTATCCAAGCCAAGAGTGAAAGGCCCCCTCAGTTTCTTTTTGATGCAGACTTCACGACAGAAGAGACACAGGTATTAACTGTTCCACATGATGCTGCTGAGAGTGTGGTTAAAGACTGTGTGGTGAACTTGCGACTTCCTCTTGCGACTTTTTCTCTTTTTTCTTGTTCTCTCCACTCTTTTGTTTGCCAATGACATTCCTGTAGCTTTTGTGCTATACTTTTAGATTCAATATCATCAGCTGCACTACATCCTGAGTACCACTACCATTACCATCAACACTAAAGTCATCCACTACCATAAAATCAGGAAAATCACCCAATTCTTTCAGCTCCCGGATGTTATATGTAACTTCTTTCTAGCAAACATGAAGTCTTCCCAGATTGTTCCTCAGCTTTACGGATAATAAGGGATCGAAAAGGTTTGCATTGCTTTTCTGTAGGCTTGATTGACATATGAAGCATTTATACAGGTCACGAGTTTCATAATAGCAGTATTTTAGTACTAATCTGAAAAAAAATTTGTTTTACAATCATGAGATAGATAAGAAGATAACTAACTTTCACAAATGTAAAAAGCAAATAATGAAGTTAACTTACTAGCTAGCTACATTTACACTCAGTTAACTAGTTAACTAGTAACAATCGAATAATAAGATAAAATATCTTAAGAATAATGAAGCTAAATAGTTACTATTTATTAGTTATAAACATTAAAAAGGTTTTGTATTCAATGAGAAAGTAATACGAACCTCAATGTGCTAACTTTAATCTGAAATGTTGCCTATCTCTGATCTTTAACAGCTGTCACAGCCCCGATGTTGGATGTGCTATCGCAGCAGCTGATTTGCACAGACTATTCATAATTGGTCAAAATCTCTGTCGGTCGACTGTGTAGGCCAAAGGTCCTTCGACCAGAAATTCATGTTAGACCTCAACCAATCTTGCACGGTCTTAGCCGTGTGGGCCCGAGGACCGTCCTGCTGAAAATTTAGTCCACCTTCTTCGTGATCTTTCTCACCCAGGTTAGGATATTGGTGACCAAGATTTTCCTATAATCGGAATCAGTGAGCCTAGAACCGGCCGCAAACCAAACCGGGGGCATCTTCTAACCATTCCAAGCCACGACACCGACCATCATCAAGGAGAACGGTTGCTTGACCATGGAAACACAGCGGATCTTGGGGACGCCCTGGCCAAAACTTACTATGCGCCTGTTCATCTTTTTGATGAGCAGATTGAATAAAGGCCTTTTCATTAGAAAAAAAGAGAATTCGACTGCCATGACTCTTTAATTCGTTAGAAGGCAACAAGAGCGGTCCCAACGTTATTCACGCATACGGTCGGTGAGCAGAAGCCTTCCCACGCACCTCTAGCTATTGCTGCCATCCTCTTTGACGGCACTGCACACACTGGCTACCAAGATGTTCTTCTTCGTGAGCGCAGTCATTTGATTTTGGGAGCAGATTTGAAGACCTTTCTCACCACCAAATGCTTGACAACTTGGGGTCTGCCTAACCTAAAGAAGGTTTGTTCTTTTGACTCTCATCACTACAAACCCACACAAAATTGAAAAGATGTTTTAATGAAACAGGATTCAAAAGTAGAACTTTAAGATTGTGACCAAACTTTTTCGATCAGAAAGGTAAACCTCCCGAAAGATAAAAAAAATGAGTGTAACGGAACTTTTGCAGCATATCTTGAACATTTCTCTTTAGCAATTTCGAATTTTGATAACCTGTGGCTATGGGCAAGTTGGATTTGTGCTCCACGTGCTTCTGTAAGTTCTGTAGTTTTAGTCATATTAGTTATTGGCAAAATTCAAACATATTAACAAAATCCACATTATTATCATACATAAGCGAAAGGACTCAATAGCGAGTTATGGTATATGATAGGCAAACCACTATATAGGAGCATAGAATTCTATGTTCCTATACAGTAGTTGGTTTCACCATTGTCATCTATATTTATGGAGAATGTGATCAATTAAAAAAGGTTTGATTAAATATGTTAAATCTATGAGGGTTGCTTTATATTTTTCAGCTAGGATGTACGTGAAGTAGTTCCCCAACAGAGTAGTTCTGAATTGCGGAAGTTCAAGCTTCAAACCGTTGTTCCTAGTCCTTTTCTGGATACATCCAAAATCTTTCCACAGCTGAAATCAGGAGGTCTTCTAATGCCGAGCCTGATCTGATATCAGTAAAAATGAATCCAGTGACTTTCCTGAGCTGAAATAAGTACTTTAATTGACATACCTGAGTTGACATCAGAAAGAGAACGTCCAGTTCCATCCCTGAGCTAAATTATCGTATAACTCCTATGTTGAATATGAGCTGTTTCTGCTGTGATGTTGGGAGTATGTGCATTGTTATTGTCGAGCTGACATCAAGAGAACTGCGTATAGAGCCGTCCTTGGTCTGACAGAAGCAAGAATGACATCAGTACTGCTTTACATGCCATCCCTGAACATCCATCATGAAGAGTACTTCCAGTGCCTGCCCGGAGTGGATATCATAATTGCGCAAGCGCCTTGCCTGAGTGGACACCATGATTGTTTCAAGTACTCTTTTTGTGCTGACACAGGAAAATTAAGTCTGAGGAACTACCCCATCTTACATTAGGGGAGCAGTAGTCAGTGCCTTTACTGAAAAGATATCGAAAGTAATGCACCCCATGTTTTTGAAGAGCTGACATAAGGAGTAAGGGTGCGTTCATTGTTATTATCGAGCCGATATTCAAGTTTTTTGTCAAGTCAGTCCCTAAGTTGAACTCAGGAGTGAAAAAATACCTACTTTAAGCTTACAGTAAGAGAATGTTCAGCGTCACCATAACTACATCCCGTCCATTCCATGAGAGGACATCAGAAGGATACTATTAAGTGAGGTGTGTCATGTGTCTTCTAAGTTGACATTAGGAGAAGAGCATCAAGTGTAGCCCATCAGCTGACAAGTGCATTCATTAACGTCAATAGGATGACATAGGAAGAATTATGTCTTCTGCCACCCCAGTGGTGCTATCAGGAGGAGTGCGTCCAATGCCACCCGTTAAATAATATCTGGAGGGGAAGGGGGTGTTGAGGGAAGTCTAGTGCCTTCTCCGAGCTGTCATAAGGAGTGCATTTACTATTCTCAGTGAATGTACTTTTGGAGGAGATCGATAATGGCCTTCCCTGAGCTGCTATCAGGAGTATTGCGGTCACTGCCCGCCCTGAGCTAACATGAGGAAGAGTGAGCTCATTGCCCTCACTAAGCTAACATTGAGGTGTGTATTCATTGCATTCCTGGACTAGAGAAGTGCCTTAAGTGCAATCATCTAGCTGTCATAAAGAGTACGCACAGTGATGTCTCTGAACTGACATTACGAATGTGTTTAAGCTCCTTTCTGAGCTGACATTTGGGTAGTCTCCAGCGCCATCTCTGAGTATTTAACAGGAGTAGGTGTTCAATGCCTCGATCTTGCAGACATCAGGAGAGCTCTGATTGCCGTGCCTGGACCGACATGAGCAGCGTGTATAGTGCTATCTCTGAGATGACATAAGGTGTCAGTTTAGTGGCTTCGCTGAGAGGAAAACGGGAGAGCTTACTATGTACTCCCTGAGTTAACAAAAGAAGTACTTCCAGTACATGCTCTAATTGAACACGAGGATGAGGGCTACATTTTTAAATGCCCAATTTACATCTTGATACGTAAACTTAGTGTCTTTTCTGAGTTGATGTCAGCAATGCGCCTAATGCTCTCAATGAGTTGATAGCAGAAAAAAGACATTCAATCTCCTCCTAGCGCTGAATCTATAGAGTAATTTCAGTGCTTCCTCTGAGCTGACTTTAGGAGGAGTGCCTCTACTGCCGTCCCTGACCTGACAGCAGTATTGAGTGCGGCCAGTTCTATCCATGAGATGTCAGCCCTGAAAATACTTGCAGTGTCCTTGCTCTTAGGACATCGGGAGAAAGATCACTAAGGTCTTTGATCTAATATCAGAGGAGTGCTTTCAATGCCTTATCTGAACTGACATCAGAATTAGATTTTGTGGTCTTTCCTAACTGACAGCAGTATGATTGCGTTCAAAGCGGTTCTTAGGGGACAACAGCTGAGTACATCGAATGAAATCCTTGACCTGTTATCAGGAGTTCTTCTACTGCATCTGTGAGTTTATTTAAGGATGAGTGAGCTCAGTGCCCTTCCCGAGCTGGAATTAGGAGTGCGTCAGGTGCAGTTCCTGAGTTTAAATTTAGGAAGAGTTCTTCCAGGGCCATCCATTTGTTGGCATCTGAAATAATTACATTTTCCTCCCTGAGGTAACAACAGATGTAGTAGGTTCAATATCATCCCTGATTTGAAATTAGGCTTTTCGTACAGTACCTTCCTTGAGCAGACGGCGAGAGGAAGGCGTCCAATGACATTTCGTGCTGACATCAAGAGGTGCATTCATTTCCCTCTCTAAGCTTAAATTAGGAGGATTATGCCCAGCAACGTGCTTGAGCTGACATGAGAATTACGTTTAGGGCCCTCCATGAGGTAACGTTAAGATATGCTTTCAGTGCTGTCCTTATGCTGGCATCAGGAGGAAAGCAGTTAATGAATTGTTTGACCTGAAATTAGAAGTAGTGAGATCCATAAGCTAACATGAGTGTGTCCACTGCCTTCCATAACCTGGAGTTAGATGAAGTGCATTTTGTGCCATCTCTGAGCGAAAATTGCTGTGCATCTCCAGTGCAGTCCTTAATATGGCATGATGAGGAGAGAGTCCACTCTCATCCATTAGATGCAATCAGAATTGCGCCCAGTGGTCTACCCGATCTGGCATGAGGAGTACTGCATGCAGTGAATTTCGTCAGCTAAAATCAGGGAAGGGGCATTCAGTGTCTTCGCTCAAGTGAGATAAGGGGGACGATCGGTAATGTCGTATAATTTTAATATAGATGAATTCGTTTAATGCTTAACTTGAGTTGACATCAGGATTGTTTCCAGTAGCCTCCTTAATTGACATCTGTAGAATTTGGTTTTGTGCCCTCCCTGAGCTGCCAATTGGAGCATAAGGTTTAGTACCCTCCCTTAGCTGACATGAACAGGAGTTTCTTATGTGTCTTTCCTCATATAAAATCAGGAATGCATTCAGTGCATTTACTTTGCTGTCATCAAGAGGATTTCTACTGCCCCTATAGTGCATGCTGGAAATGGGCACGTTACCAACGGATGTAAAATCTTGAAGCAGCGCCTCGTCATTAAACCATTCGTGCTTGGTCAACTTCACTGGAATTTAATGAGGAATAACCCAATGGGAAAGGCCACCTCTTAAGGGGCTATGAGATATTTAACTACAGCGAGAAAAAACAGAGAAATATTCCTTCCACCCTTGTGGTTACTAAGATGGTTTGGAAAAAGCGGCAGTTATTTCAATACAACTTAAAAATATTTGTAAAATTGTTAAAAACTAACATTATTATTTCCTTAAAGGAACAAAATTAAGTTACATTAACTTAGTTTAAATGTTCCTTGGAGTTAACAAAAATAAACACCAATTAAATTAAACTAACATTATTATTTCATTAAAGGAACAAAATTGAGTTACATTAACTTAGTTTAAATGTTCCTTGGAGGTAACAAAAATAAACACCAATTAAACTAATCTAACATTATTATTTCATTAAAGGAACAAAATTGAGTTACATTAACTTAGTTTAAATGTTCCTTGGAGGTAACAAAAATAAACACCAATTAAACTAATAAGACCAATTAAAAATGTCAGGAGTAAGATCGTTTGCAAGGAAAATAATCCTAAAATTTAATTTACATAACATGCAAAGACACGAGCAATATTATTAAGAAAAAAAATTATTCATTATAAATTTTTGAGAGGGAACTAATACCCTCTCCGTCATTCACCATAGGAAAAGTGCGTTAAGTTCTCTCTCCGAGCTGCCATCAGTGCTCTCGGTGAGCTAATATCAACAGGAGTTCGTCCAGTTTCCACTCTAAGCGGATATCAGGAATTTTTCCGATGCAATGCCTAAGCTGGCAGCATAAGGATTGCGTTCAGTGTTCTCCCTGAGCTAATATTACGACTTGATTTGTGCCTTCCCAGAGCTGCGAGAGGAGGATGTCCAATCTCCCCCACTTGCTACATCAGGAGTAAGTTCAGTAATTTTATAGGTTGAAATCAGGAGAAGTAAGTCTAGGGCCATTCCTGAGCTTATTTATATAAGGAAGTCTGTGCTCACTGCCCCTCCTGAGCAGACATCAGAAGGTAGTGTCATCTACCCTCCTTAACATGATATAATGACTAATTTCTCCCCTGGAGTACTCGAGATGACATAAGAATTGCGTTCATGACCGTCCCTCTGATGGCTTCAGTAGGTGTGGTCCAGTGACCTCCATTAGTAGACAACAGGAATACTACCAGATAACTCTCGCAACGGTCATCAAGATTACGCTCAATGCAGCCATTGTGATGACATAAGGTAAAGTGCGTCCATTGCCCTCCTCCTTGAACTGAGATAAGGATGAGTGCGTTCTGTATCTTATCTGAGCTAACATCAAGAGGACTGAGCTATGCGTCTTCCCTGAGTTAACATCAAGAGGATTACATCCATCTCTTCAATTAACTGACATCGGGTGTGAACCTAAGGTCGTCACTCAGATGATAAAAGTAGGAGTGCACCCAATTCCGTCAGTGAGTTGACATCAGTAGGAGTGCGTTCAGTTCATTCCATGCCAGGACATCAGAAAAAGTGCGATCCGTGACATCCCAGACCTGACATCATGAGGAATGCGTTTATTGCCTTCCCTGAGCTGACAACTTAAGTCCGTCTAGTACCATCTTTGAACTGACATCAGGAAAAATGCATCCAGTAACTTTCTTGAACCAACATCAGAAGTACGTTCAACGAATTCCTTGAGGTCACATAAGGATGTACTGCATCCCTTATCAAATCTGGAGTTGAGTGACATCAAGAAAAGTACGTCCAGTGGCTCCTATGAGTTGAGATCAGAAAGGCCTCGAATGCCCTCCCTGAACTGAAATCAGTAGGGCCGTGTCTCTTACGGTCCCAGAGCTGACCTCATGGGGATTCATGCAAATAATGCCCAGTGGCCTCCCTTAGTTGACATCCAGGAAGTGAGTTCTGTGCCTTCTTTAAGTTAAGGGAAGATGTGAATCTAGCGTCACCCCTGAGTTGTTATTTTAGAAATGGGATCAGGTCTCTCGCTGACCTGTTAGCAGGAGAGCTGCGTTCACTGCCCGAACTGAGATATCATCAGAATGAGTAAGTTCCGTGCCATAACTGAACTGAATTCAGGATATACGTTCAGTCCTTTCCTGAGATGACATCAGGAGGCTGGCCTTCCGTACCTTAATCTAGCTGACATCAGATGTGCGTAGAGTGACGTCGTTGCTATGACACGAGAATTGCGTTGAGGGCCCTCCGTGAGCTGACATTAGGGTGTTCTTCCAGTGATATCGCTGAAATGACAGTAGCAAGAGAGCGTTCAATACCTTTACTGCCCTGACTTTACAAGTAGTGAATAACATAACATCCATGACCTGACATCAGTAGTAGCACGTTAAATGCCCTTCCTGGGCTGACAAAAGGAGTGCGTTCCCCATGGCGTGCGTGAGATGGCATTATGAGGAAAGCTTCCACTGCCATCCATTAGATGCCACAAGAAGTGAGACTATTAGTTTCTCTGATCTCACATCAGGAAGAATACATGCAGTGACCTCCGTTAGTTGACATAAATAATAGTCCGTTTAGTTTTCTTGATTAGGTAAGATAAGGACGACGTTCATTAATTTGCTAGAGTTTTATATGGAAACTTTTCTCAATTACTTATCCTGATTTGATATTGGAAGTGCGTCCACTGCTCTCTTTGAGCTATCATCTAGATGATTTGGTTTATTGCCCTTCTTTAGGTGACATCAGTAGGAGTTCCTCTCGTGCCCTCTCGGAACTGACAACAGGAGTGCATCTACCGCTCTCCTTGAAATGTCAGCCAGAGGAGTTTTTCTATTGCTCTCCTTACCTCTCTAAGATGACATCAGAAGAGGGACAGTTTGGTATGTGAGTCAACATCAGTAGGAGCGCATACAGTCCCTTTCCTGTGCTGAAGTCAGGAGGATTTACAGCGCCATACTTGAGCTGACATCATAAATATTGCGTTATGACATCTACCTGAGCTGAGATTAGTAGTTTACTAGCGCCGTCTGAGTTTACAGCAGGAGGAGGGCTTTCATTACCGTCACTGAGCTGACATCACGAGGAGTGCATCCCGTGCCCTACCTGAGCTAAGGTAAGGTGGGATGCGTCCTGTTTCTTCCTTGAACAGTCATAACGAGTATATCCAACAGCTTCCTTGAGTGGAAATGAGGTAGATTGCGATCACTACTTTCCCGTGCTAGCATAAGGAAGAGTACGCTCAGGGGCACCCTGAGCTGAAATCAGGAGAAATGAAAATCATAGCCTTCCCTGAAATGACATTAGGGTGAGCTTTCACTGCCTATGCTGAGCCTTGATCAGGAAGAGGTCGTACAGTGTTCTTATCTAGCTGAGAACATGAGTACGTTGTGTCGTCCTTGAATTGACAGCATGAAGAGTGCATTCATTTCCTCTCTGATCTGACATCAGAAAGAGAACATCCAGTGGCTCCCTGATCTAGCATCAGGACTTATGCGTTTAGTGCTTTCCGTGTGCTGTCATTAAGAATTTATTCCTGTCCATAGGCTGGCATGAGGAAGATTCTTTCCAGTTTATTCCCTGAGCTAATATTAATACTTAAAATTCCCTCTCTAAGTTGACATCAGTATTGCGTCATTATCCTTCCTGAGCTCACATCAGGAGGAAAACGTTCAGCTTTGCTCTGGACTAATATCAAGAGTCCATCCATTATCACCTCCTCCCCGAAGGTAAATGCTGAAGATAAAAGGGCGTGATAAAAAAAAATTAGGAGAGAAGTTATAAGAGGAGGTTGACAAACCAGAGGTTGTATCGCACAACAGCAATTCATAAATTCGAAGCTTACGACGATTCGAATTATGACCATTCAATGACCTAATTTCATGCAGCTTACGTGATTCTAAACCAGGGCTCTCCAAGTATTTTTCATAACTGGTCCATTTTATGAAATCTTTGACATATTTTCGATATTTTAATGTTTTAAATAAATAAAATCCATATGTTGTAAAGGAAAACTGTTCATTGCTAAATCTTTAGGTAGATACGGAATGTAATCCTTAGACTGGACGTCCCCCCCAAATGGATAATCAAACTAGCATAAAAAGTAAAATGACAAAAAAATGGTGACTTCAGATGTAACGAAGGCCGATCCTGGGTTTTTTTTTGGGGGGGGGGGTAGGTTATAACTGTACATCGGGAGAATTCCTTGAAACAAAAGAGAAGAGAAGAATATGCGTGTTTGTTGTTTTGTGAATAGGGGAGAGGAAAGATAGCGGTCTTGTGATTGACTATGTATGTGGTGACCTTTGTAAGTTCTACCTACCCTCGTGTGAGTAAGCATACTGCATCCGCCAAACAGTGTACATATCTTTACGTTCACTGACGTTTTATGTCCGCTCTCGCTTTAGATTTGACCAGGTAACTCGCCGCTAGAAAACCAGGGCCGTATCCACTAGGATATCAATATCTCAAACTAAATTTGTTATTCTGCTTTGTTAGAACTGACTTGGCAGAGCAATATTAGTTTTAACCTTGTACGGGAATCAGTGAATGCAAATAAAAAGGGAGAATCTAATGTTGGTGTGAATTATAAGACTTTTGGCTTCCACACAAACAATAATGGGAATTTGACCGGGAACATTTAATATAGCATTGAATTATGTAATAAGATTTTGATCTGTATTACAATTTTTAATTGACCAACAAGTAATTCTTGACAACCGAAAAGTCATCACGTCATTTTGGGGTTGATATCAACGACTTTAGGAATCCCTCCTCGAAATGGACAATTCCATCTTTTACGTTAAAGTGTCCCCCAAATTTTTTGAATAGCCATAGGCCTATCCGCGTACTACAGGACACATATAAATGGCTATGACGACACGGAAGTGTATGGTTAGCATGTAGTGTTATAATAGGATGAATTATTAGTGTTGATAGATGCATCTGAGGTTGCTTTAATTATGTTGTGATCAAAATCGGGTTATATTCGAATTAGTGGATGTGAATGAGATTGTGGTTAATAATGTTCTTAGGTGGTGTGGGTATGGAAGAAAAATGGATGAGATTACATTTGTAGCTAGAATATATGAGTGTGTGAGTGTGTATAATGGTATGCGAAGGTGTTAAAAGATGTGTTGATTCTGTGAATGTGAATTAAGGAGAAAAGTATATGTATAGTAGAGGGACAGATACAGGATATTGTGTGTGAAAGATGTTTATCGATAGAGTAAGTGTGGGGTGTATGATTTGTACAAATGATTACCAAGGATGAACATTGATTTAATGTGATGGGATGTTGGAATGCTGCAACATATGTGGCTAAGGGATGTTATTTGCTTAAGATAACCTAAGGTGGTCAGAGGGAGAAGGGATTTCTTCGTGGCGTAGTTCAGTGCTGAACCCACATTGGGATAATTTGGTTTGAGAAGATGAGGAATTATATTCAAAAGTTATGATACCTTTATCTTACACAACATAGCCCATCCACCCTTCGCTTCCCCTACATTTAATTATAATTATTAAACAAAGATGAATTACCTTTAAGAAAACCTCATCAGATTGTCATTTGTGGCTCTTGGTATTAAAAACATGTAGTAGTAATGGGGCAAAGTAGCGAAGTATTAAGTCAAAATCTGCTTCACACTCTGCCAAATTCTTTGTTCATACCCGTGAACTCCAATATTATTTAGGAGCTCGCTTAAGGAAGTTTGGTTTCATTCAATTGTAATGAAATAATTTTTCATACTCCTTTTCTCAATTTAACTTTGCCTTTTTTGGTAATTTAAGAATAGCCTCTATGCAAATTACCTTTGGTTCGGATTTTAATGAGAACTACTACATATTACTTGGCAACTCCTCTTTCTTTGAATAGTATTTACATATTCATTGTGGAGAAGAGTTTTATTAGAGGTAATTTGAAAAATCAAGAAAAGCTTTTTATAAAGTTTTTGCTTTTATCTACAAAATTAATGGATCCGGCTCGGGTTTTCTTTGTGTCTAATTCGAATTTATTTGGGGGTCTTTTACCCCATTACCAAAACTTACGAGAGATTTTTAGTCGCGTTACGCGACTCTACAAGTTACCAAGTCATTCCGTAGGTCGATCGGTCGATCGGATGGTAACCGTTTTATTTTTCAATGAGTTTTTTGACAATAACATCGTAACTGTTGGGCCGATTCTAACGAAATTTGAAACCCTCCTGTTGTTTTACATCCTCATTCGAATGATATAATTGCCAAAGTCCTCTTAAGAATACTACAACAATTATTGAAAGGTTTGAAGGTCGTAAGGTCATATAACCTTAAGGTTATAGGTTAGAATAATTGAGAGCACGCGACTTAGGTCTGTTGACCTTTTTTCGTCTGAATTCATAAAGAGTTTTGTAGTATCAATCGATGTAGCTATGTTAAGGCTACTAATTTCACAGGTGACAGCTTAAGAAAAGGAAAATTCTAATTTCTTCCATTAAAAATGATTCTATCTTTAACTAGTAACAAATAGTTTACAATGTATTGTTGACATTACAAAGTTCAACAAGGGTACACTTTTAACAGGTTTATTGGACACTATTAGTCCATGAAGACTTAAGCATGCCATAGCATCATTGCAACCCCTTCACAAAAGTTCAAGATTCCTTCACAGCCAAGCGTCCATTCTGTCAAGTCTTACTATCTCTCTTTCCGGAGCTTTATCGATCTCTCCTGCCTCTCCCTTCATCAAGTGAGCGAGCACCACCACCTTCTGTAACTGCAGTTACTAAACCGCTCAACTAGAGTGGGCGCATTATCCTCTTTCACGGTCAATTATTAGTTCAATAGTAGGACAAGAATGAAATGTTTTGTAGTCAGAAATTCAAAAATAAAGTATTAAATTTAGTATAAAAATTTCATAGCTGATAAATTTGTCTCAGAAAATTGAGATAACATTCTGATGAAGTTGACCAAGCAGCACAGGAAATAACATCACAAAATCATATATCAAAAGTGAAATAATTTCTAAAGAAATTTCTATTGGACAAAATGAAATGATACTTAGAAAATTCGCAATAAACATAAAACAACCAAACAAATAGACAAATCTTCAATTGAGGAACAACGAACAATCAAAGCACAGGTTAAGATAAACAAAACAAAGAAATAAGTACTTTGAAATAATCTTCGTACAGAGATGGAGAAAGTGAGGAAACTGAAAAAAGATAGTGGTGAATAAATTACATGTAAAGGAATTTAATTTAAATTGAAAAAAAATAAATAAATAAGAATTCTTACAATTAAGAAGGAAATTAACCGTAACGAAGTCATTTATAAACCGAACAATCATCCCCGTTTCTCAAGGACGGCCTTCCCTGGTGGGCTTGTCCAAAACGCCTCCTCCCCAAGGAATGACCCAAGTATGGAATGGAGAAAGATCGACTAACTTCCTTTAGGATTATCGATTCAATGGAGCTTTTTAATCTTCTTGAATTTTCCCATTATAAACCCATTTGGGGGGAAAAACGCCATTCATTTTTCAATCTAATTTCGATACTTTGCCAAATAAGAGATTTGTAAAAATAGTGGAGATGGAGGGAAAGAGAAGGAAAAGGATGAAATAACCAGTAATTTTAAACATGTTTTGTAGTATTTGGTCTATCTGGCACACTTGTTTAGTTGAATAGGTGTTACCTGATATTCAGGCCACGAGTAACTTACATCTTCACCGTATGTGGAAGTGAAGGAAAATGTTCTGATTCTTAATCCATCTCATTTCTTTCCTTGATAAAGATGCGAACGATGGGTGAAATAAATTACTATGTAGTGTTCATTATCTTCAAAGAGTGACATGTTTCTATGTTCAAAACGCAAAATAATCTTTAATAAGGTTAAGGTCAACATACCTAAGTCACATGCTCAATTATTGAGAGCACATATAACCTTAGGACTTTCAGAACTTTCAACAATTCCCGAGATAACCTTCGGAGGACCTGAGAAATTATTTCATTCGAAGGAAAATGTAAAACAACATAAGAGTCCTAAATTTTGTTAGAATCGACCGAATAATTATGATGTTTTTGCCAAAAACCTAATTGAAAAGTAAAATGATTACCGCGCGACCGATCGACATTAGGAGAGACAAAGTAAATTATAAAATCGGTAGCACGCGACTAAACTTTAACATTAATTTCATATCCGTTGTTATTACGATACGTGCCGGACTCGAAATAGTGGTATTGTTTATCTCATATCAAAGGGTTACATCCCCGTTTCTTGAGTTATAAGAATCAAAATAACTAACATCGCTGTGACCTTCAAATTTATCCCTAAAAAATGAATGCAAACAAATGGATGCCAAGGTCGTTAATATCAGAGCTCACTGAAATTTGCAAGTAATTCTTGAGTGTGATGAACTTGACTCAAGAATAATTATTATATCTTCGACTGAACTTGATTGCAGAATTGTGAAATTCTGCCGCCAGAAATGTTTCGCTCGACAACAGAGCTAAAATGAATCTCAGTAAAATGCGAAGTAATCTGTTTTGAAAGCATCCTTTTAATACATCGTGATGTAGGAAAAATATTAAGAGAGAAGTGAAAGGATTGCGTAATATATTATTTAGAAGCGTCATACCTTCAGTCTTTAGCTATTTCTATGCATTCTACCCGTTCTAACGGACACAAATATCGTTTGGTCACTGAAATTTTGAAGTTAAAATGATCCGGAAATATTGTTAAGAGAAACGCGAAAAGATGGACTAAAACAAATCATAAACTGCCTAAAATGCCTAAGAATAGAATTTGGCCTAACCTAAAGGAACAATAAACTATATAGGCATGACACATTGCTAGGGGAAATAATAGAAGATTAGGGAAAGAACTTCTGAATTGGGCGGAGTTTATACATAAAGACGGCCAGAACATGACCTTGCAAAAGGCGCGGGGATAAAATTCGTTTAGTCGCAAACTCATGCGCTAGAACCAGGGGAATCTTCTCGTGGTGGTCTTTGAGCTGCAGTGGTATGGCGGAAGGGGGATGCTCTTGATGCAGATGTATCATTTTAATAGAATAGGTCTCCTACCACGAAAAAGGTCAACTATAAATTTGATAATAATGTATGAACAGACGTTTGTATATTTTATCCTTAATATTAATTGTTCCTGTCAGGAATGAAAATACATTAACTCTTTCTTAATTAGTTAAAAGTGGATAAAACAAACGGCATTCAAACAATATGTAAAGTTGAAATAAAGTCTGGTTGAATTTCATTAAATGAAAAATAAACTGACACAAATTCAAAAAAATTGGTTATGAGAAAATATAAAAAATAAAGAAAGCCCTACTTAAAACATTAAAGATCTCAATTAGAAAGTTAGAAAAACTTTACAAAAGCAAAAGCCATCTCGTTGCTTCGAAAGAGCACTGCTCTCTTTTTTTGGCTCCTGGACTCCAACTAAAGATCTTTTTCATTTCCCTCCTAGACCGTTAATATTATACTTGGTCTTTCTTTTTATTTTAATATTCAAAACTTCTGTCATTACGGGAAGAATTGGTGAGTTTAATTCTCAATTTAATCATAATTTACTGTTGGACTTTTTCTCACCGACAATATTGCTAGTTTGACTGAAAATGTTTGGATTATTAAATCGAATTTCCTTTTTTAAATCTTCTGAAAACTCAAATTGTATCCTGTGAAGATGATGATGGTTATAAATTCTGATTAAATCTTGTACATATTTATGTAAACTAACATAACCTATCTAGTATAGAGTTACATAACCTAAGCTGACCTAGTCCCAAATAATTCTAGTTATGAGTGAATTCATGTAATTTTAAGTCCTTTATTAACATTTAGAAATACATTTGTACTTTCATTTTTGTTTTAATATTTTCTTTCCTCTTCCCTGAAATATTAATATTTTTATGCGATTAAATGACATCTATCTCCTTTTGGCCAAAAGAAAAACGATGAATTTTTTATAAGCTCTTATTGAACCTGTAAGTTTCCCTAAGCCTTTGAGTTTTCAATAAAACAGGCTGAAATATACAGGGTGGACCTTCTAACCCATTCGGTTTTAATAGCCTTATAAATTTTTATTGCTTGATAAAATGCAATGAAATTTGGAAGAAATATAAGTAAATACATAAAGTTTGTTGCAGTGGATCTGTTTTTATTTATGTATGGAATTGAAAAGATTCCGAATAAAAACCTTGTACTTAGAGGGCAAAATATCGGAAAAAATAAGTCAAAGTTATAGCATAATTCCTAGTCTTAGCGAAGCCTAATTTCGTCTCCTTTGCGCATAGCCTAGCCCATTTCCCTTAGCCTTTATGTAAGCTTTTACTGAGATTTTAATCAAAATGGTGGAAATCAAATAGAAGTGTATAACTAACACCACTTTTTATAGAAATAATTACATTTATATCAACTCAAACATTATCTATGTAGAGTAATGGGTGTAATTAAAGGTGTAATCAAAGTTTAGATCGAGGTTTGAAGGTATTACAGTCATGTAAGATGATAGAAGGATATGAAGAAATCTTAAAAAGTGTAGTGATTATTAGATAATTATCAGCAAAACCCCAAAGGTACTCTTGAGCTAGTTAAAAAATGGAAAGGGTGCGAGATAGAGGTGAGGACAGGTAAAAGAAAAAAAACAGGAAATAGATAAAGAATGAGTTTTCCTAACTCTTATTTCTATAGTCTCATTTTTTTAAAGTAATATATATTTATTGCTTTCTTATAAACATATTTACTGTTACACCTTCAACGAAAATCCTAGGCAAGGTATTTCAAATGTGCGTTTTATTGTAAGAAATATTGTGCTATCGCAGTTACATTTTACTAGCTAGAAACCGTTATTTCTAGTAGCACCTAGGTTATCTAGCTCAAATATTGATCATTCTTTCTAGTAAGGAACCTGTTTATAATCTTAAATACCTCAATAAATTGGCCGCGAAGATACCGATCTCTAGTGAAAGTAAATTGAGGTACCACAAACTTTCTTCTTACGATCCATCTCTCCGTTGAGGAATTTATTCTGCTGTTCAAAATTGGAAGCGATCCAATATAATTGTGCATCTTGGAGACCAAAATTGCACGCATACATCGAAAGAGGTATTAAAAACGCTTTATATAATGAAAGAATAATATCTCTTGATTTTAATGCAAAATCTCCAGCTATGTATAATCAAACCCTATTTTTCTTTTGTGACGTTACTTTTCATTATATCGAAAATTTCGATCAATCAACATCAAGACATCTAAATCTTTTTCTATTTTGGCCGTTTTTAAAATTTGACCACCCGTATTATAATCTCTTCTGAGATTATAATGACCTATGTGCATTACCTTACACTTGTCAACGCTGCGTTGCATCTGACATCTTTACCACCAAGTTTCCACATTGTGTGATATTTTTCTCTGGTAACTAGTCACGTGATATATACAAATTTGAAAATTATACATAATAAATTCATTGCATGAGTCTCCGAACCTAGTCTTGTACTTGTGAAGTTAAAATTCGTTCTTTCTCAAAGCTTTGTTTTTTTTATCGTTGATTATATTAATAAATACACATGCACATTAGTAGATCCTTGAGGAACATCGCTAGTGACTGATGCCCATCATGGACTATTTCCATTGCCAACAACTCTTTCTATAATTTCTAAGCCAATTTTAACGCACTGTAGTACGTTTCCCCCTAATCCGTGTGCTTTTAGCTTTATTAAGTGTCTTTGATGTGTAATGGTGTCAAAAAACATTTTGAAGTACAGATAATCTACATCTATAACTTTATATTTATAAACTTTGTTAGCATTTCGTAAAAATAATCAAACAAATTAGTTACACATAAGCGTACCTGTTTCAAGCCATTTGCGTTATTTCTAAAATTATTTAGTTGTCAGTGATTTACAACCCGCTTTTTCTAAAAATGCACTCCAAGTGTTTACCAAAGACATAAGAAAGGGAGATGGGCCGCTTATTTTTACGATGATTCTTTATTCCTTTTATTTTAAATTAGTTGGGTCATAATAAAAAATCATTTTATAAATATGGCGAATATTTAATTTATTTTAGATAGGCTGTATTATTTCAAAATCTTTATCGAAAAAATTAGAAGCAACAACAATTTTGTTATAAAAAATTGTACTACGAGACTACTTGTGGTTATTAACTCACAGAAAATTAAACATTCAAGGTCGGACATAAGTAGTTATTTCCTGTATATAAGGCAAATAAAAGGAATTGACATAGATATTAAAAATCGACGTGCCATTATTATTGCACTGTATAATGCTCGTTTAAATACATGCAATAGCTTATAGATTTTCCTGATAAAATAAAATACTGCTCCAATACACAGGCACTAATAATATTTTTTGTGTTAAACCCTTCAAGACCACAAACCTTGAAAAAGTGCCACATTATCAGCCATAAGAAACGACTTCAGAGAAGAGGTAGTTCTCTAGAGCAGTGTTAAAGACGATGTAGAATTTGAAAGAGTGGTGTAAAGGATACTGCAAGAAGAGTTCCAATGGACATTCAGAAGGTAACAATAGCTTGGGGGCCCTTTCTCTCTCTCATTTTTGATAGTTAAAGTGAAAGCGAATACCACTTAAGGTTGATGAGGTCGCAGTGTGAAGACTTTTAAACATTAGCTTTGAGTTGAATATCAAATGTGACCGAGAGACTTTTTCCAGTCTCAAAAAGGGGTAAAAGGGACCTAACAAGGCTTAGATAACTAGAAATATTTTACAGTGAGCAACATCCGAAGTAGTACCCAAAACATCAATTTAGTTCCGTCATAATTTCGTTTCATAAATTTCTCCGAGAACGATTCAATGAAGATGTCTTACGCGGATAGAAGATTATAAAATCTTAATAAAACAAGGTTACTAAGAAAGAGGTTTAGACTTGCTTTGCATCGGCCTAAAAATAATATCACGCATTATAAGGCGAGCAGTAACTAAAGATTTACGAAAAAGTTGTCCAAGTACCAAACCATGCGGAAGGAACACTAAACACAACTCTATTGAAATATTTAGGTATACCACTCGCGATATGAAATGATTGAGTACAAGATGATAGGTACCAGCGAAACGCTTTTAGAGCGGCCGCAATAGCACCAAGTAATTTATAAAACTAAAAAGATCAGGGTGATCGAGAGTATTAAATGTTTATGAGAGATCAATAAGTCGGTCAGTTACATTTCAGAGACCAGATTCAGTGCTGTATCAACCAGATTGGAACATACCATCATTGTCAAGTAAGAATATAATAAAAAAATAGGGATGAGAACAGGCCTTCATGGATATAGAAATGAACGGTAGTATTTAGATTGGGTGGTTGCTTGCCAGTCATTTGGGTATAACGGGAATTATTTAGAATTGATGAAAGAACAGCAGTTATAAAATCGGCTGATACCTCTCTAGATGAGAGAGGAGTGTTAATGATACTGATAAGGTGGTAAGTGCGGATAGCAGAAGAACTAACGATAGAGACTTTGAAGAAACAAGTCAAGAAAACAGCTTTTTTATGAAAGAAGACGAGGAAGACTTTTCTCAAGTGATATGTCCTGAAGAGAAAAGAGTAATAGTGGAAGTAAGGGAAACTACCTCATCGCAAGGTTAAATGGCACAGAATTTACGAAATGTGCGATAGATGAAAGTGATACGGGTTTCGCAAGTGCAAAGAGGCGAGGGAAAAACATGGGCAGTGTGTAAGAATGGAAGATGTCTGTTATCTGAAAGCATTCACCTGGTGTGAGTTTTAAAGCCTATTTCAGAAGGCCGCTATATATGTGAGTGGCAAAGATGTAAAAGAGTGAGGCAGCATTCATCTTAGTGCCATTAGCCAGACCTGCACTAAGACGCCTCTTACATGCTCGCATATACATACCTGCTTTGTTTTCCAAATAGCATCGGAGAACCCATCAGCTTGCTGTCTAAGAGAGAACGCGGGAAGAACAGCTAGATTGGCACCTCGCAAGGGTAGCGAATCCATAAAAGAGAACGAAGACAGTTAGTGAGGTCAATTATAAGCATTGTGAAATGCAGTGGAGAGGTGAGAGAAGTAAGATCTGGTGTGACCCGTTTCTGGTGATGGTGCAAAAACCGAAGATTACCAGCCGTGGTAGCAGGTGATAAACGAATGTTAGGTGCAATGGGAGGAGAGAAACATAAAATTATTAGAAAATAGTCAGAAAATGACGTCGAGAAGAGAGTTATAGAGAAGCAATCAATAGGTAATGAGGAGAAGGCAAGATAAAATATAGTTCGATGTATGTGGTAAGGGGAAGAAACAAGTTTAAAGAGGGAATATGTCCTGAATTTGGAGATATGGAGGAAATTGGAGAGGGTTATTTAACTCACAAACGATAAGCAAGGTTGAAGTAATGTGATAAAGTGGTTAAGAAATTACCCTAAGCCGTCAAAAAATCTCTCTGATGGATGAGTAGGCAGAGGATAAATATATCCAATTTTGAGACAAAGATTGATAACGAATGGTAAAAAAGAAACTTTGTGGATGTTAAAGAGACTTGATTATATTGAGAGGTGGACAGATACGAAGAGGTGATTAAGCCAAAGCTACCATCTTGATAGCCTTTGACCGCTCGGAACATGGAGGTACGAGTACTCATCGGGACAGGTGGCAGCTTGAATAGTTGTTTTTTTTTGTGTGATCAAAATCCCATGTCTTTGCAACACCAAAAAGTTTTAATTTTCTAAAAAGAAATAGAGCCACAAATAAAATCAGCCTTATTCATAGATAAATAGCTGGCATTTAAAAACGAAAGGAAAGAGGAAGGTTGAGTTGGTAGCTAAAAATAGAGCAGTGGTTTTATTAAGCCATAGGAACTAACTTTGTGGCAGAAAGTCGAAGTAGGATTGAGATATATTTTATGAGAGGAAGAGCTAGAAGAGGGGTGAGGATCTTTTGACCATTTAGGAAACACTTAACTAAATATCTTTTTTGATATTACTCCTGTGTGCTATTTTTTTTAAAGAAAATATATATTTTTGAATTTTCCGTTCGTAAGAGATGATAAAAAGTAATAAAAATATAGATATTACTGATGTTATAGTTTAGTAATTAAATTAATTAGCGTTTTTCTTAGTCTACATTACATTTTATTTACCATGACACATATACTAAAATGTGCTTTCTATCAAGGTGAAATCCTTATCCTTTTGATGATTTTTTTATTCCAATTCCTTAAGCCTCATCTAACCTAAGCCAACTCTACCTGAAATTAGTCAATTGAAAAAAAACAAGGTAGTATGCTGACCAAAAAGTCGTGTGCCCTCACTTATTCTGATTTATGTTCTTACGGATTTCAATAACTACCGGAGTAACCTTGGAAGGACCTTGGCAATTCTATCATTCGAAAGAAACCTTAAGGGTTTCAAATTTTGTTAGAATCGGTCGAATAGTTATAATGTTATTGCCTAAAACAAACTAATTCATTAGCTAACCTTGGGAGGACTTTGTCAATTATATTATTCGAAAGGGAACGTGAAAAAATATAAGGGTTTTGAATTTCGTTAGAATCGGCCGAATAGTTATGATGTTATTGCTCCAAACAAACTAATTCCCTGGCTAACTTGGGAAGACTTTGGCAATTATATTATTTGAAAGGGAACATAAAACAACATAAAGGTTTAAAATTTCGTCAGAATCGGGGGAATAGCTATGATTTTATTGCTCCTCCCCCCAAAAAATTCATTGGCTAAACTTGGGCGGACTTTGGCAATTATATCATTCGAAAAATAATGGAAAACAACACAAGGGTTTCAAATATTGTTAGAAAATTTGGTCGCTCCCAGAGGCAAGTTTAAGCAGCTATGAACTTAGAAAATAATACGAAGCTGCTCTCGAAAAGAAAACATGAATTTACAATGTGATAATTAACCAGAGCACGAGTGATGGCTGAGTCGAAAACACTTGCTTAAATACCCCTCGCACGTGACGTCAGCGCCAGCCCGAAACGTCATGGATTTATCGTGACGTCATGAAAACGTCACGGGAAAAACGCCTACGCTAACTAGCGCTTAATCCACGCGACGGGGGATCAGCAAGGTTCACCTCAGACGGCACCCATGTGACCGCAGGCCTGTGGGAAATGAACAGAAAATGAAACATGACCAGTGTAACATGACTTATGAAAGGCAAAACATGGAGGTTAATATCGCTCCTTTGTCAAGCAAGGTTACGCTGGCTGATGAGTCTGAAAACAACATATAATGGGGTCTACACACATACAAAATAAACAAGGCCGCAAATTCAGCTTTGACGGCATGGGCGGGGCAAGGCAAAATTAAGGAAGCCTGCCTCTGGTCGAAAAACCCCCCAAGTTGTGAAGGAGTGGCGACAGGGAGCGAGGGAGGGGCCCACCCGACTCGTGCTCCGACCCAAGGGACCCAGCCAGAGGGAAGGAGGACCGCCAGAAGGGCGCCCCGGGAGCTGCGCGCGTAGGCCAGCTGTGCCCCCAAACGAGGGAGACCTATTGCCATTCCGACAAAATTAAGTAGGCCCCCAAGCCTAGCCCAGAAGGGGGAAGACGCGTCGACACCTGGGGCCCATTCCAGGGTGGTGGTTGTCTTCCGTCGCATCTTCGGAGTTAGGCGGGTGAGGCTGGAGCGCAGGTCTATGTCAACGCTAAGGTAGACAAGGCGCCGGGTAGGGGTGAGCACGGACTTTGCCACATTAATTTTAATAGAAGAGTCGCGGAAAAGCTGGATGAATCTCAAGAGGGCGTCGGGACAACCTAGGCCCAGGATGTCATCAATGTAAGTATACACTGTGACACCTGCCTGTCGCGCGAACTCGGCAAAGATGGGGGCCATGCATGACTGCATGATGTAGGGAGATCCCGCGAACCCCATGGGTAATCGTTTAGAACGAAAACGATCCTTCCCATAGAGCACGCCGAACCAAGGCCGGGCTTTAGGGTGAAGTTCTATATGATAGAACCCGTGTTGCAAGTCGAGTTTCATAGCCCATGTGGTCTCTCCTGCATCACGCAGAACCTTCCCAACCTAGCGGAGTTGAAAAGGGTGGGGGTGGGGGGGTTAAAGGCCCGACACGCCCAAAGGGGATATGTCGTAAATGAGCCGATCTTCGGTCTCATTTTTGGGGACCAGGAACACCTGATGGACGCACCTGATCTGCTCCAAGCGTTCAATAACGCCAGCGCGCAGAAGGGTCTGCAGCACCGGGAGCATCAGCTTACTGCTCGGGGCGAAATGACGGTATTGACCAAGGAACACCCACACCCCTTTTCCCCCCGCAGCTTTCGCCACATTGGAGGGGAGGGGCACGTGGTGACACACATTTCCAGGGAGGAAGTCACAAATGTGACGTTGTAGGGGATCGTTGCGGGCCCGCGCCAGCGAGTCGAAGACGCTCCCAGCCTCACCTTCGTTGTCGTCGTTGTCCTCGTTCTCATCACCGTCACCCTGGTCCTTACCAGACTCAACCCTGGCTGCCGGGGGCGCGTGCTAAATAGGAGCCTCCTGAACCGGCGAAGCAGGGGGGTCGTCCGGCACCGGAACCGGGACGTTTTCAATGAAGTTGATCACATCGCGCAGCTGTGGGTCGGCGTCGATAAGCTCCTGAGTATTGTCCTCGAGAATAACCACCATATTAATGGTGTCAACGGCGGCCGCCAACCCAGGGTCGGCCGCAAGGAGCCGCTCCTGAGAGCCCCAAACAACGTAAGACACCAGGTGGTATAATCTAAGCCGAGTGTACAACCAGTCGGATTCCTCCTCAAGGAGGCTATCCCTTAGACGATAGATGATGAATAGGAGCTGCAGCTCCTCTAAGTCCCGGGTACGGGAGATGGGGGGGTTGGACGGAGTAGTTACCCTTGCCCTTAAGTGGGTCACCACTAAGGCCCAATCCGGGGTAACCCGACGGGCCTCCACAATCTGGGGGACACCCTGATTGGGTTGGAAGCCTAGTATAGGCTCTTCAAAGCCTAGCACTCTTCGTGCATCGGCAGGGTTAGGTTCTCAAGGGGTAGAGCTCCTGGGAAGGGGCGGGACCTCCCGAGTACCTATCGAGTCTAATGCCTGACGCCTGAGGGTATCTAATTCCTCGGTCGAACTAGCTGAATCCTCCTGGCCAGGAGGGGCTATAGCTCTAGGGGCAGCACGTGGGGAGGGGTCTCGTGCTGAAGCGGACGAGCTCGTTCTCGAGGAATGGGTTGTCGCACCCTTAGAGGGTGTCCGTTTTGTTGGGGTCTTCTTAGGGGGCATTTGAAGACGGGTTGTCCCGATAGCAGGAGTCCCGTAGAATTATTATGGTAATAAAGAACTTCAAAGGCTGGACCCTAGGCCTAACAAAAGAGGATCATGGACTTACCCTTATCCGAGAATAGTTAATTATTAATAGTCAGTGAAGCTGACAAAAGGCAATAAAGCATGCCTTTATTACAAACACATTTATAAAAGTTTAAGCAGCTATGAACTTAGAAAATAATACGAAGCTGCTTCAGAAAAGAAAAGATGAATTTACAATGTGATAATTAACGGAAACCGACCAACCGACCGACATAGTGAGATGTATAGTTGCCCTCGACTAAAAGGTCACAACTTTCTAAAAGCTTATTTAAAAGAAGAACTAAATTATATTAAAATATATATTAATTTAATTAAAATGGCGGGACTTAGCTTTTTGTTACACCTCATTTATGGAATTGGAAAGGTAAAAAGCCTAGGATTACCTATAATAGTATAACTTACCATACCATACTCTAGCGCAGCTAGCATATTATAAACTAGCCTTACATAGTATATCTTGGCCTGCCATAGTACGACTTAGTTTAGACTAATCTAGCCTAGCCTAACAGAGAATGTATAGTATGGCCTATCCTAGCCTAGAAACCATAGTAAGGCCTAATCTAACATAGCCTAGTACAACCTAGCATATATAGGATAGTAAAACTTACCATAGTATAGCATAGTATATCTTATCATAGTATAGCCTAGCCTAGAATAGTATATTATAGCATATCCTAACCTAGTATATTTTTAGTCTATGCTAGCCTAGCCTTGCAGAGCCTAGCATAGTATAGCCTATCTACCATAGCCTACCTTACCCTAATCTAGCTAAGCATAGTATATGTAGTATAAGCATAGTATAACCTAGGCTAGCATAGTATAAACTAGTCTAGCATAGTATAGCCCTGCTTATAACATGGGCTATATTCTAGCATGGTATATCTTGGCATAGCACACCCAACCATAGCCTAGCTTAGTCCACCCTAGCCTATGCTATCTTAGCATGATACACTATAATTTATCCTAGTCTTGCGTAGTATAGTCCAGCATAGCCTTGCATAGCATAGCATAGCATACCCTTGTATAGCCAAGCCTAGTATATCATATCATAGAATGGCATAGAATAGCATAGTATACCCTAATTAGGCTAGTATACCCTAGCCTAGTATAAACTTGTATATATAGCCTAGCATAGTATATATAGCCTAACCTAGCTTAACTAAGCTTAGTGTAGTATAACTCAGCCTAGCTTAGTATAGTATAATTCACAAAATTTTGATACTTGTATTTATTTCTGAACTTCACCATTTTGTTTTTTATATTATAAAAGAATTATTAGAAATAACTTTGATAAAAAACAAGTCATAACCAAACTAAGATGAAATTTTTATTTAAATACTCAAATACTAAATTATAGAGTTGGTGATGATGATGAGGATGATGATGATGATAAACATGCAAAACAACATCAAGGCAATAAAAGATATCAGTGGGAGAAGAAATTATGGCAGGACTTTGATGTAGGGTAGTAAACAGCTAGTTAGAGCCAAATTGATTTAGATTAAAAGAATTAATCCTAAGAACCATGGGGAAAATGAGTACTATGACTTAAATACTTAACAATTATGTTAATCATGTGTCTGGCCGAGGAGATTGAGCGCGGGAAGAGGACGAGCATGAGCTGCAGTAACGGACACGTCACCAAAGGAAATAATGAAATGAGATGCCGAAAACCTCCATAGAAAAACAACATAAGACATCGCAGTAACCAAACATCACTTAAAACCCAAATCACTGAAAGGGTATTGGTGTTTCTTAACGATTCTTTGCCTTGCGCCCCCCTTCAACTTTACATGGCCTGGCTACCATGCTCAAATTTAGACAGGTTGATGACCCAATAATAAAATTATATTATGTAATTAGGAAAATTTAAATATTCAGCAACATATTTGAACTGATAGTTAATTAAAAATCATAACATTGATATAAATTAATTAAAAAAGAAGAGATCCAATCTTACGGCATGAAGAAGCAAATGGCTTAGCTGAATCTGGTTAAATATTTCACAAACTAAGTCTCAAATCGACTCTTTACCTCATTGCAATCTATTTTTCAGCTCAATCAAAAGTAACAAAATTACGTTGAATCGTGCCTAGACCAAGCACGAAGAAGGAAAATAAATGAGCAGAAATTTATGTCAAGCTGATGAGACTTGCCTGGCAAGTTTGGTCACAGCGCTTCATACCCACGCTGTTTGGTCAGAGCGCTTGATAACCACTCTGTTTGTTCACAGCGCTTCATACCCACTCTGTTTTTTTTTTCAAAGCGCTTGATAACAACTCCGTTTGGTTAGAGTGCTTCATACCCACTCTGTTTGGTCAGAGCGCTTCATACTCACGCTGTTTGGTCAGAGCGCTTCATACTCACGCTGTTTGGTCAGAGTGCTTCATACCCACACTGTTTGGTCAGAGCGTTTGGTAACCACTCTGTTTAGTCAGAGCGCTTCATATCCACGCTGTTTGGTCAGAGCGCTTGATAAACACTCTGTTTGGTCACAGCGCTTCATACCCACTCTGTTTTATTTTTTTAAAGCACTTGATAACCACTCCGTTTGGTTAGAGTGCTTCATACCCACTCTGTTTGGTCAGAGCGCTTCATACTCACACTGTTTGGTCAGAGCGCTTCATACTCACGCTTTTTGGTTAGAGCGCTTCATACCCACGCTGTTGAAACTGTACTTGAGCTTCGAGATAAATTTTAAAATCGATAAATTCTTCATGTAAACTGAATGAACAGAAGTGACGTGATAACAAAATGGATGTATGAGCCAATTAGAGAGTTTAAGTTCACCAAATTCTTTAACTATGGTCATGAAGTTTTTTTACATTGCGGATGAAAACAATAGTAATTCAGATATGAATCTAATATTAAATCACTATAATTGTTTTATATTATTTGGAGACTTAGGGACTGCTGAAAGTCTAGCTTTGCTCTCTTTGAAGGATGTTTTCTTTTGTCGATAAGAGGAATTTCATTCTTTCTCCTTTAGTAAGTTTAATGTGGCTTCGCTGCAATTTAATATTAACGTAATTTAATTGAGTGAAGATATCAGAGACACACGTAATGCAAACTCTTTTGTTTTTTAGCTTATTATAGGTGTTCTCATCACATGAATTAAGAAATTAAATAAACAGTGTCCTGAGATCATTAAAGCGTTCCAGACAGTTTGCACTTAAGCGCTGCCTAACTTCAGTATATGGCAAAACGCGGAGAGGGAGGAGAGGAGAATCAAGATGTGTTTCTTCTTTACTAACGTTTCGTTCCTCTGGAACTTGTCAGTCTCCACAGGAATGAAACGTCCGTAAAGAAGAACCAGGTACCACAACTGGTTTCTCTTATCCTAGCTCTCCATTTGTTGTCCAAGACAATCATCAGTACCAAATGGCACTCAAAATCTTTTTGTGGCCAAAACTCCTAAAAATAAGGATAGTGAATGAAAGGGCCTTTATTCACTGCTTTAATGACACTGTGCAACATATTATAAAATCTAGCGATAAGATGTTTTGTAGCTAAGTATTGTAGATGAATAATTCAATGAATTGTAAAGAAATGTGGAACTGTATGCTTTAAATGTGCAAAGAATCCATGGTAACCACCCCTGAAAGAATGGTGGCTCATCATTCGTCTTGTGAAATATGCTCGTATGTGAGAGGACTATTTTTAGTTTTAAAACGTCTTTAAGAACCTTAAATTTTGTTTAACCTTTTGTGTCATTTTCCATTTAGTCAGAAAATACAAATTCTTCAATAATTTCATGATTCGATCTTACATAACCAATGTAAGCGATTAACAAAGCTTCGTTCTCATGTAAATTTGTTTCATTGAGTTTCAAAGAAAATTCTGTTTTGTAAATAATTTTCTTTTCAATGTCATTTCGTCGAATCTTGTTGTTAACGAACTATTGCTGAGAGGAATTGGCGACGTTGTAATAATTCTATCTGGGACACTCATAGTATCCAAAAATTAATTTATAGCTGGTAAGATTAGACTTTCACTACTATTAAGTGTTTTTCCACATTTTAAAATTAATTGACAAATTTTGTGAACTACAGGTCCCTTCTCTAGTTTGCTACTTTGTTTTGTAACCAAAATTTTAAGTCAAAGGCTATTCTCAAATTTAGTTTCCATTCAGCGAAAGTAGTCCACATCCTTTTTTTTGCCTTATCTGGAAGTTTTGTTCTTAAATATTTAATCATTTTGGAAGCCTTCATTCCTTCATTTGAGGGAATTTTTGTACATATTTATGGGTGGAATTACTTTATATTTCAACTATTACTCCAGTATCGATGGCACTCTTTTTTTAAACTCAATTTAAAGTGCTACACAAATCCGTATCAATTAAGTGCACCAGGGATAAAGGCAAACTGAAAGGGCTGTCATATCAAAGTCTGCCCGCAAAGTATTTAGAACAAGCCAGACGTGTGGTGCTGGAACCATCTTATGGAATTTCATCTGATTCAAAACCACCTCAAAGACAAGCATTTAAAAGTCTTATGAAATTCTATGATTGGTTCACAGTAAACCAAAGTAACATTCCATAAAATTGGAAATCAATATGTTGTGAAGGGAGCAATAAAATATTAAACCTTATTTAATTACTAACTCAAAATAAAATTGTAGTATTATCTCTCTTTCTTGACGAAATAAAAATTGTATTATTCTCTTTCTTAACGTACAAAAAAATGCACTATTATCTCTTTCTTAAAGGTAAATAAAAATTAACCGGTGGACTGTTATCTGGTCAGCGATGCTCGCAGGCCTTTACAGGGCGCAGGTATTTTCGAACTCCCGACACTGTTACCTCCTTTACTGGGTAGCAGGATGTAGAGAGCTGGTGTACTTTTTCAAAGAGTTCCGAGCAGTCAAATTATAAATAATGAAAGTGTTGAGTTGTTGCCAATTCAAGGGTTCCAAATGTATTATTCTCTTTTAATTCCCAGCTGGGAAAAGTGAAAAAGATTTCACGTTTTTGAACTCGCCTTCCTTTCCTGTACCTCCTTTATCGAGCGGCGACTTTCCACAGAATTGGCGGTGTTTCCTCAATGATTTCTGAGCGGTCAATAATGAAAATTGTATTGTGTTGTATTATGGGAGAAGTGGTGAAAATGTGGGTGTGGGAAATAGCGGTGTACAAGAATGATAGAGAAAGTAGAAGAGTTGCGAATATTGCAAAGTTGCCTGGAGATCAGACTAATCTCTTTCATGTTTTTGTCATTGTTGTTTTATTTGTTGTCTTATTGTAGTTTGATATATTTACATGTACATATATACATGCAAATATATGTAAAAGTTTGGCATTCAAGCCTTTGAATTCGTTTATTAGTTTTCTCCTTTATGTTCCTGACCTATTCTTGGTTAAGTGTTTGTTTATTATTGTTAAAGTGTTTTTCTTAAGTTTCTATGTTTTTGAGTAGCTTGTTAGTTATGTTTTAATTTTACTACTTGTGTTGATGCAGTTTGTTATTGTTTCTTCTGTTTGTTCGTTTTCTTCGTACTTTTGTACTATCTTTTTTTTTCTTTTTCTTCTTCTTGTTTCCTCTTGTTTATTTTTGAAGTCTTGTTGAGTTGAGATTTTCTTGTTCAGGTTTTAAGTCCAATTTGGTGGTCGAGATTTATTTCGTATTCTTATGCATAAAACGGGAGAACTTCGTTTCCAAGCTTGCTGGCACTGCTTGGGAAACTTGCTTGGCATGGATTCCTTTGATTTTCTTCTAAGACTGCTATGATCTCGTCAGTGTTGTTAGATGTTATTTTTTTTCATGGCTTCTGCTCTTTCTTGCAGTAGAAATTTAGGTGGAGAGATCTCAACCGCTCTATGTAAGTCTTCTGCTCTCTTCATTTCCCTTCTTGTGTTTGTGATGATTGTCGAGATATGCCTGTGAAGACCCGCTTAAAATAAGGGCGCATACACAAGCACGGGCAAATAGCCGACCCGAGCCGTCTGCTATATGCTTTGGAGCAATTGAAGAAGTGGAAGGCCGCCTCCTTGATTTTTAGAGTGCGTTTACGATTGACCGGGATTTATCTAATGGTTTACCAAGTTGCAGTTCAAAGGATATATAAAGATCAAGACCCCAAAATATAATTTTAATATATATATATATATATATATACAAATAGAGGAAAAAATTGTTCTATAAGGATAGTTAATTAGATCATGGCAGTTTACAATATGACAGAGCTGAGCGGGGAGTGCAAAATTATCGTTAATTCGAATAATGGATATTATTTAAGTTTGAGCAGGAAGTCAATTCAAAAGGGGATTCAGGTGACGATTGACGGGGGACGGGGGGGGGGTGTAATCAGGAGATTACAATGCAAAATCGCTCTACCTTGAAGCTTAGTGGTGTTCAGAGGGGGAAGACCAACGGCATAGGTCTTCGAGGAGATACTTCTGTAAATTTTTACGAGGAGGACTGGCAGATGGGAGTCTCAGACACGAGGAACGGGAGTCTCGAAGGGCAGTGCGAGATGTAGGGGGTCGCAAAGTTCTCCAGGAAGAAGGTGGCTCGATAAACTTTTCTCTGAACAGGGGTCAAGCTTCACGAAGGGCGATCTGCTGGTCAGATCTTAACAACAAGATACGACTCAAACAGGAGTTGTGAGACTTCGCGGGGGAACAGACAAAGCGGTCTGAACGGAGGGACTGGCAGACTCTCAATCTCCTCGAGAATGAGTGACGCAGGGTTAAATAGCGAGGTGGCTGGTCCGTGAGATAGCCCCAGGGCATGGCCGTCCCCAAAGGATTCTTGAGGTCAGTCTACGCAAACTTACTTCGAGATAACGAATTGGATCGGACAGCGAAGTTTGCCTCAAGATATGGGGTTTAGGTTTGTACTGCCGCTCTCGCGGGGGAAGTACAGCCAAGTTGACCGACTCAGCGCGGGACTGCTTCCTTCTCGATGATCCTAAAATTCCCACGCCAAGGAGCACGTGGTTTGGAGCGAAGGGGCTGAAAAGGGTATTTCGGGCGTCTTCCTCTCACGCTGCTCCTTCGAGAGGCATCCTCTTACAATGATATACACGCATTTGTTCTCTATTCTTTGAAATTCTTGTTGTGCCAATTTTGCGACACTGAAGAGAGTTGCTGAAGGATATATTAGAGTTCGTCTTATTAGTGCCATGTATATTTCCCGTTTGTTTTTCATTCTCAGGTTTCTAAAAGAGTAGAAGGTTCTGACTACCCACTTCGCTTTCAGTATCCAATCTGAGGAAAGCTTCCTGTACCCGGTAGAAGTGATTTTTATTCCGAGTACATTACACCCAATAGGGTAGGGATAACGTGCATCCCCCACTCTCATATCTGCTTTGTTCTCCTTCCCAACTGGACAATCTTAAACTTTTCCCAGTGGGTTCGTATCTTCTAACTGCTCTCGTATTCGTTAACGTTTCTAATTTCTTTGGCAGTCATGCGAGCTTGCATAGATGCATTGTGATATTCGGCAACGATGATATGTCTTATATCGTCAGGGAATTGAATGTTTAGATTCCAAGGTTGACGGGTTCGAGGATGTTAGCTGTATATATCGAATACATGGTTGGAGAGATGCACTCGCCTTGGGGGAATCCTGCCCGCAGCGGAAAGCGGGGCCCTTCCGTGTTACCTATACTGATATATGCTAATCTCTCCATGAGGTAGTCGCCGAGGATCTTCTCGAGCCTGCGGTTTAAACCCAGTTGCGGGATTTTATACTGTATACCCCTTATCCAGACATTATCAAATGCCTTGGGTACGTATATACATACGATGTCGATATAGCTCCGATCCTTTTTCGCTAGTGCAATTTTCTCTCTGATGACACTTATTGCCATCTCGGTGCGTCTCCTTTTCCTGAAGTCATACTGTTGGTTGTTATATAGCGAGTGTTCTTCCACGTGATCGATAAGTGTTCTGTTTTGGATTTTTTCGAAGAGTTTTCCCCAAATTTCCAGAGGGGATATTGGGCGATAACTCTTCTTTCTCGTCAGAGGTTTTCCAGTTTTGGCTATAAAGATCATCTTACTGGTTTTGTAAGCGTCGGGAAAGTAGCCCAAATTTAAGCAGGCATTGGAGATGTTTAGCATTCCTTCCTGGACGCATCTCGGTGCTTTGACGAAGTTGAGCTTTGTTTAAAAGAATAAAGTGCGCTTTCTAGTTCTTCTAGCTTCACTTTATTCACTTCATCTTCTCCTCCCCTGATCGTCTATTTAGCTCGTCTATTATTTTATTTTCAAAATCAATGTCAAATTCTTCATTTTCTTCTTAACTGATTTTGAAGATTTGTTCCTAGTGTTCTCTGAGAATCTCCTCTATTTCGTTGTCTTCCGCTTTTAGTCCACCGTTGACATCTTCAAGATCCTTTTTATCTTAGTCCAGAATTCTTTTGGAGTAACTTCGCTATCTAATTCCTTGATAGCTTCGTTCCACTTTTGTCCCGGTTGTTCGCAGATCAGTATCTTACGTTCTTCTTTGATTTCTCTTGTACGGTACATTATTTTACTTAATATTCCCGTGGTGATGCTTCTTTTATATAATTCTTTAAGTTCACGGTGTAAATCTTTCATGTGAGCCGTCCATTTCTACGCAGATTTTATTCGGTACATGGTTTTGGGAACGGACTGTCTATCCGCTTCTATTAATTGGTACTCTAGCCTTTCCATTTCCTCGTCAATCTCTTCGAGCGTTGCTTCATCCAAGTTTGCCGAGATGTAATTCCTGAGCAAACGCTCGTAATTATCCCATTTCGCCCTGTTGTAATCTTTCCTTGTGCGGGCTGGATTTGCTATAGGTTAACATTAATTGGTAAGTTAATTCCTATATGGTCGCTGCAAGGAATTACCTCAGGGGTCATGAGATAATTGAAGGGGAGGAGGAAATTGGCCAAGCAGATGTCAGGCTTGGTGGCTGATCTTTCCGTGATGTAAGTAGGAAAGTTGAGACCAAGTCACTGGATGATGTTCTTATCCAAGAGGGTGTCCAAGCACCCACCTATTCCATTTGTGCGAGTATACCCGGACTCTGCCCATCGTGCATTCAGATCCCTCATTATAATGGTGAAAACTATTCGCCCGAATATACTCGTGATCGCATTTTTAGTTAAATAGTCACGCATCGTGCCTGATTAAATTGATCTTCAAGACACTCAGCTCTGAGTAACCAGGAGCACCCGTGGCAAGATAATAGTTCATCCAAATTATTCAACAATACCCTACACTGAACCAGAAACCCTGGTAAATATATATACTTTTTTCAGTAAAGATTTGGGGGTTCACACTTGAATATGACTTTATTTGTATAAATTATCAAAAACAGTTAGCACACCTTAAATTTAAGTTGACAACTGAATTTTTGGGTGTTATTTCAACTTTACCCCAACTTTCGCTCCTCGCTGCTCGCTGCTCGCTGGCGTTAAACTTCTTTTACACCATTAATCTGTAGCGTTTTTTATACAATGCCGTTAAGTTCAAATTTATCTCGACTACGTGCATTTCTGAGTTTTCTTGATCAAGGCAAAAGTTTGATTCAAACCTACGCTTTTCTTGGAGAAAAATGGTCGGCTTCCCTAACTAGAATGAGACTCGCCTGAGGCGGGCCAATAAACGTAAAATTCAGGCAGAGTAAAATATGGTGAAATATTGCACATAAAGTCTCGAAAACAATCATGTATTTGTTAGACTCGGGGGGAAAAGTATTTATCGAAACTCGTATTATTTTTCATATATATATATATATATATATATATATATATATATATATATATATATATGTTTTTTGTGTGTGTGGATGATCGTATTAATTTCATCCTGCAAGAAACAAAGATTACAAATGCGATATGCTCTCAGGAACAGGGAAGAAACTACAAACCTTTTAACTGATACGTCATGGCACGAGAAATAGTGAATATAGGCATTAGAATGGGTTGGTTTCTGGTAGAGGATTGTTTTAACAGACATAAATATGGCCTGAGCAGGGATAAACCCCTTTCTTCGATACTATGTAATCTGTTCATCGAGAACTTTGAGAAACACCTCCCCCCCCCTATCTTGCCTAATCCCATAACTTGGTTCCGCTTTGTGGACGATGTATGTGCCACATGGCCTATTAATGATAACATATTTGATTCTTTCTTTAAACAATCAGGCAACATTCACCCAACCATTACATTTAAAGTAGAATGGGAACAAAATAACTCATTGCCATTTCTGGATGGAAAAATATCTAAAATAAACAACACAGCAAATTATTCTGTCTACCGAAAACCAACCAACTCTAGTGCCTTTATTCACTATTTCTCGTGCCATGACGTACAGTTAAAAGGTACGTAGTTTCTTCCTTGTTTCTGACAGCATATTACATTTGTGATCCTTGTTTCTTGCAGTATGAAATCAATATGATCATCCAAATATTCATTAAGCTGCAGGATCCCCTTTGGTTCATAGAAAAATGTCAGTATAAAGCCAGAACCATCATTTACTCATCAGTTAATTTAAGGAAAAACTATGTGACAATTATTATATTATTAGGTTGAGGAATAAGTTCTTGCGTTTTTTTTTAATGTTGTGTTGATTTAAGTCTTGTTGACGTGATTTGTGCACATATTAAGAAACAATAATAAATAATGAAAGCAAAATTTGCAAAGGTTATGCTACGTCTTTTAACAGCGTAGACTATTAGGCTTCTGCTTAGGCTACGTCTTGAAGTTGAGTAATAAGTCATTGCGGTTTATTTAAAAGTTGTGTTAATTTAATTGTTGTTCTGTGCCCTCAAAATGGAATGTCAAGTTGAAAGAAAGGCGCATTTTTGATAGTTGTTGTTATTCATTTTCAATCGAGACGGGAACAATGCAAACGCAGCCAAAGCTCGTCGCGATATTTGTGCTTTGTACGAAGAAAATGCTTTATCAAAAAGGACAGCTCAATGATGGTTTTCAGGTTTCAAAAACGGTTATTTCAATCTTAATGAGGAAGAACGTTCTGGTCGCCCCATTATGTTGGATGATGATCGATTGAACGACCTTCTTCATGAAAATCCTCGTCAATTAGCTATACAATTGGCGTGTGATCAGAAAACTGTAGTGAATCGCCTTCATTCGATGTGGTAAGTTAAAAAACTCGGGGAATGGGTTCCGCACGCTTTGAGCGAAAGCAATAAACTTGAACGCTCCACGATTGCCGCAGGTTTGCTTGCTCGTCACAAGGCTACTCGTTGGTATAAGTAAAGATTTCTTCACCGCATCATTACTGCCGACGAAAAGTGGTGTGTTTATGTCAACATGAACCATCGAAAACAATGGCTAAGTCTCAATAAAAAACCACTTTCGCAATTAAAGCAAGGGCTTCATCTACGAAAGACGATGCTGTGTGTGTGGTTGGATTGTGAAGGCATCATTCTTTATGAATCTATTGTGAACAACGAGATTGTCAATGCAGAACTCTACGTTCAACAAATGTATCGAGTCGCCGAAGCTATTCGTGAAAAGCGACCTCATCGACGTTATGGAGTCCTTTTGCACCCCCACAATGCTCGTCCTCACATTGCAAATATGACAAATACGCCACCCAAACGCTTAATTGGGAAATCCTGCCGAATCCTTCATATTCGAAGGACTTGGCTCCATAAGATTTCCATCTGTTCCGATCGCTCTCCAACAATTTGCACGGTGTTTCGTTCAATACTGATATGGAATTAAGAACCTGCTTAAACGAATTCTTCGAGTCAAAATCCAGAGACTTTTATTGCAGAGGCATCAAAAAACTAGTTAAACGTTGGGAAGAAGTCGTAAATAACAACAGAGAATATATTATTGATTAAATTGCATATTGTTATCAATTAGAAATGAAGTTTTTCTAAAAATGCTAATGGTAATGAATAAATTTGATAAAACCGCAAGAACTTATTCCTCAACCCATTACATTCCCATACTCACCCCAATTAATTAATTTTAAAAAGTTAGCATGTGTAAAAAACATCAATATTGCCTTTCATTACGAAAAAAACGATCCGAAATAGTATGTCAAAAAATAGATCCATCGATAAAGTACAGGGGGCTTATTATATCCCTTGCAAATTTTGCAATTAAGTATATTTGGTGCCCCAACAGAATTCCCAAGAGAATGAAGGAACATAAATGCGATGTGCGACGTGGATCTCTTTCTTATAGTTTGTTTCTCCATATGTCAAATTAAACCTATTCAATAATTCATACTTCTCAAAATTATATACATAGGCGTTTAATTGATTCGGCGCTTATAAAGGAAATTCCGAACTTCAATGCTTCTGATAGCCAATTCAATACTAATCCCTTGATAAGTTAGAAATTTATACTTCCTTTACTGAAAAATGCCGCTGCTCCCCCATACCTCCCCCCTAATCAGATTCCGACCTGTAAATTTGGGTGTCAAGAAGTTTTGCATCTCTTTTTTTATTTCATTAGTCTTCCGCCCATTGCGATGACGGAGCTTTTCGTCGAAATCTGGTTTCGCGAATAAATTGAGAATATCACCGTGGGTACTTTCCTATATATATATATATATATATATATATATATATATATATATATATATATATATATATATATATATATATATATAAATAACGTTACAGCCACGAGGAAAATGAAACAACGGAGAACTGCGAGGCCTTTCGACTAATGGTCCTTTACTGAGCAGACTAAAAGACAGGGAAAAAGAGGAAGATATTTATACACCTAATTAATGAAAATATGGGATATAAAGATTGAAAGGGGTGGGATTAGCAGATACCTGGAAAAATCCTATTAACGCGATGAGCCATCAGAGTTAAAAAAAACAAAAAAAAAAACCAGGTTACAAAAGAAAGGAGGGGGGGCAGTGTTTAGGAATCACATATGCAATATGAAAACAAAAAAAGTTTACACATGATAACTAGAAGATATGACAAAAGAAAAATATGAGGAAAGGTTTTTTATATAAATAAGCTAAAATAACTTCTAGGTGGTAATCATTAATTTAGAAATTTTATCTTTAAAATCATTCTTAAACATTCTTTTGATAAAAGGGCCTAAAAAATACATTCCAGGGCTGAGATTAAAATTTGAAATCAGTTGTATAAATGCCGATTCTAAAAGATTTCGTGAAAAAAAGTAATTTGATTTGGCAATCACAGAACTCTCCTTCCAATTAATACGATGGGAATTTATACAACTGACTTCGAATTTTAATCTCAGCCCTGGAGTGTATTTTTTAGGCCCTTTTATCAAAAGAATGTTTAAGAATGATTTTAAAGATAAAATTTCTAAATTAATGATTACCACCTAGAAGTTATTTTAGCTTATTTATATAAAAAAACCTTTCCTCATATTTTTCTTTTGTCATATCTTCTAGTTATCATGTGTAAACATTTTTTGTTTTCATATTGCATATGTGATTCCTAAACACTGCCCCCCCCTCCCTTTCTTTTGTAACCCGGTTTTTTTTTGTTGTTTTTTTAACTCTGATGGCTCATCGCGTTAATAGGATTTTTCCAGGTATCTGCTAATCCCACCCCTTTCAATCTTTATATCCCATATTTTCATTAATTAGGTGTATAAATATCTTCCTCTTTTTCCCTGTCTTTTAGTCTGCTCAGTAAAGGACCATTAGTCGAAAGGCCTCGCAGTTCTCCGTTGTTTCATTTTCCTCGTGGCTGTAACGTTATTCATAAATTCCTCACGTTCCTTATTTTCGTGATTCAGTTATACATATATATATATATATATATATATATATATATATATATATATATATATATATAGTATGCCCCATGATGTCTCACAAAAGGGTATACCCAAATTTAGATATCGGTATCCCTTCCAAAATTTAGAGATGTTCTTAATTTGTTTGTTTGATTTAATAGAGAAAATCATTCTTTGAAAGCAGTAAATTAAATCTTGTTTAAACCATTTATTTAGTTTTGGAGCTCTGATTTTGACCAAAGGGGGCCAAAAGAAGAGGAATGGTCTTTTCTCCAGGGTCAGTTACAGCTCCAAATTGATTTCAATACTTTAAGAGATAGTGTTTATGTTAAAATCCGTACTTTGCGGGCCGTCTTTCACCCCAATCCCTCATTGGGGAAGAATGGTAAAAGCCCTCCAAAGTATTCTAGTAGTTATAATGTGTTTTTCGATTTCTAATGAAGAAATTCGAAAGAAATATTTTCTTATTATTTGTTAGTTTTTTGAAATTTTTTGGAAAGTCATCCAACAATAACATTAAATTACTAGCTTATTTAAAAAAAAGGCTTTATATATTCTTATTTTGCATTTAATTATCTGTAGTTTAGTTTTATTAAATTTAAAACAGTTAATTAATTGTAAAGATATTCTGATTTGAATAAAAAAAAATTTGAGAAGACAAAAAACAAAACACGTTTTTCTCAAATCATTTGAATTCCAATTGTGATATAAATTTTATTATTGTTCTCCCGTTTTTATTCTTCAACATTCATTTTATTTACACGTTTTTTTTACAAATGAGCATCCTGGTCCCTCATAATTGCCAAAACATGGTATTATCTCACGTAGTGAAGGGTTTTCAGAATTAGATAAACTCCTAATTTTCGCCAAGTTTAACGCTTCAGTAAGCACCAGGAGTATAATCGCTTGATGACAATTTTCTCTTTACTTTTGAATAAGACTTCGGTTTCTGCTTCTTTTTATGTGTTTATTGATTATTTAGTACTGAATATACGGTCTTTGAATATAACTTCAATTTGTAGAGCGAGGCTTCTTCTTCATAGCCCAAGTTATGATCGAGAGTGGTATAATATTAGGCTGAGTGGAAAATTTTGTTTTCTTCGCTCTCGCCCATATTCCTGAATGAAAGCTTTCATTCAAATATTTATTTTAATGAATTTCATAAAGTATTAGCAATAATTCTAAAGGAACTTGACTTAGGAGTATGAGTATGAGTCCTCATATTTTAACAAACACACCTGAGGATAGTTAATAGAATCCTACCTTTGTAGATTCTGAAGATATTGATCTGTAACTTAGAGTGATGTTTAAGAAACCCACAAAAAAATTAGAACGAAAGAAATTCTGCCCCAAAGATTTCTTTTACAAAGAATCACATATGAAACCCTTATGATGCATTTAATAAAAGTTAAGAATAGCTCCGAACGCCAATTTTCCGATAAAGCTTCTCCAACCAAACCACAACTTTTTGAATAAAGTTCGAGAGTACAAAAAAGTAGGAACGTTGTCAATTTGTACAAGTCACATTCAGGTCATCGGAAAACTGTACTGAAAAATGAAAACATTTAACATGTGTGACATTGATTGGTGGAACATCCCAGCGTTTGCAGAGGAAATGATAAAAAACTCTCTTGAATGTCATTTAATCGAATAGTTCTTGAAATTGTACACAAACTGAATCCAAATTCATTATCAAATCATTGAAAGAGATCGACCTGGCCGTCAGTGGTTTCTTGATAATCCAAAAAGATTCAAGGAATAGTTAGTGGTTGAAGATGAAGCACTATTCTTTCAATAACATTCATTCCTGGTACGTTAGACGATCCCTTTTGCCCGTGACGAAACATAGAGTGCATAATTGGAAGGAAATATATCTAATATTGCTTACCTTTTAATGGTCGAGTTTACTTAATAATCCAGAACAGATTTCAGGAACACGTCAGGTAAAATTGGAGTGGGTGTTAAATATTATACTAAAAACACTGATCAAATTGAACATCTCGTTATTAAGAAAAGGATTGGCCCTTTAGACTCACCTTAGATTTTTTATTTTTTAAATTTATATAGGGAAAATGAATCTCAGAAACTCATAAATATAATTTTGGAGTTAAGGTAATTAAAAAAAATCGTCATCTCTCTTCTTTACGTGTTTTTATTTATTCAATAAGTGCATATAGTGTAAATCAACAAGACAACCCTTCCCCCAATTGTTTCTAGAGCAGGTTGTACAAAAAGTAATTTAAGGAGTGTAAAAGGAGGGCTTTACTTCGCTTAACAGCATTCTTCTCCGCAAGGCAAATCCTTTGCCTAGTTAATCACAAGAATTCTTTCCAAAACAGTATATTAAAACTTAAAAGAGGATTTTATTCAATATTTCTTGGACCATTCAGATTATTACCCTGAAAAACCTTAAAAAATATGAATGGATTTTTGTTGGCCTCACTATAAAATAGTCGGTTGCCGCACTGTTGGCATAAAATAACTCATGACCAGGCAACTTATGGAACATAATAGTTATAGATATCAACATTTGAGAGATATCATAGCTATAGAATATCAACATATGGGAGATATCGAAGCTATAAAATATCAACTTATTGAGATATCATATATATATAAAATAACAAGATATGGGAGATATTAACTATAGAATATCAACATATGGGAGATATCATAGCAATAGAATTTTGACAAAGAGGATACATTTTGAACATGCTACGATTCATTATCAATTTTAACAACACTCGATAGTCTAACCAAAATAAATAAGCGGTGACTTGAATACACATGATTGATTACAATGAAGCTGAACACGTCATATACGAGTATATGTAAATTTCGAGACCAAAGCTCTTTGAAACTGAATCACTGGTTATTTCAGATTGCATTTAATCTCCTAATTTTTTATATTTTGCCTTCGATTCTGAAACCAAAATTCATTCTAACAAGATGCTTACGATTTATAAGTGCAACAATTCCGCTCATTTTGGGATATTGGTCTTGTAACTTTATGAAAATGTTTATATGGGAATTTGTAACCATATTCCAACACGTATGAAAGGAAAAAATGGTTTCGCTGTGTACGTATAGTTTGAATACCGTCTCAGAATTGCGTCTAAATTCCTGGATTTGAGTAATCTTGGATAAACTGTATATATTTCTTCCTAGATACTTTCTGATTCTATTTATATTGCCCACAAAGTAAGTTTATTGGTAGAATCTAGAATCTAGTGGTATATGTCATCACTAATGCCATAGCTTTTATATTCGCGTTTACTATTTTATTTCTCCTAATTCTTCCCCAGAAAATTCCTTTATTCTATTTTTTCCTTTGTTATGTCTCCCAGAATTTTCGCTTGGCTTTTTTGGATAGACTCTTTTTGCTGTCACCATCAAATAAATGACCAAAGATACTTGATGAGTTTTGTGGTAAGCTTTTCTACTTAATTGATCCAATATTCTTTCTTGCAGCAATAAAGTTTATAGCGGTAAATTGATGGTGGCGGATTAAATCACGTACTGGTTTAATTGACTTATAGCTGCCAAATTAGTTTTCTTAAAGATTGATTGATTTGGGAGTCAGAGACATTCGGCCAATTCTGGAAGGGCATCCTAAGACATAATTTATATTAAACACATTAATAATGGCCTTGAGTAAGGTAAAGTTGGACCAGAATCTGGTTCAAATGAAAATTTGTTAACCAAGACTCAGCAGTAATATACGCATACCGTGTAGTAGCATTCAAATCTGCGAATAAAAATACAACAACCACAGATAAGTAGGAATAATAGTTAAAAATGAAATCTGATGAAGTTGAAAAATTTGACTATAATAACAATCGAAGCTTGGATCTGTTGTCTATAGAATTTCACTTTTATTAAAGACATAAGAGTTATCTGATATTTTAACACTGATAGTACCCACATATCGTTCAGGTTCACGATTAAAATACATTTTGAACAAAAGAAAACCAAACTTATGATAAAAAGAATAAAACTTAAGAAACTTTACTCCCAAAGTAAAATAAATACTATAAAATTAGTAAACCAGCTTAACGGTATTAATGGTAAGAAGCTCGAAATCAAATTTCCATTTTTTGTTCCTTTGGGTAATTTATAATCTTAATGATCTTAATAATAAAGTTAAAGAATCTTCATTTATGAGTTGGCAAAAATATTTAAGAAGCTATTTTATATTGTAAATTTTTGCTTATTAACATTAAGGCAATGTTATCTAACACGAAATTTAGGTTACTTAAAGCATTGATATAGGAGGTAAAAACCAGACGGACGGAACAATTAGACAAGTTCACAAAATTGCAACCTTATAAACAGAAAAGTTACCACAAGAAGATATAAATTTTTATTTTAATGACTTTTAATTCCTTATTTAATTCGTGTTTCTAATTATTATCACTTTTATCTCCAGAAATTATAGCAACTTCTATCCTTCTTGATTAAGAAAAAAACCCGATTTATGGACCATATAAGAGCCGTCACATTTCCATGAAAATAGAAAGGCGGGTGCATCTTTCATAACTCGAAGTTGTGTTGATAAGAAGTTGAAAAGATCAGAAGAATTTGTCAAAAGGAATCAAAACAAAAATTCTGAAGATTGTGAAACAAAATTTCGAGTAAGAAGCTCAGAGAAATTGTCTCAAGAATCAAAAGAGCTTGTTGTTGTTAGATTTCGGCGGCGAAAAGTAAGTTGTTCTGAGATATCAAAAGAGATTTTCATTTCTTCTGGTAAAACAGTCACACCACACGTTATGCATCCATGTCGAGTTGGCCAAAGCTTGGCAAGAATTACTTAAGAGACAGAAGTTCCATCTTAGTATTGAGGATCGTCTTTGGATTTGTGATTATTTTGAGGAATGGATAAAGGACGATTTCCTCCACCTGGTTGTTAGTGATGAGTCTTTGTTTTATGCCTGCAGATAACTAAATTCTTAGAATGTTTGGGGATGGGCAACACCAAGTAAAGTCTCAAAAGAGAAGCCTAAAAAAGTAAATAATTCAGTATGCATGATAAATCAAAAAGGGATTTGTTGAGGTGGGCCTTATTTTCAAAACAGAAACATAGCCAAACATGTGAGCCCGTTTTTGAAAGACTGTGTGTTTTGGATGAAGAGTCAACTTGTTTTCTGTTGAGGCCCAGTGTAAGAAAGCCCTCCTGAGCCAACTACGGCTTATGGAAAATAGTACTTTTTCGGAAACACTGAGTGGTCAGGAATATCACCCGATCGAATTGTCTGTGAACGAGTTAGATTGATTGCAATGAAAGATTGAGAGAGTTCTGAATGTTCGAATGAAAAATTCTGAATTGCTATTTTACGGAAATTATGACTTCAAGATCAACGAATGTCTCTAAGAAATAGTTAATGACACAAGTCTCTTTGAAAAAGGCCAATGATCATACACCCGTCGATTAAAGGCGGCCAGAGCTGCAAATGGCTCCAATACTATATTTTAAAATAAGTGTTCTTTAATTAAAATTAAATGGCCTTTTTCATGTTTAATTTTGTCTTTTTAAGTGAACTTTTGTCCCCGGGGATAAGAAAAGCATTTCTTGACGCCGGTACAAATCCACTAAACAACTATAGGAAGGAACAAATCAAGTGAACAACTATTGAAAGATACAAATCTAGTAAAAACCTATTGAAAGAAACCAATCCAGTGACAAACTATAGAAAAGAACAAATCTGGCAAAAAACTATTGGAAGGAATAAAGCACTAAAATAGATGAAGACGACTAGACATTGGCAGACATCAAATGAAACCAGTAAAACATACACTTGTGAATAAAATTATAAACCGAAGAAATATCATTTAAAAAGAGATGAAGTGTATCGATAACAACTCCATATATGATGAGACAGTCTTACTACTATGTATAAAAGAAAGAAATTTGGAAGGTACTTTATAGCATGGAAAATGGTAAAACAGACGGAGAAAGTGGTGTTATAATCGACTTTAGAAAAGTTACGAGATATTGAATTGTCGACATATTGACTTCTCTGTTCACAAAATATTTAATGGCAAGGAAGATGCTATAGCCATTGAGTGGATTGCCCATAGAGCAAATTGCTACAAGCTGCATTAATGGATTCGAAAACCACCTTAATGGCCATTACAAGAGATATAACATTAATAGAATTAGCCAAATTTGAGTGGCTAAATGACCTTTATTTTACCATATTGCTATCGTCTATGGGATCCTTCGCCAAGAGGGGCATTGGAGGCCATTCAGAGATGAGTACAATATCCAGAGATACGAACAACATTCAAAGAGACGAACTGCAGTTGAAGATGCGAACACTAATCAGTAATGTATACTCTACTCAGATGTGAACCATACTCAGAGATACGAACAATATTCCGAGGTGCAAAAAATACTGAGATACAGCTGCTATAAGAATACAAAAAGTACACAGAGAATTGAGCAGTAGTCAAATATACGAACATTAGTCGAAGATATAGGTAGGACACATAGATATGCTGATCACTCAGAAATACAAACATTACTCTAAAATACGAAAATTTATCGAGGATACGAACAGTCTACAAAAATGCAAAAATTATTCAGAGATGGGGAATTTCTTAAGATATGTGAAAAATACTCAAAGATAGAAAAAGTTATCTGAGATACGAACTCACACCATTCCTACTAGACAATAGCGATCAAATGTGGGGTTCTTACGTTTTCTTGGAAGTGGGGTAAAACTTTTTTATATTTGAGTACCTGTAGTATGTAGTAATTTGTTCCGTGAGGGTTCAGGTACATGTTTCTTTCCCTACACTCAGTCACGTTCCTCCACATACATATTTACTAATTTTCAGTTTTTTTACTTGTTCTTTCTTCGTGTGTCTGTCTTCTCCCATTCTCTATTACGCTCGTAAAACCAAAAAGAGGTGAACAGAGGGCATTAAACAGGTTTTAAACGTCTTAGTAATTGTTCGAGTACTTATTTCTTCCTTCATCAATTTGGCTGAACTTTTATGCACTGTTAGACGGCTAAGGCCTTTATTGCCTTGCATCCGAGCATCTATTGCGAAAAGTGAGTACGAATGACCACGTTAATCTCCGTTGGGTAATTTGCCCTTTCCGAGAGTACCTTAAAGAGAGCATCCCCAGTTGTTAGATACTTGTAACAGCCGCTGTTACCATAAAATTCCACCAGAACTTCATATCAACATGATTAAACGTTTCAAACTTCAATAATTGAATAGTCCGAAAACGGATTATGTCCGAAACAGCACTTTTTCGTTACCTGTCTTTTCGTGTTCGCCCTTATAGTTGTATATATTGGCATTTCATTTTGTTTATAATTTATACACAAAGTACACTATCCTTTCTCAGTCTGTAGTTCCCACTTGACTAAAATTTCTACTCTCGGAATCAAGGCAATCTATTTAAGGATCACTGCTCTAATACCTTTTAAGTATTCATTCGCTCATTCAATGATCCACAAAGAAACTTCCAGAAATTATAAATATTTAATTATAAGAAATAAACATGACCAGAAAGATATAGATTTTAAGTTTAACATAATTAGTGTTTTAAAAACTTGTTTCTTTATATAAAAACATCACGTCAAGAACCTTCATGTCGTCTCGTAAGCATCGTATTTCATAAAGAGGTTTAAAAATCCGACCACATTTATACATGCTTCCTTTGACCTTGTTAAATTTTGAGGTTTTTGTTATAACATAAATTAAAATAGACCCTATAAAACATAAACTTTTTATAATGATATATGTATTCTTGCTGCGGGGTTAAAACGTTAAAAAATATTAACGTTTCTCAACTAAGATAGAGATAGTTTTTCTTCCATCAACAAAAAATACACCCTTAATATCGGTCTGTTATATTTTGATCATAATTTTCGCCTCTGACGCTAAACCGACATAGTCATATATACAAAATCACATATACAAATTTAAATATGTCAAAGATTGCTCATATCTCGACTATATTTGATCAGATATTGGAATTAAAAAAAAATTCAAACTTTAATCATATGCATAACTTTAGAGTTGATTTAAATCTCCTTAAACACCACGTTTCACATTTTGGTATTTTAGAAATTTTTGTTTCTTCGTCCGTTTATGTTCAAATATTCTGTTTCATTAGCATATTGCCATCCTGTAACCAGGCACACATCTTTCTTGAGCGAGGATGTCATCCTTTCTCGCCGTGTCGCCCGTTCTGCGAAACTAATTAATGAAGAAAACTAATTAGAGAACGACGAATAGTTACTTAACGAGGAAGAAAGATGATCTTTGACTACATTAACGCTGATCTGATTTGCTCTGTTGGGCGCTTATACTCTATACTCTGCTTCCTTTATTAAGATCAAGGATTTGCCATTTTGTACAAATCGAATTCAAGGTTGTTGAACACCAATGTTGTTGTTGTTCTTCATTTTTATTATATTAAATGAAAATGGTGTGATCCAACAAATCTACTTTTATTTATTCGGAAGAAAATAGAAGGGACAAGGAAGTATAAGAAGTAAAAGAAAAGAAAGAAAGTTAATTCTTTCTTAGTACTTATTAAAGGCAAGTTTCTACACTACATCTCGTTTTTATCTATTATATATATATATATATATATATATATATATATATATATATATATATATATATATATATCTATATATATATATATATATATATAAATATATAATATATATATATATATATATATATATATATATATATATATATATATATATATATATATATATATATATATATATATATATATATGAGGAATTAAACCACATTCTCCGAAGACAATTTAATTCAGAACAGTTTCGGAGTTTCGGTGTATCTCACACCCTTTTTCAACTGACACTGGGCAGAAAATATAAGAGAAATGCATAAAAGCATAACACAGGATCCCTTCTTTTTTCCTCCAATCCCCTACTTGTGGCTAATCTGGAGGAGGGGGGGTTAGGCCTAAACATATTGAAGGGCTGACATTTTACTATTTTATTTATTTGCGATCTTATTACAGGATTAAAAGAAAATTGACCCTCAGATAGATTTAAATTAGGAACTGACGATATCAACCTCGATTCTACGATTCTTCTCTTAACATAGTTAGCCGATTTAAATAACATTTTACTTCCATTGAAATCGATCGTATGATTCTTTTCTCTAACATGGCAAAATATTCCACTACTTTCGCTGCCTACTCTAATATCTCTTTTGTGTTCGTAAAATTTCTTGTCTAGATTATTCCCCGTTTCCCCTATATAAACTTTATGGCAATCGTTGCATGGTACTGCATATACTCCTATGTTATGATGTTCTTTGGGTTTCCTGGCCATCATCAATTGGTTTGAGGAATTATTATATTTAAAGGCTAGATTAATAACCGCTTTTCCAAATATGTCCTTTAAACTATTTAATTTATTATTAAATAGCAATGTTATACATTTGTTGAAGTCATTAGTGCGGGAAGGCTTATTACCATAGAATGTTTTCCTAGCTGCAAAATGGGCAGACGATATGAACCAATCGGGGTAATACAAATTAGAAAAAAGGGTCCTGATAATGACAATTTCTTCATCTAAATAGGAAGGATGACATATTTTGTTAGAAATTACCGATTTTTTAACAGTATTATCGTGAAACGAAAAATAATGTATATAGGCATTCGAGTGGGTTGGTTTCCTATATACGTCAAGTTTTAATTCCTGGTGATCTATATTAATGAGGACATCTAAAAAGAGTAATCTATTATCATATTCCCATTCATATTTAAATTTGATGGAGACATGTAAATTATTCAAATTATTAAAAAAGGTATCAAAATCATGGCCATTAGACCATACAGAAAATACATCGTCAATGTACCTTAACCATATAAAGTTAGGTGGAGAAATTGTGTGAAGGAGTTCAGTCTCAAAATATTCCATGAAGAGACATGCCAATATCGGAGATAAACTATTTCCCATGCTAAGGCCAAATATTTGTCTATAAAACTCATTATTTACTCGAGACACATTGTCAGAGAGACATAATTCAACTAAATCGATAAATTTACTCGTTGAAATGGGAAGATCCAAATTAAGTCTAGGCATGATTTCCCGCAGAAGGCCCATGGTTTGGTCAACCGGAACTTTGGTAAACAAAGAGTTTACATCAAAGCTCAAAAGTTTTCCATTCGGTAATTGCAAGTGGGGGATTGGGGAAAAAAAGAGGGGATCCTGTTTTATGCATTTATGCATTTCTCTTATATTTTCTGCCCAGTGTCAGTTGAAAAAAGGGTGTGAGATACACCGAAACTGTTCTGAATTAAATTGTCTTCGGAGAATGTGGTTAAATTCCTCTTCTTTTCTTGCGATATTGCATTCATTTTCTACCCTCTTGTGATACTTTGTGAGTTTTTTATTTCATATATATATATATATATATATATATATATATACTGAATTATCAGTATTAACCACTAAATATTTAAATACAAAAATCGGTAGGAAGTAATAGAATGTTAACAACTTATAATTTCGATAAGTAACAACTTATTCTCTTCAGACTTTGAACGATACTTAACAGACCACGAATGAAGTTTACCAAAGGAAAATATTTATCCACCGGCAGGAAATCCTTTAATACCTGGACTTTTTATTATTATTAAGGTTAAAAGATATAGATTATAGGAAGTCTTATTGTCCTCAAAAGAATTAGCTTTCAAAATGTAAAATGCTTCTATTATTTTCTAATTTCAACATCCCTAATATCCCAAATGGGTTTGGATTTATTAATACAAATGTGATGATCATAGTTTTCTCTATTTTCTGTCGGACCCTATTAAAGCTACACAATTAATATCTCGTTTATGTTGTTTTATTCTTTATGTAATTTTTGAGATAGTGTGCACATGAATTTCATACGCGCAAAATATATTGATTTAGTTATTTTATGCCTAAGGAGAATGATACAGTATTTGGAAGAAGGAGGGATAAGTTGAATGTCATCTCGTTTGTATTTTCTAGGATTTTCAGAAGTTAACCCGAGATTTATTGACATTGTTACTTCCATAATAAACTTTTTTAGCTTTATATAAATAAAGCCTTCTTTATGAAACCATTTTTGTATTCGCGCAAATCTATTGATTCTAATTCATATATTCATTTTATTCTCTCCACAGATATAAAATTAAACGGTGTGTATTTATTTCTATCTTTTTACGTACTTTACGTCTTTTGTCAGCCCCGAATTTTTAGATGCAGAGTTTTCCAGAATCTTCGAGAGTGGTCGCAAAATTTGCTCCCCTTGCTACCTGCTTTTCCCTTCCACAGAACAGACAACCGATCCGTTTATAATTATATAAATTCTCTTGTTTTCTCATATTCTGACGCTTTTTACGTTCTTCCAAGTATCTTTAAGCAATTTAACATTTCTGTTGTCATTAAATATAAATCTATTTTATACAAACATACAAAGAAATATGGGGATTTTATTCAGTCGAATGCTAAATTTTCAATACACGTTGTTTTGCTCAAACAGAAAACCCTTTATATATCCAATTAATTTAACATCCATATAATCTCAGAAGAGGAAAAAGTAACTGTTCTCACTTTTTACATATTTTAGATTATAATCATCCCATTAATTTGAATTCTGCTAAATTAATTTATCATTGCGAAGATTTCCTAAAAAATATCATAGAATGTCTCCTAATTAGTAACATTCCTGATATGATTATTTCTCATGGTCTCTATAAATTCAATGCTTTAATTTAATAAAACATAGTAAATGAAACTCTTTCCAATCGTAAACCTATGTTATCATAGTCTATTATTTTGTTTGTTTCATTTTAGTTACTTGTATCATTCCCCCTCGTCCTGTCAAGCTCTCTCTTTCGCACTTACTTCTTTTCCAGCAGGCTTTGTAATTATGACTTCACTGATTATTTCTTTAATCTTAATCTCATTGATATTATTCCTTTTTTTTAGCTTTGACTTATTATTTTCCCACCTTCTTTATATCTTGTTAATGTTCCTTTATTCCTTTCAATAGACATATATGCACATATATATTGTCTTTGACTGTGTGGGTATGTATATTTCTGCGACCACCCTGATTTTGTCGGTTTTTTTTTTAATTTGTTCATTTGGTTCAGATTTTGTGAAGGACGTTCCTTACCTTGACCTACCTCTAGTCTCTATATGGCTGCTTTCTGTTATTATATCTAATCTTTGATAATGAACTTGAAAATAGAGTTCCCAAGTACTTGGAATCTTCTTTATATTTTTCTTGCGGCTGATTTTGCTTCTATATTTATCAGTCTAGAACGAAATTAATGTCAAATTTTCTAGAATAAAAGTTTAGATAATAATTATTAAAGTAGTGCGTTTTATTATGGTTTAGCAATGCTATAATGAGGATTTTACACCATTTTCTTTAAGATTATAAAAATATTGGTCATAAATTTCTTTTGTATTTACACCTACCTACGTCCTTCCATCTAAAGATCACATTAGACATGTTTTACTCTATGAGGATCCTAAAGGTATCAATGCAAGTAGAGCGGCAAAATCCATTCACAGCACTAATGGGGATGATGCATTAAATGAAAGAAGTTGCAGGAGGTGGTTTCCTCCTTTCCAAAATGAAGATTTCAGTCTAAAAGACAAAGAAAAGGAAGGGCATTAAAAAAAAAATCTTGATTCCGAAGAGTTGAAAGCTGTTGGCACAGCAAATCCTACTCCAACTTCTAGAGACGTCGCCGAATGATATAAAGTCACCCATACAATTCTCCTGCGCCAACTGAAAACGATTGCAAAGGTTCCAGTGATTGGAAAATGGGTCCCGAATGAGCTGTTCAGGGCGAATCTACAACAGCCTGTTGCTTGCTGTGAGTGATTGCTTTCACAACACCTTCAGGCACCATTTCTAGGCAGGCTTGTTACTGGCGATTAGTAGTGGATGATTTATTATAACGTTAAATGACCAGTCCGTAAATCAGTAGAAGGTAAAAATTGCTCAACAACCGAGAAGAGGACTTCATCCAAAAAAGGTCATGATAACGTATGGTAAGATATTGAAAGAATTCTCCATTAAACCCTAACTTTTCGACAACAATTAAACAATTAATACTAATCTCTACTCCAATCAACTTCGTTGTCTCAAAGCCGCTTTAGGCTAAAGGCGACCCTCTTTATTCAAAAGAAGGGGTGTCATCCTCCATAATGATAAGCCCCATCCTCACAAAGTTGAGTGACCAAAGATCTCCTGAGGTGCTCGCTTGGGAAATATTGGTCATCCTCCATATTTTCCTGACCTTGCTCCTTATTAATATCAGTTGCTTAGGGGAGTATAGAACCATTTAAATGGTCTTAAGTTAACATCAAGAGAAAAGGTGGAAAACGAGTTGGATTCATATTTTTTCTTTAAATTTAAAGAATTTTACAAGCGCGGCATTTATGAACTAGTTGACATATGGAATGAGGTTCAGAAATCAATGGAACTTAATTGTATGATTGAATATTTCCATCCATAGTCAAATGTTTTTCCATTTTTGATATACACCTTTAAATCTGACATTACTTTTGTTCTAACTGATATATATATATATATATATATATATATATATATATATATATATATATATATATATATATATATATATATATATTTGGCGATTTATTTACAAAAATATTACACTCACTCCTGTACAAAACTTTCATTTAACTATTTCTTTCTATTTGTTTATTAACGCCAATCTGCTAGACTGAGTCCTATATACTTTGTAAAAATATTTTCCATCTTTATTATCATTTTTTTTCTCACCATCTTTTTTTCATAAATTCGTTTGATAGAGAATCTCTGCTCTCTCTCTCTCTCTTTCTCTCGAACACACATCAAAGAACTTTCACTTCCGACCAAGCTCCTCCCCAGAAACCACATTGGGCAAGCCCACTTTCTTGATCGCGTTGTGCTCAATCCTCCGGGAAACTCAGTCCTAGGTGGATATGATTCACAAGTCTCTTCATTCGTCAAGTTCAAAATAAAGTTATTTTAATCAATTTTTGTAAATACAAATACGAACTTATCTGGTAGACACCCTCAAACGAACTCGAAACCCGACCCTGGATTCATTTAACAGGGAATAAATATTTGTTTCAACTTGAAACTGGTGATCCCCGCCACAATCAAGCAACCTCTCCTCTTACTAAAAGTATCAACAGTTTTTCTCCTACTAGCGGTAATCCCAAAGTGACCTGAATCATCATCATCAATCGGAGTGACTTGAAACGTCATCATCATCAACCGGAGTGACCTCAAATTTCATCATCGAACGGAGTGACTCTCATCTTACGAAGCTATTGTATCAAATTTCTAGAGTCATCCTCGAATTCTCTCAACGCAAAGCAAGTAAAACCATGGGCCTCATCTAATTTTTCAATCAGGAGCCTACATTCATTTTATTGAGGTACCAACTCGACTCAACGGGACGCTCAACGTCCTTGCTGCGTAACTCTCCACTCTAACTCACATCACTCTTCAGTAAGTGACACAACTGATCAATTTTAACTTACAACTGCAGATATGGTCGAAAGAAACTTCTCTATCTGACTTCCTAGATCGGTTAATTATTATCTGCGCGCTTCACTTCTTATTAATTTATTATACTTCATTCATTCCTACTCACAGAGTGATACCTATGACAACGCTCCATCACTTCATTCATTCGCACTCACATAGTGCTACCAACGCCAACATGCCTCTCAACTCATAGTATTCACATAATGCTTCCAACGGCCACATGCCTCTCAACTCATAGTTTTCCTATAATGCTTCCAACGGCCACATGCCTCTCAACTCATAATATTCACATAATGCTTCCAACGGCCACATGCCTCTTATCTAACGAACCGACTTGGAAAGTTAACTTCGAAGCAACAAGGCCATACAACGAGTACGGTTCTCATCGCATTCCCGAGATTTGTAAGTCAGCTCGACCACTTCGTTCATCAAATTATCTTTCTATGCTAACTAATTAATTTTTTTCCAATTCACTATTCACGTTTGCTCTCTCATTGTATCATTAAGAGAAAATGTGCACTGAATCGACTCATTTTTATTCCTCTACGTTTACACTGAATTCACACACATGCATTCAGGTTACATAGGGTTGAACAAAGATGATCTTTAACCACCGTATTTCAAAATGTATCGTTTAAGATTTCAAAATGTAACATTTGTATATTTAAATTTCATCAGGTAAATTATCATTCCTTTTCTCGCCATCTATCTAGCTATCTTCCCATAAATTCCTTTAAGAGAGAATCTCCGCTCTCTCTCTCTCTCTGTTTCTCTCTCGAACACACATCAAAAAGCATTCACTTTAGACAAAGCTCCTCTGCAGAAACCACATTGATCACTTCCAATTTATTTACACATATACAACAGTCGGATATTATAACACATCACACTCGCACAGAGTTGGTCGAATCGCTTTGTCTTCACGTTGTGCTCCATCTACAGCGGAAGGCAGTCCTCGGTGGATAGGATTTACAAGTCTTTCCATCCGTCAAGTTTAAAATAAAGTTATTTTGATCAACCCTTTGTAAATATAAATGCGAACTTATTTGGTAGACACCCTCAAATTAACTCGAATTTGTATTCATATAGCAGAGGAGAAATATTTGTTTCAACTTGGCACTGGTGACCTGCGCCACAATCAAGCCACCTTTTCCTCTCGCTACAACCATCGGCCCCTTCTCTCGCTACTATATATATAAATATATATATATATATATATATATATATATATATATATATATATATATATATATATATATATTGTGACAGCATATTAAATAACAACAAACCTCTATATTTTGTTACTTAGGTTCTGTTGCTACTTTTGATTTTGATTTTTCCCTACTTCACTTTAAGTAAACTTTTTCCTAAACTCCAAAATTTCTAATATTTGCTTAGGACCGCAAAGCATTACTAAAAAATACTTAAGGATTTATTAGAATTGTATTGACAACTTCATTTTCTAAAAAAAAAAATTATATTCTTATTTTTCCCAATTCCAGGAAGATTGTAACTAGACGAAAAAATTAATATAAAATATATAATTAAGTAAGTTGACGTCTGATGCACTGGGGTGGAAACGTAATGGATAAATAATTTCGAGATTTAATGGTCGGAATTTTTCAAGTATTTTGCAAATAAAAAAAATATTAAAATGCAGGAGAGGAAGAACTTATATACAAACGTTACTTTTTTATTTAGTATAGGGAGAAATTCATGAATGCTAGAATGAAAGATGTACTAATGGTGGGTTTAAATGTCGTATGAATGTATTATGTCCAAATTCAAACCGACGAGGTCACACTCAATTCTACTGCAATTTCACCATAAAAAAACTGAGGGGCAGAGGTGAACACGTAGCTTCCAAGAGATATGTACATTCCAAATGTACTCGTTGGAATTTTATGTATTTTAAAAACATTAAAACATATGAAACAGCATCTACAAATTTGGAAACAGTAAATGGCGACACTAAGTGACAATCAGGAATAAAATTTTGAGATGATATCGTTTGTGCTAGATTCAGAAAAACTCAAATTATTAGGAAACGTGACCGGCCTCGAGGTCCTTTCATGTCCACAAATTAGCATTATAACAGAACGTTCTCCTTTATCATCCATGTTGAAGTTCACAGAGTTACCATTTTCTTGGGCTCTTAAGGTATTAAAGAGTAAAAGCGGATATACTTTTATTTTGCAATTAAACTTGTTAGTAGAGAAGATGAAACGCACAATGTGGTACAATGGTTATTCAGTAAAATATATAAATACCCTAATTGCTGGGAACTATCATTTAAAATTCGGGTAGAAGGGGAATTTTGACTAAATGTGCATTGGCACTTGTTGGCTTCTTCACAAATCTGAGCACAAATGAGCACAAAATTATTCGAAGTTATTGGTGTACCTGATATGGTACATTTGTAGTCATTTTCTGTTATTTAATTTCTGTTCGCTTAAAAATGTGCTGAAGAAAACTCTGCGTGAAATTAAAAAAAAAGAGTTCCTCAGCATATTTAGTCGCTAATTAAGTTTGCATTTATTAGACGAGTATAAAGTTTCTGAATATTCGTGCTTTAATTTTTATTAATCAAAGCTATTGAACACCTGCCCCCAAACAGATTTTGGGTTTCCGTACCTGATATGTGTAGTGGACCGAGGAGTGAAAGCGAGTGGTTTCAAAGCTTTGCTTAAATGCGTCTTTTCTGAAGCTCAGGAATGCGCAGTTGATACGCTATTCATCAAAATTAGAGTTTAATTTTTTATCAACACTTTTCTATACCCCTCTATATACAATAGTAATAAAATTTCCGAAATGATTTATCTTAAAAATCTATCCTCGATAAATGGTGCCCAGACTTGGAGCTGGAGCGTTAGCCCATTGGATGACGTTAACAAGTCGTCTTTGTAAAATACAAAATAGATTCCGCTTCTAGAAGGAAGCTGTGTATCGTGGCGATAATCAAAAGCAATGGATTTTAAAAGCTTCCCTCACATGATTATATTTTAGATTTTAGATTTAGAAAAACGCTCTCGATAAACCGCTCGCTAACGGTGTTCCGGCGACGCAGGGTGTTGTCCGCAACTCACCGCACGCTACTTTCGGTCTTTTTTTATTGACACTTTTCTACACCCCTATATCAACATATGCAGCAACTGTGAGCTTTTTGTACCACTTATTTAAGTATTGACCATTTGTTGGTGCTATATTATTCCTATACAACGAATAACCTTGATGAGTTATGCGAGAGTTACACAATATTTTGAGTTAATGAAACTTGCAATTCAGGCTATGTAAAGTTTTCGATTATTAATGATTCGTCACAGAAAAGTCGTATGAATAATTTTGACAGATTATTATCACATGTACTGCTCCTTATCTTGCCGATTTGATAGGTTGTCGTATAGCAGTTGAAAAGGGAGAGGAGAAAACCTTTGATTTATCCCCACATTGTAGGACTATTTCTGTTTGGAATCCAGCCAAGTAAGCTACTTTCACCGCTTCTGGGTGTTTCATTGTTACCTACGATTCTTCCTTCGTGAATGGCTAAAAATCTAATTCACTCTTGTGTATTGTGTGGTTGATGACCTGTTTCATGTTTCGCGGTATCCCTTTTCTCTGTTGTTGGGGTTACCGCTGAGTAAGGGTTGATGTGCTACTTCGGAAGGTGGATGGGCACTTATTTTTGGTTGGCGTTCCTCTTCTGAGTTTAGTTTGGCATGGTTGTCCCGGCCATTTTATGGTGGTTATGACTTCTTCACAGCGTTTCTTTCATTGGTGATTGAGGTTAGTAGGGCGTCTCCAAGCTCTATGGTGGTTTTGACAAATGGGGGTCTGAGAAGATGATGCGAATCCCCGCTTCTATATCTTACGTGAAGTTGTCTCATTTAGACTTGCAGATGTTAAACCAAGCTTTAAGTTTTGTATCTTGGGTCTCTAAATTTCTATCTTTCTAAGTTAAGCATCTCACTGTATTCATTACTTCGTAAGTGACTAAACATGAGATGACGCATGTCTCCGTCGAAACTTCGTTTCGCAATAAAGTGATCAAAGATACTGCGATTTAATCATATATATATATATATACATATATATATATATATATATATATATATATATATATATATATATATATATATATATATATATATATAAACTTTATCACTGAAAGAAGCATCACAAAAATTCATGGGAAATAACAAAATTCCACTAACATTTCGATAAACACGACTTATCCTCTTCAGAGTCGGTTGCAGTACTAATTAATGGTGCTCTAAAATGGCGTCCTCACAGGAACATACACTGAGGTTATACAAGAAAACAATATTCCTTTGTTCAAGATTCGGAACAAATTAAAGTCGTGTAATTTGTTAATGATGTAAAAAATAAAGGTTCTAGATTTTTACAATTCTTGTTATCATCAAAAGAACTTTTCTTAAGACTATAAAAAGCTTCCGTTATTTGTCTCATTTCGACAAGTGTTTTATTCTTCGTTCAAAGTCATTATTTTCACTTATGATTTATTGGATAATTGCTGCAAGGGATTTCGTAAAAAGGTTGTTCTGGAGTTTCTTCCATTGTTCCCTTCTCTTGCCTTTATTCCGCTTCCCAGTTCGCTCATTCAATCTCTGTTATTACAATGAATATACAGTCCGCAACGACAGGTTTTTCCATTTCCTTATGTCTTAAAAAAGGGTATTGAGACAGAAAGAAAACTATCGAAAGACCTGTGGTAGTCTTTTACTACCCGCATACCAGAATTACTTCTTATTATATAATATATACTTAAGGAATTTGTATAATTATATAACTACGAGTAAATACATAACAAAAACTATCAAAATCCTATTGCTTATTTTTAATAGCTTTGCACAAATTTTATATATTTTTTTTCATTTTTAAGTGGTTTTAATATCACCCTAAAAATGTTGGGAAAGTATTGTTTATTATTATATATTCTGTTTATTAATTCATTTTCCGCGCTGATTACAGAAATTTTATTTTTTTATGTAGCATTAACCGATACAGACAGACATGATTTTTATATTATTAAAAACCGCACTTTAGGATGCTTATACTCGTATGTATATTCTACAATTTAATGCATTTTTTTCCTGTTTCCGATTGCATCCTTGGATAAAGCTTTAGCTTTCTTGCCAAAGGCTACGTGAGGAGGAAAAACTTCTCCTGATACATTTTGTTACGTGTGTGGATATTCTATTGGGACGAAGCTTATATTACTTAAAATCGTGAACGATGCCATCTTCGGGATAGCGTAGAGACTCAACATTAGATTGCACATACATAACCAAGAATACCTATGTGCCCCTCATATTAAATATGGAAGCTGCTGATCTAGTATAGAAGATTGGTTAATGAGAGCTGCAAGAAGTGCCATGCATTTTGAAAGAAAATAAAAACACCATGATAACTGCTATTTCTGCATGATATATGTTATAAAGTAGAGAAAAGTTAAAGGAAGACAAACTCCTTAATACCTAGACAGGCCATTAGCTGTAACACCTGTCTCACGTCATGATAACTTACTAGTACCACATCCACCAGAAAATCTAAGTAGGAAAACCTCATAATATTCTACATAAATTTTAATTTTATATAAAATGTAGTAATAATTCCATTAATGTTTTGAGTGATGTTACTAAATGTTGTCATTTATTATTATTATACAGATGTAATAGATTTTTTATTAGGAAAATAAGCAAGTAGCAGCAGCAAAGAATGGATAAAGTATTCGTTTTAAGAATGAGTACGAATTCTCACTTTCCAAATTAAAGTGAATTGGATGATTTGATCAGCGACTTAGGTTTTACTAAATCAGGAGCTGAACTTTTAACATCCAGCCTGAAGGAATAGAATTTAGAAATTTACTATAGGAAGATTGTTGGATTAAATTATGATACTGCTGAATGGGGGGGCTTTTCATAGACAGCTAAATACGAAGTCTCAAAGCAGTGTTACTACACAATTGAAACCAATATCCATCTTTGCCTGTTAACACTCTGTACAGAGGAAAAAGAGTACGATAATGTTAAAGAGCTTCTTGACAAATTGAACTATGCTGAATTTAAGTAGTATGTTTGTGGTCCGTAATTCAAGATTCTTGCTGTCTTGCTTGGTTGCAAGGTTGATACACAAAATATTCGTATTTTCTTTGCTCATGGGATAAGAGAGCTGATGATCATCATTACCGTAAGGTTTATTACTCTCTGCGGCATGAATTACAGCCAGGAAATTCAAATATTATTAGGCAGCCTCTTGAAGCGCCTGCCAAGGTTTTATTGCCTTACCCACTTCATATAAAATTGGGATTTATAAAACAGTCTGTGAAAGCCTTAGATTTAGGAGGAGAAGCCTTTCAAGAAATCCGTCTCATGTTTTTGAACTTTTTGTTCCACCACAAATAAACACAATGGAAAATTCTGAGAAACTTGAAAGAGTGATGAACAAAATCGAAAGAGAAGCATGGTGCAAATTTCATGATGTAGTTGATGGGTTCTTAGAAAATCATAAAGATCTAAACTACAAGCGATTGGTAGCGACGCTTAGTGAGAGTTTCAAGGACCTCGACTATCGTATGGCATTGAAGCCGCATTTTCTTGCATCCACATCATGTTATATTTCGTGATAACATGGGTAATTTCAGTGAGTAACATGGTAAGCAAATCCATCAGAACATTGCAACAATGAAGAGAAGATACCATGGAAGACGGAATACTGCTATAATATGATACTTAACATGGTCTCTAGTTAGACAAGATAAAAGGGTTCAGACTAGAAAAGCACGATCATCAAAGCACTTCCATTAAAGATTTTTTAATATTATGTCCTCTTCTTTTCTTTACTGTTCCTGAATACGTTGTAATACGTGAAAATACACAAGTTATTGCCTCAGTATCCCTACAAATCCGGAATAGATTGAACTAGACATATCGCCCTAGGGGAAAATTGCTTATATAAATAACAAATGCAAAACTAAGAAATTTATGAAAATATTGATGATATGCCTAAACTGAGCTAATATGAGAACTCGTCAGTAAAATAAAAAAAACATGAAAAGGCATATAATTAAATTATTGTTATATGACACTTTTTAGCCATAATTGATTTGCTTAAAATCATCAAGGAATTAGATGGATACATCAGATGGATACATCGTCCAAACAGAAATGGATGACTAGAAGCCTGAACAGTAACCCTGTACGCTGCAGAAGTCTAAGCCAATTTTAAAAACAGATTGACGCATCTCTTTCTAAACTTCGAAGAATCGTTATAAGAGAACTGAGTTCAAATGCTTTTAAAGGCTGGAAATTGCAAGAAATATTAAGATAAAATAAAATCACATAACTTAGTTACAAATAATTATTTTTTAGATGAATAAAATTCACAGAGGAGAATATGTATTAGAATCTGGTTTCGAGCGGTTTACTTAATTAATTATCCACAATAGCTGTATGACATGGAGCGTTGTCCTGTTGAAAGATAACACTGTTTTTCGACACTCTTGGATGTAATTTAGCAATTAATGGCTCTTAAACATCCGATAACATGGAAACATAGGTAGCTGAATTCATCCTTCCCTGACATAACAACATTTCTCCGGGTCCTGTGGCAGACATGCGGGCCCACAACATGTTAGAACCACACCCATGTTTTACGGTTGGTAACAGACCTTCAGCCTAAAATGCTTCCCTAACTCTGCAACGCACGAAAGTTGCACCAGATGTGACTAAAACATGAGTAAAAAACATGAACGATAATATTATCCTTTTGTTGGATATTTCTTATATATTTTGGTAAAACCCCCCCCAGATATTTTGAGTTTATATGTTGATTGAATACTTGTACTATCTTACCTCATAATTACTTTCATGGGACCATATGACTTTCGACCATTGCTCACTGGTCTAATTTGAGTGGTTTTTGGCCCATTGAAGACGTTTATTCATATTCGCTTCAGAACTCCATGGCCTTTTCCTGGCTTTACAGCCTTTCAGACCACATACTCTACAAACCTTCTTCTAACAGTTCTGGTTGATATTTGTGATGTACCTGCCTCTTTGAAGTTCGCACAGAGCTCTGGCGATGTTTTTCTCCTGATTCTGAACGACTAACCGATGATGGATCTGTCATTACGACGCGTTGTAACAATTTTTCTAAATATTCTTTGCATTGTCTTCAAATCTTTGGCCTCTCTGAAGTGCTTGAGAGTCGTTTGCACCGCATATCGAGAACATTTCATCTTTTGAGCAATTTGCCTTTGAGACATTCCATCTTTATAATGAGCTACGATTTGACCTCGCTCACTCTCACTCAACTCCCTTTTTTTAGGCATTTTACTGTTTATTAACTGTATCTACAATGTATGCTAGCATAAAACACTGGGATAATCAAGGGAAAATAAGATAATTGTGGACGTTGGTTTTACACAAAATTGGTTACATGCGTACAGTACAGTATAAAAGCGGTAATTGAAACTAAAGGAGAGTCAACTAGATATTAAACTAATGTATATTGTATAATATACCATAAACCACCATGCACATGTGATTCATTAACATTAAGATAGCAGAACGCAGAAACACTATGGTGGCCGAATACTTTTGGCAGGGGGCTGTAGTGGTACGCAGAAACACTCCGACACAAAGCTGCGCGCCTTCTCGTATCCCCCAACGCACCTCTCGCCTGCCTTGAATTGTCCGTTGCCTTTTGTCGCACCGCAGTAAAATCCGAGATGGCTCGAAGCCGTGAATGACATATCGTCAGCCCAAAGATGAAAAAGGGTCTTTCGCACGACGATACTGATTTTACCAGAATTCGATTCGCTCTCGATTTTACTCGTGTGAGAAATAAAAGGAAGACTTCTCCCTGGAATCAGGCAGAAGCCCTTGGACTTACGTTGAGTTTGTGTGAAACTCAATCCACATAGGAAACCGTTCGCCCGCTGCAAGGAAGGAACTTCGCGGGGAATTGGTTGTTGCCATCACGATACTTCTAGGTGCCAAACTTCTCGCAGCCCTCCCCTCCTTCAGAGTCTGAGGTTACAAAGGAAATTCCTCTGCCGATTATCCCCTAGACGTAGCTAGGTAATCGGTTTTGCTAACCCACTCCAGGAGCCACATAATCGGACAGGTACTTCGAAGAAGAAGTCCAATTGAGTCACCGCTTGTCTCACCTTCGTGATCCGACTAAGGATCAGTATATCACCGATCTAGGATTACCCTCTCATTCGGTAACTTCGGACGGCCGGACTAGGTGCCATCATCGTCACCAGAAGAAGCTCTTCACCCTCACCCCCTTCAAAACTACTTACGAACTCAAAGGTATCGTTAATTGAATTATCCCCTGCCCTAACTTCACCAGTTTATTTGTGTACTAGAATTCTCATCCTGAGCCCATACCCTCGAATATTAGAAGTGCTTACTTAATTCAGTGTTTAACTGAATAATAATATTCCCTTCATCCTGTCTAGTGTCATTAAGACGCAAACATCCCAGTGAGTAATCTGCAAGTAATCCCCACGACATTTTTGTAGATTTATTTATGCAGTGCAAGATTAATCCTATTTATATTTATATACGCTGTGTTTATTTCAAATTCATGTACATTAAAGATTATTTTTGTAAATGTGTGTTTAACTAATTTGGACGATCTCTTGGCAATTTTTAAGCAAAACCACTCGGCTTAAAACTCATTATTCCACCGACTTGCCCATGGTTGGCTTATACTGAGTGGAGAACACACTCAGGAGATCATCATCTTAGTTTTGATCAAATGGTACGCACCGGGGTTATTCTTATTCACTGGAAGTGGCTATGGTAGATGTATTGGATACGCTTCACCTCCGCTTCACCTCGGTGCGGTAATAAAATATATGTACGGGAAGTGGGACTGGGATTACCCACTCACTAAACCTCGACAAGGACAAATTAAATCATTATTAAATAAACCTGATGAAAATCTTAAACCAAATTTGACATTCTTTAGACTCTTTATAAATATAAAATAAATAACAAGGTGTTATATTTGGTTAAGATATATAAATGAAGATTTAATATGCTATTTAGGGAAATTTAGTTCGATTTCAAATATGAAAATTTAAAATCAGCCCAGTGTTTTAGAAACACACACACACACACACTATATGTATATATATATATGTATACTATAGAAGACCATGATATATTTCGCCTTGAGTAACTTCCTTTGGCAACTTTCTATTCTTCTTACTATCTTTTTAGTCCATCTTGTAGATGGTAGATAACTTGTCCTATATTCATCTCTCTTTTTAATAAATGCGTTTCATAAAAACCAAACTTAAATTGCTGAGCTTTCGACCTATTCAATCATCTTCGGAGCGTCTTTCCGTATTCTTTACTCCTTTATCGATGAAGTATGGTAGAGTCAGAATCAGGTTGAATGAAAAGATGGTGTACTCAATATAAGAAGAAAGTTTGGATTTTGGTAGATGAAAGAGGGGTATTGAAAATTGATGAAAGAGGTAGGGACATTTTGCCCTAGTAGGGAGGGTATCGCTTTCCCTTTGGTTTTATTTCTTGATTAAATTTTTGCTCAAATTTTTGTATCTTCACGTGTTTTAGCGTTCTTATATTGTTTACGTTAATGATTTGGTGTACTTATTTTGGGTGTAAATTTTCAGCATTCAACCCTTTATTAGCTCTTTTGGCCACAAGTTAACTTGTGTTTAAAGTTTAGTGTAATGTTATTTATACTCATTTGATTCTTCTATGTTGTATTTATTGTATTTTTTTCTGTGTTTCATCTATGTATATATTGTTGAAATGTCTGCTTGTGAGCATAGTTTGGTGTTCGGAAACTGTCATCGGCGTGAGACTTTTGCCTATAGTCTTGCAGGGATGTTAAACCTGCCGCCTGTTCCCTGTAGCTTCGGAATGACAGCATTCGCTAGGGTGGACCAGACCTTTCTACCAAGTTTTTGGGTGGCAACATTGTTGGGTTCCAATCGATTCCTCCTGTGTAGATCGCTGTGCCTAAGGTGATTGCTACTTCTGACTTTATTAATAAGTAAAGATGTATGTTCTGGAAACGTTGAAGTCTTTTCATTGAGGATTTGCTTGCTGCGTGAGTCACCACTACGGGGTAGATGAGCTTAGTCCAGACATACATCAGATATATTTTCCTAATGTTGGCAGAACTAAGATCTCTAAACATGTATAGCTTGGAGATTTCTCTCCTTGACAGGTTTCGCCTCTCCGTGTGGTGTCTCGAGTATGCATGGGCGGAAATATTTAGGCACAGGACGGTGCCTTCAGTGGAGTAGCTGTATCTTCTCCCTTTTATGATGATGGGCCATGTGAACCTGCGGCTCAGCGGGACGATTTTGAATTTGTCCCTGTACTGGTTGATGTTATTGACTTCCGCTATCCTGTGAGCTGCCTGTACCCTTGCTTTCCTCTCTAAGTACGAAAAGATTTCAGTGATGTCATCTGCGAATTGAAGATACATCGTGTCCCTATACACCAGAGTTGGGAGGTAGATGGTAAAGACCAGGTAGAGCAATGGGCTCGGGCAGCTTCCCTGAGGCACGCCCACTTTGAGTTCGAACTCAGGTCTCTTGTGTCCTTTAATCGTGAGACATGCCTTTCTCTCCATGATAATGTCACAAAGGATCCTTTCCAGAATTGGATCTAACTGGAGGTTCAAGATCTTGTATTGAAGTAATTCCAGTCAGACTTTATCGAAGGCCTTCTGCACGTCCCTCAGCACAATGTCTACATAGCACCCGTTCGCTTGGGAATATGCTAATTTCTATGTTAGGAGCTCCAGGGCCGTATCAGGGCCCATTTTCCTACGAAACTCGTGTTTTGGGGGGTTGTGCGCTCCTAACTCGCTCAGTTGAGCTTGCATCCTGTCTGCTATAATCTTTTCGAAGATCTTTTCCTGCACCCCAAGAAGAGAGATCGGGGGAGAGTTAGCCACCTGGTCTGGGGGCTTGTTTCCCTTCGGGATGATGATTTTGGCCATACCGTATTCGTCAGGGAAGTAGCTTGTATTCAGGGCAGCGTTAATTGTGTTCGTCAAACCCTGAATAATTTGCCTTGGGGCATTTACGAGGTTGTTTTTCGTAATTCCAGAACAGCCTGGTGCCCTCTGCTTGAAGGACCTTTTGGAGTTCAAGGTCAAAAAAGAGAGTTATCGAGCGTTCGTGGCTAACCATCTCTCTTTCCTGAGATACTTGCAGGTGAGAGTGGATTCTATGTATCACTGTGCCGAGGTCATCAAGCAATTGGTCTTCGAAGTCCTGGTCGAAGTCGTCGTTCTCCTCAGGGGATATAGCGAAGATCTCTTGCCAGTGCGTTCTAAATTTTATCTCGAGATACTCTGGGTCCTTAATGATGTCGTCTCCATCCTTGATTTGAGTTCTAAGTCTGGCAGGCAATCTCCTAAGTCTTCGGATGTTGTTCCAAAATCTTGCAGGATTACCCTCCCTGTCAAGCCTCCAAATGATGTCATTCCAGATTGCCCTTTGCTATTCAATTAGTATGTTTTTCAGTTCCTTTTATAGTTGTCTCATTTTGGCTGTCTTTTCCCGATTGCTGCCTGTCCTGATGATCTCTTTATAGATTTCTCTATGTTCCCGGGAGATTTCTCTCATCTCGTTCGTCCACCTAGTTTGTGGAAGCATTTTATAGGAGATTCTGGGGACATATCTCTCGTCACTTGTACGAAGAGATTGGTGATCTTATTTATATCCTCACCAATCTCTTCAAGATTAGCGTCTCCAAGGTCAGTTGGTTGATGTGTACTGAGTATCTCTCTATATAGCTCCTAGTTAGCTTTAGCATAACCTTTTCTAAGTGGGACGGACGTGAGTAGTTGGGCAAGCGAGATTGTGGTGATAATCGTGATGTGATCACTCGGTACCACTGGTCCGGGATCATTGTTAATATTAAAGGGAAAGTTTTTGCTCGTTAACACAACGTCCGATTTAGTTGTCGAACGATGTGTTAAGAAAGTTGGGAAAACCCCTTTGGTCGGTGCTTCCGTAGCCTGACGTTCTGCATCTGGCGGTAAGATCCCCGCCAAGCAATGTTTGTTTTACGCGCCAGAAGAGAGTGTAAAAGTTGGTAATAGGCAGGTATTTGCGACGTGGAGGCAGCCGCCACAGTCACAGGTTTACCACCAGGGCTGGTACTTAAACAGTCATAAATGACTCTTCTAGGTTTTGAAGTGTTTTGTATTTGATTTTTTTTTTTGGATTACGATGGCTGCGTCGTCGTAAAGATCCTGTGTGTGTTTTTTATTTATAACAGTGTAATTTGGAATCTTTATTGTTTGTGTTCGTGTTAACACCGTGATCGGTGATGAGGAACATCGGGATCCCTTGTACGGAAGTTGTTTCCGTATGGAATGTGTTTTCCTTCCCATCCATTGACGTTAATTGTAACTATTTTTAATGTGTTATTTGTGTTTTCCATGTTTGTGTTGTCTAGTGCTTGTGTCTTTTATGTGTGTGTGTGAGTATTCTTCTATTGTTTTTTATTACGTCTCTTTCTTCCCTTTCTAATTTTGAAAAGTGCCATAAGATCGTTTAAGCAGAAGGCTCCCGGGAACACAGGCCTCACAAAATATAACTATGACAGTGGTGCCCAAACTTTTCCTGATCTTTACCCACTTTTCATATATGATCCTTATCCATGGCCCCCCTCCCCAATCCATATCTCGTGACAACAGTGACTGTCTGTAGTCCTACATTTATTTAGGTCCATTATGAAAAATCTCCGACGATGCCTGTAATTTTATTCATTCAACCCCATATTTTTTTTCTTTTCTTAAATATTGAGTCATGGAAACTTGTAATTTACTTTTTGCCAAATCTCAAATAAACATTAAAATGGTACTAAAGAAGTAATTTGATGCACATAAAATAATTTTTAGAATTTGAGAGTAGGCCGACTTGTAATTAAAACTACTAATTTCCAAAAACCTTTCTGCAATATACAAAAGTATAAAAAATAAACTTCACTCCATAAAATAATTCTGAATGAAATTCTATCATAGGGGGTCATAAATAACAAAACCAAGTCCTTTAGTGGAAACATCACCTTCTCTTCTCCTAGCAAAAACCTTATGTGCAAGTTTGTTTGTTCAAACCCCAATTAAACTCAATATGAAGGGTGATGTTGAAAGCCATCGACCAGCAACTAAATTCTTGGCTTTGTTTCACTCAAAGCACATCGTAGGTCATGATTCACATCAAGTCTATTGCGATATTTTGATTTAATATACAAAAGTTGAGAGAATGCAGCCTCACAGAAATAAGTTGATGCAAAGGGTAGTAGTTCGCCGAAAGTTAAGTTACATAAGTTTGGGTATGAAGCTGCTATTGATGACCAAAATAGAGTGAGAGATTCCGTTTCAAACTTCATTTTGGCTCTTGTATCTTCTTGAAGTGTCAGCAGTTCAGGCTGGCCATCATCATTATCATCAGGTATGCATGTCATTGAAGCAGTGAAGGGGAACCTTACTACTCGAGAGGTTTGGCTTTGGATATCTGGGAAGTACCTTTTAAATCTCTCCACTAAGCCTTCAAGGTGTCGAACAATCAAGTTCTTTGTAGCAGTATCACACTTCTCTGCAATGTCTGACACTGTTTTCAGCATTGCCAAGTTTCCCATTTCAACTAACCGCCTCCAATTCTCCATCTTACGAATCAAAGCATTAATTTTGTCCACAAAATCGATTATCAAAGTTCCTTTCCCTTGTAGTTCAAGGTTGAGTGTATTAAACTGTTTAAATATGTCAACAAGGTTGGCTAGCTGTATTTCGAAGCCATATAAAGACCATACTGACAACAAATATTGCTTGTCCTGTACCTCAAGGAAGAGTCTGATCTCTTCTTTGAACTCAAATACACGCTGAACTACATTTCCTTTAGATAGCCACGAACTGCTGTATGAAATAAGAAAATTTCGTTAGCTACATTCATATCACGGCAGAGTTTTTTGAAAAAGGCGTATATTAAGAGCACTACCTTTTACAAAGTTAACTGTCTTTATAATGGTATTCAGGGTTTTCTGTAATTCTGAGAGTAAGGTTTTTTAAGCAAGAGCTTGCTTGTGGATCATGCAGTGGAAAGGTATAGTATTTGGTGATTTTTGTATAACTCTTGAAACAAAACCTGACTTAGAACCTAACATCGATAGAGCCCCGTATGTGCATATCCCACAGAGATTGCCCCAGTCGAGACCATTTGCTTCAAAGAATTCTGAAAGTTCTGCATTACATCTTCACCTTTTGTAGATTGCTCAAGAGTTTCACAAAACAAGAATTCCTCCTTCATATCCTCACCATGAACATACCTAAGAAAAACCATGAGTTGTGAGTAGGACTGGACGTCAGTGGACTCATCGAGTTGAATACTGAATAATCTAGCTTCTTTAACTTTCTGTATCACTTGTTCTTTGATATCATCTGACATAGATATTCGGCGTTGCACTGTATTATTTGAAAGAGAAATAGCACTCCGCTTTTCAACACTTTCTCAACCAAAACAAGCTTGACCATAGGTTTTGGCACATGGGAAAACTAACTCCTCCTCAATAGTGTGAGGTTTCATTTTCTTTGTTATTTCTAGGAATACTGTTGGCATCAAGTCATTGTATCTTTATATTTAATTCATGTCGACCAAAGAAAGAACGATCCTTGCCAACATATTGAGAATGTGTAGTTACCAGGTGTAATTTAAGTTTGATAGGCTTCAGTACTTCAGCGGAGAGTATTTGTGTCAAATCACACACTGAGGTTTCACTACACCTTTATCATTAATGTTTGTAAATTCAAAATCCAGATAGCTGTCATCGTATTTGCGTTTCTTGTTAGAAGCCATCACAGAGGGGTCTGAAACGGAAAGAAATACTGCTATAGCTAAATGACATCACTCATAATGAGCCTACAAATACATGAATATTTGGTATGTAGTGGACTACCCATTAGAGGGAAGATTATAGCAATTGATTGTGTTTATATTTTTGTTTTTATATTTAACATAATGACTTTGGTATTCCAGTGGACTACCTTATGAGAGGGAAGATTACTGCAGGTGCTAGCTAATTTGACTTTGCCATTTGACCAAAAAATAGCATTCATTAACTACTTTAGCAATCACTTTTTTTCCAAAAGCAGATGACCTCGATAGGCCCAAGCCTAGTTGCTTTTTATTATCTGAACTTTCCTAATGTTCTAATTTTCTAAAAGAGTAAAACCGCCTTTAAACAACATTTTCAAGTGGTTCATAACATGAGAAGTTGGAAGGAAATCAAATTTTAGTTTACTAAACTCTCAAAAAAACAAAAACATTTCCTGGATTGTGTAAAAATACAACAGATATTTTTTCCCTTCTTTTTAATACACTTCATGATGCAAAGCTCAGTTACCATTAAATTGGTATTGATGGTGGCTTAAGTCCCAATAACACTAAAATTGGCGCGAACAGATTATTTAAGGGAGCCACACACACTCACAAAGTGTTTGCTTTTTCAACTGTGGCCTCTACAGTGGGACTGCGGACTAGCTGATACTCAAGATTCAAGACCAGTTTCTCATACAGAAACGATAGCATAAGAAGTATTAAATAAGTTATTGAGTGAAAAATGTTTGGTATCGAAATGCATCCCAATGAATTATTTTATCAAGAACACAAAATCATATATAAAAATAGAATTACACTGATTAAAGAAAGAATGAGGCATATTACTCATGCGTCTGGCAGCAAGGCATTGTTCAAACGTATACCAAGTACAGACGCACCTGTTTCTCTGGCTGGCGCAGCTGCTGACTGGCTGTTCTAGTGTGGTGGGGCTTGGGATTTTTATGTGTACATAGCCTCAGCTTGTAGCCCCCTAAATTTTACTGTATGGCCCCTGAGGGAGCCATGCCCTCCAGTTTGGGAATCTAGGAACTATGAGAATGCCCCAGAGAATATAACAAAGGCAATTGCTGAGTTGTTAAACGCATATCTGAACATAGGAGCTTATCCGGAAAGATTTAAGACAACTAAAATGGGCTTCCTGCTGAAGCAAGGGAAACCAACCCACTTAGTTTCAAGCTTTAGGTTAATACCTGGAAGAAAACAGAAAATATAATTACCATCAATTCGGCTTCCGAAAGAAAAGAGACTACCTCAGCAATAACCATACTAACCGTAAAGATTGTGCAGGCCAAGACCGAAAAAGGATACGTGTACGTGGTCCTCTGCGATATCGAGAAGGCCTTCGATAAGGTCTAGGTTAAAGGGCTTAAATATAAGCTCCTCCAACTCGATTTCAGCATCAAGATGACTATGACTGACTGTCACTAATATGAAAGCCTACGTCTCCATCGATGACTACGTGGGACCGATTTTCCATCTACAGACGGGGGTCCCACAAGGTGCGGGGGGTGTCTGAGCCCCACCCTATACGTGATCTTCACGGCTGACCTTCCGCCCCCAATAACACCCAGATGTCTAAATATTCAATACGCGGACGACATCAGTCATTATTCCATCGCGATCCACTAATCCAAGATGGTAGGCACGAGCTACGGAAAGGGAAATAAAGAATATTAATGACTATGAAAACAAATGGAAAATTAAAACTAACATCCACAAATTTAAAATAATACCATTATCTAGACGTAAGAAAGACCAAATATCCATTGACGGCACCCACTACAGTTACGCGACGGAAGGAAGTGTACTGGGATTACACATTGGCACAAGAGGCTACCACGCGCATGCGAAGGCAAGGATAGCCAAGGCCAGAGGTGGCCTAAGGCCAATGCACACCCTAGGCAGACTGAATAAAAAACGACTGAGAATACTGTACAAAGCCTTTAGTGAACACTATCCCGAAGTCAAATAAGCAACCTACTTAATAACCAAAACTAGAAGAGCAGAAGGAAAGCGCATCAGAGACTTAATCGAAATAGCAGATATTGACCCAATCGACCTGACCCTGAAGAACAGGGCGAAGAAAATAGGGCAGAAAATTGAACGAAAATATTCGCGATATTGAGAAATCTGAGGATTCAAAATGAAAACTCAACTAAGAGGTTCCCAAGCAGTAGGATCCACCTACCGGAGGCAGAACTACCGATCTATACAAGAAATCATAATCCGAAACAGAAAATGAATCAAGACAAGTATACCCAAGCAGTAAATAAAAATACAAAGGCATGAAAGCCCTAAAAAACAATAAAGAATAATAAACAAAGAAAATATGAATTAGAAGCAGCATATATGTAGATGCCCAATTATATTTTTATTCGTATACATTTATATAATTTTATGAAATAGAACTTACGTATCTGTAAAAGTTCCAACTTAGCACCCCCTTAAAAGACAAAAAAAAACAAACCACACCTTTCATGCTATCCTTCTATCACCCCTTATTCTCACCTATTATTTTCATTCAACCTGATTCTGACTCCACCATACTTCATCGGTAAAGGAGGAAAGAATACCTAAAGACGCTCCGAAGATGATCGAATAGATCGAAAGCTCAGCAATTTAAGTTTGTTTTTTACGAAACGAATTTATTAAAAAGAGATATGAACATAGGAAAAGATATCTACCATCTACAAGATGGACTAAAAAAGACAGTAAGAAGAATAGAAAGTTTCCAAAGGAAGTTGATCGAGGCGAAATATACCATGGTCTTCAACAAAATTTGCATCCAAGAAAGACTGCTACCCATCTACACTAATATATATATATATATATATATATATATATATATATATATATATATATATATATATATATATATATATATATATATATATCAGATGTAACTTCTAATTAGCCTAACAGAAGAAGAGGAAAGCAGTGAAGTGCGTGCTACTTATAAATATACAAGAAGTCAGTAAGTTGAAGAACGTTTCGACACATTTCACTGGTCTATTTTGGTTTTTATATTTAGTTTAATGATGCGAGATTTGAGTGACGCTCGACCTTTCTGAAGACATTCTTGACGAGAAAGGATTGTCAAGTTTTAATTGGTATGTCGCTGGTAATGGCCTGACGAGGGAAGAGTCGCATTTCGATGGATGTTGCATTGGGTTATAACTCATTGTTCATCTCTTCTGCACGTTTATTCCTGTGGCTCCATTGAAGACATCATCATTTGAAGAAATCATTATTCCACTCTGGATAAAAGCGTTTTCTTTCTAGTCTTTGTTGCCATAAAAAAGGGGTACAAAATTGGCTCATTAGAGTAATGACGCACGATGTGGTGAACATTTAGTGGAGCAATGTTTATCCCGTTCTGTTGTAACATCTCGTTCACTCAGGCTCCCCCCGATCTGTTGTAACATCTTTCTAATATGGGACATTCCGAAGTGATGTAATATCTCGTCCAATCAGGTTCATCATGATGTGTTGTAAAAGCTCGTTCACTCAGGTTCATCTCTGTATTGTAACATCTCGTCGAGTGAGGTTCACTCGGATGTGTTTTTATTATCTTGTACACTCATGCTGATTAAGAAGTGTTGTAACAGTTCATTGAGGCAGGTTTGCCACGAAATGTTGTAATATATCGTCCAGCCATGTTCATCCTGATGTTTTGAAACATCTCATCTAGTCATGTTCATTCTAATGTTTCGTAACAGCTCGCGCATTCAGGGTCATCTCGATATTTTGCAACAGCTCGTCCTGTAAGGTTCACTTAGATGTGCTGTAAAATCGCGACCGTCGGGTTCATCTCGAAGTGTTTTAACTTCTCGTACAGTCAGGTTCATCCAGATTTCTTCTAACATGCCATCCAGTCTGGTTCCACCAGAAGTGTTATAATATTTCATCCAGTCAGGTTTATCCTGACATGTTGTAATAAGTTGTGAGGTGTGGTTCATCACGATGTGTTTAACATCTCGTCCACTCTGGTTCATCCCTATTTAATGTACATAATATCGCTTCCAATCAGGTTCATACTGATGTAATAGCCCTTTCAGTCTGGTTCATCTGGATGTGTTGTATCGTTGGTCCCAGTCAGGCTAATTCCGATGTGTTGTAACATTTCATCGAGGCAAGTTTACCCCGAAGTGTTATAAAAAATCGTCCAAACCTGTTCATCCTGAAGTCTTGTAACAGTTCTTCCATTTAGGCCACCGCGATGGGTTGTAACATCTCCTGCAGTTAGGTTCATCCCGATGTGTTGTATCATTTCGTATGATTAGATTCATCCGGATATGTTGTAACGGCTCATCCAGTCAGGTTGATCCACATGTGTTCTAATATTTAGTGAGTCATTTTCATCTTTATGTATTTTAACAGCTCTTCCAGTCATGTTCATCACAATATGTTGTAACATCTAGTCCATATAATAAAAACCGCGTTGGGTAGTAATATCTCGTCCACTCATATTCATCAAGGTGTGTTGTGACAGCTCGTCTTGTCTTGTTCATCACGATATGTTGTAATATCTAGAGAGTCAGGTTCATCGCGATATTTTGTATCATCTCGTCCCTCAAGTTCATCCAGTTGTGTTGTAATATCTCATATACTTAGGTTTATACGAGTGTTATAATATATCGTCCATCCATGTTCATCGCGATGTGTCGTGACCTCTAATCCAAGCATGTTTATCTTGAATTCTTGTAAAAGCTCGTCCAGCCAAGTTCATCCTAATGTGTTTTAATAGCTCTTCCTGTCAGATTCATCCTTTTGTGTTGTAAGATATCGTCCAATCAGGTTCATCACCAGGTGTTGTAACAGCTCTTGTATGCATGTTGATGCTGATGTGTTGCAACTGCTAGTCCAGTCAGGTTCAGCCCGATATATTGTACTATCTCCTCAAACCAGATGCAACCCTATGTGTTGTAATATCTCGTCCATTCAGGTACATCCTGATGCGTTGTAACACCTCGACCACTCAGCTTTATCCAGATGTGTTTTAACATCTCGTCAAGTTTCTACCGATGTGTTATAAAATCTCGTCAAGTTTCCCCGATGTGTTGTAGCATTTCCTCCGGTAAGGTTTATTCGGATGTGTTATAACATGTCTTCCCTTCTGCTTCTTCCCATTGTGTTGTAATCTATCGCCAGGCCAGGTAATCCCAATATGTTGTAATATCCCTTCTATTCATGTCATTGCGATCTGTCGTCATATCTCGTCCTCTTAGGTTCATCCGATGCGTTGTATTATCTTGTATGGTCAGATTCATACATATGTTTTTGAACGGATCATTTAGTCATGTTCATTCACATGTGATGTAATATATGTCGATTCATTTTCATCTTGAATATGTTTTAACAGCTCATCCAGTAATGTTAATCACAATGTGTTGTAACATCTACTCCAGTGAGGATCATCCTCTTGTCTAGTTATATCTTGTCCAGTCATGTTAATCCTGGCGTGTTGTAACATCTCATCCAATCAGGTTCATTTTGATATGTTGTATCATCTTGAGAGTCAGGTTAATCTCGATGTTTTGTAACACCTCATACACTCAGGTTAATCCATATGTGTTGTAATATCTCTTCTAGTCAGCTTTATCCCGGAGTGTTTTAATATCTCATTCATTCATGTTCATCGCAATGTGTAAACTCTAGTCCTGGAATAATCTTCCTGAAGTCTTGCAACAGCTTGTCTAGCAAGGTTCAACATAACGTGTTGTAACAGCTCTTTTTGTCAGGTTCATCCAGATACGTTGCTACATCTCGTCTAGTCAGGTTCATTGCGATGTATTGTAATATCTCATCAACTCTCGTTCATCAAGATTTGCTGTATCATTTGTTGTAACATCTCTTTCACTCAGCTAAATCTCGATATTTTCTGACATTCATCCATTCATGTTAATCATAACATGTTCTTAAAGATACTCCAGGCAGGTTTCCTTAATGTATTGTAATATATCCTCCACTCATGATCATCCTGATGTGTGTGCCACCTCGTTTAGTCAGGTCCATCCCGATGGGCTGTAAAATCTCATCCAATCACGTTCATCTTCATGTGTTGTAACAGCTCGTTCAGTCATGTTAATTTTCATGTATTGTAACATCTCTTCCAGTCACTTTCACCACAATGTGTTAATACATCTCGTCTAGACAGTTCCATCCCGATGCCTTGTAATATCTCGTCCAGTTATTTTCATCCAGATGTGTTATAACATTTCGTCCATGCATTTTCATCGTGATGTGTTGTAACATCGAGGTCAAGTCTTGTTCATCTATATGTCATCTAACAGGTTGTCCAATCATCTTCATCCTGATGTGTTGTAGCAGCATGGCCAGTCAGGTACATCCCGATGTATTTTAACATCGCAATCCAGTAAGGATCATCCTGATGTGCTGTAACAGCTCGTCCTATCAGGTTAACCTCGTTGTGTTGTATCATCTCTTACAATCAAGTTTATCCTGTTCATCATGTTATTTTATAATACCTCTTCCTCTCAGGTTCATTCCGATGTGGTGCAATATCTCGTGAAGTCAAATTCATTCATATATCTTGTAACAGTTCGCCCAGTCAGGTTCATCCCGATTTGTTGCAACACCTCGTCAAATCAGGTTCATCCCGATGTGTTGTATTATTTACTCCCGTCAGATTTATCACGATATTTTGTCACAGTTCTTCCAGCTATTTTCATCCTATTGTGTTGTAACTGCATTTTAATTGATTTTCTTCCCGATGTATTTGGACATTTCGTCAATTCAGGTACTTCTCTATGTGTTCCAACATATCATCGAATCAGTCTCACCCCGGTGTTGTAATATCAGGTACATCCAGATTTATTCTAACATCTCATCTAGTCGGGTTCGTCATGATGTGTTGTAACAGCTCGTCTAGTCAGGTTAATCTCGATGGCTTGTAGCATCTCACCGAGTCAAGTTCACCATGATGTGTTATAACATCTCGTACCATCAGTTTTATAACAATGTGTTGTAATATATTTCCTCTGAGATTTATCAAAATCGGTTGTAATATTTCGTCAAGTAAGGTTAATCGTGAAGCATTGTAATATATTTTCCAGTAAGGTTCATCCCGATGTGTTGTAACATCTCATATATACAGATTCATCCCGTTATGTTGTGACAGCTCCTCCAGTTAAGATTATCTCGATGTGTTTTATAATTTTACCCCTACATGCTCAAACCCATGTTTTGTAACAGTTCTTCCAGCCAAGTTCATCATGTTTTGTTGTAAAAGCTTTTATTGTCATGTTCATCCTGATGTGGTGTAGCAGCTAATCCAGTCAGTTTCTTCTCATCGACTGAAGGGCATCCTGATGTTTTGTAACACTTAGTTCAGGCAGATTAATATCGGAGTGTTGTAACAACTCATGCACTAAGATTAAGGACAATGTGTTGTTACATCTCACCCAGTCTGTTTCTTCCCGACGTATTGTAATATCTTCTCTAGTCTGTTTCATTATGATGTATTGTAACAACTCGTCAAGTGAGGTTCATCCCGATGTGTTGCAACAATTCGTACAATCTTTTCCTGATCTCAGGTAATATCTCGTCCAGTCAGGTTCATCCTCCTGTGTTGTAAAAGCTCTCTTGTGATATTTTGTACAGTCATGTTCATCTATTATGTTTTGTAATATCTCCTCAAGTTAAATTCATCCCAATGTCTTGTAACATCTGATCCAGTTATGTTCATCCCGATGTGTTTTAACATCTCTTTCTGTTAGGCTTATCCCGATATGTCGTAACCTCTCATCGAAATAAGTTCAACCTGATGTGTCCTAATATCCCGTCCAGTCAGGTTCGTCCTGATGTCTTCTAACATCTCATCCAGTCAGTTCCTTTCTGATCTGTTATAATATCTCACCCAGTCAGGTTTATCTTGGAACCACTAGTTCAGTTAGGTTAATCTAGATCTGTTTTAATATGTCATGCACTCAGGATCACCACTATGTTTTGTAACATATTTTTCAGTCATGTTCATCCTGATGGATTGTAACAGCTTGTCAAGTGAGGTTCATCCCGATGTGTTGCAAAATATCTCGTCCAGTTATGTTCATCCTGATCTCTTGTAACAGCTCGTCCAGCCATGTTCATCCTGATGTAAATTAATAGTTTTTCCTGTCAAGTTCATCCTGATGTGTTGTAATACCTCACCAAGACCGGTTCAATCCGATGTGTCGTAATATCCAATCCAGTTAGTTTCTTCCGGATGTGTAACAGCTTGCTCAGTCAGCTTCGTTCCGATGTGTTGTAGCATCTCATCCAGTCAGGTTCATCCGGATGTTTTTTATCCTTATGTGTTGTAACAGTTCTTCTAGCCAGGTTCATCTCGATTTGTTTTAACAGCTCTTTCAGTCATGTTCAGTCCGATTTGTTGTAAAATCTATTCAGGTCAGGTTCTTCTTTATGTTTTCTAGCATCTTATCTAGTCATATTCATCATGATGTGTTGTAATATCTCATCCACTCAGGTTTATCCTGTCTTGTAATATCTCGTCCAGTCAGGTTCATTCCGATATGTTGTAGTATCTCGTCAAAGGAGGTTCATCCTGATATGTTGTAATATCTTGCCAAGTGAAGTTCATCCCCATGTTTTCTAACATAGTATCCAGTTAGGTTCTTCTGACGTTTTGTAGCAGTTCATCTTGTCAGTTACATCCCGTTGTCCTGTATTTTCTCCTCCGGTTAGATTAATCCCCATGTGTTCTAACAGTTCTTCCAGCCAGGTTCATCCGATTTTGTTTTAACATCTCTTAGATTCATGTTCATCCTGATTGTTGTAGTAGCTCGTCTAGTTATGTTCATCCTGATGTGTTCTAACATCTCATCCAGTCAGTTTCATCCCGATGTGTAGTGATATCTCATCCAGTCATGTTCATCCTGATATGATATAACAGCTCCTCTAGTCAGGTTAATCCCAATGTGTTGTAACATCTCGTCCACTCAGGTTCGCCCCGATGTGTTGTAACATTTCGTTCATTCAGGTTCACCACTATGTGTTATAATATTTCTTCCAATATTTACATACTCGATACAATACTATCATCAGCTGGTTCCTATGATTGCCCTCTTTCTTTCAAACACTCATTCCCACAATATTTCCAACTTTTACGCTATCTTCCAACACTTTTCCAAAGATGATAGAGATTCATATAGTCTATTCACAATTATATACGCATCCATTCTTCATACATGGCCATACCATGCTCCAATCTGATTTCATCATTTTCGCCAGAGTTCATAAACAGGATAACAAATTTGTAGGTATTAAAAGGAAAGTACTAATAAATACCCCATTAAATATCCACAAGTTTGATAGATAAATAAAAGAATAATAATGCTTTTTACGAAAAATATAAATAGGTCGCAGAAATTACATACATTCGTAATTTCTGTGGCCTATTTATAATTTGGAGTATTCAGAAATACTCGGAACGTTATAAAACCCCTTTATTATTATTCTACACACAATAATCATGGCAAAAGGTAGTCAACTCTCTTTCAACATTAAACTTAGAATAATTACGTAATGTCCCTAAATCTATAGTGCAGTCAGTAATTAGAAAGTTTAAGAAATTGGGGACAACTGCCTATCTCCCCTTCTTGGGTAGTCCTCAAGAAAATTCAATCGTCACTGTTCGGAGGATACTTAGATCTGTTAATAATAATTCAAAGATGAATAGAAGTGCAACGAATGATCAGTTAGAAGAGGAAGTGTCGATGTTAGTTTGAACACTGTCCACCAATAGATTGTATAAAGCAGGATTGCATGGAATTCGTTCCATGAAGAAACCTTTATTGAAAAACATTAATTCGAAAGCCTGTCTGAAGTAAGCCAACATTTATTTGGGGAAAAGTTAAAATTTTGGAGCCATGTGGTGGATGAAACGGAGATTGATTGAGTTGTTTAGTGCAAATGATGTGAGGTGTCTTTGGTGTAGAATGCTCTTACAAAAATACTTCCCGCAGTAAAACATGTTTTGGCTCAGTTTCTGCGCAACATGAGTTGCTACACTTTATCGAATCAATGGGAGGATGAATGAAGAATAGTGCCTTGAAGATTATTTGAACAGTGATAATCCTAAGCATGGTCTAGGAAGAAGATAAGATTTACAACACGACTACGACCACAAACCTACATCGAAATTGGTTTATTGGTTTCCTTCTGGTTGAAAGAAGATAAAATAAGCTCTTTGGAATGGACATTGCAATCGCCAGGTCTAGGACGGTTGGAATGTTTATAGCATGAACTGAAGGTCCACCCTACGCAAAATATTCCTAAAATATCGCTGAATTTAAATTTTGCAAAGACGAGTGGGACAAAATTTAACTTGGAGTCTATTTTAACCTAGTCAATAACTATAATAATAGTTTGAAGAGTCTCATTAAGCAAAAACTTAATATTAGTGACTCTTTGTTATCAAATTTAACAGAGTATGTATACTTTTTGACTTGAAATTTCTTAAAAAGCTTTATTATTCCTTGATTTGTATACCAAAATTGTTGAAATTTTGTGGATGTCTTTACATTTTTCAATGTTACTAAATTTCGTCACCCTGTAATAAACTGTTAATGAGTTACGATTTATTATCCAACCGTTACTCACTATAGATACCTTTCTCACACTCAACCTTCCTCTCTCCCATAATTTTTATATACTCCAATGGGGTGTCTACTCTCGAGAGAAATGCCTCAGTAAACATTTCTAGTAGTTGAGGATTTACTTCCATGCATTTCAACCACGGTAAATAGGGATTCCTTCAGATCTAATCCCTATTTCCCTTGCTTTGACGAGGATTTACAAAGTTTGTTTTAGCCAAAGGGCTCAATATAAATATATGGAACATTTCGCTTCCATGCCCTTTTTTCTCTATTTTCGTCGGAGTTTAGAATCTTAGGATCCTAAACATTTACACACGACAGATTAAGCTCAGCTGAGCGTGGACTGTCGCTCGTTGGGAAGCAAGCAAGGGTTAGCGCTACAACAGAGTTAGCACCCTCGCTTTCTTTTTACCGTCTTTACCATAATTTTTTTCATCCTTGCATCCACTTCAATTTCCTACGGTTTCATTTGCATTTAAATCACAATGAAGACAAATCAGGCGATGCCATTACATTCATGTAAGGATACCATATTAATATCATAAGGTGGTATTTCTTTAGCTTCAGCGTTGTCCATTAAAGGAGGTGGTGGTTCTTCAATCTGATATTATATATTTAATCAAGATCAAATCAAGATTCTTATCTTACAATTTTTTACACATTTCACGTTCAGTTTTTCAAGTTTGCACTTAAAAGCGAGGCTGGAAGTTCCATTTCTGAATAAGGAAATAGAAATGACTAAACCTTGATAGAGCTGTTGTCATGGGAACACACGCCTCGAAAATTTTCGTCGTGCAAGCGCTACACGTATTGAATTGTGTTGGTAAACGCCAACCGGACTTCTTGGAAAAGGTGGTAATAATGATAATAGTAATAATAACAATAATAATATAAATAATAAATTATTGATTAAAGTTAAAAGATAAGACCTGAACACAATGATTTTCAATCTGGTCGGTAAAGCGTTGATCTGACATTGATAGGGTTCCTGCAATGATTAGTTCATGTAATGATTGGTGTGAAGAAATGATTGAGTTCATGCATTCATTGGGTCATGCAATGATTGGGGGAATACAATGATCGTGTTCATACAATGACGGGTAAATACCTATTTCCTCTCGATTATTCAACATAAATGTTATAACTTCATTTGTGTTCCATTTCTATTTTCTGCCTTTACTTCTTCATCTCTTTTATATTTTCCTGTTTAGGGCCGCATGGAGTGCACTAGTATAAGATAGTTTTAACTCTGCTCTAAAAATAACCAAATATGTGTTAAAGAAAAAAATAACACCATGTTTAAGCAAACACAAAACAATTTTGAAATGACAGATGACAAGAGGAGGGTTGGTTGAGGGGTGCAGATACCTCAGACATCAAAGCAAACACGGGGGTAAATAATCATTAATGGGTGCGCGCACTCAAAAATGATAATAAATAAATGGAAAAGCATTATTCCTTTTCTGCATCTTAAATCTTAATGGCGTCATCAACTCTCGCCAGTGGTGAACAGTAGTCTCATTTCGTCCTACAAATTGGTGGATTTCTTATTTAATGCAATAAAATCACTAAAAAGGTTTTATTACCTCAGTTAACATAGTTGGGCGGATGTTATGTAATCACAGACACAAAGAAACAATAACAATCAGAAATGGATGACAACTCAGAGAAACAGAACGATACATGTTAAAATTAACTCCGCAGATAATAAATACACGAATAATAACACAAAGCGAATTATAGTTCTAAAGTGGAAATATGCTTGGGAAATTGCCCGAATTTTTTTGTGGTAACAGAAGCTTTAGGGAAATGAATTGCAGAATTTCTTTTAGGGAAAAAAACCTTTGGCTACAAGATTAAACTATATCATAGGATAAACAGACCAAAAGACTTGTCTGGCTGAAATGGCACGTTGATCGCTGGTTTCTTTTGGACGAATATAATTATTTCTGTTATTTTTATTCGGGTTGGGTGAGTTTTGCGAAAGATGAAGCTGGTGTTATCTTCAAGAATTCTTTTGTTCACTTGAATAGACTTAAAATGGGACTAGCAATACGGATCCTTTACTAAACATTTACTGCATTATGTTTGATTATTTCTGCATTGCTGTTTTCATATTCTCTCTTCTAAGATTGGTTAATTCTATACTGTTTTGCGATTGGTCAAGTATAGTAATCCATGTTCACCTTCATACATATAAATATACGGGCCTGTAAACTACGAAAGTAGAAGATATCAAGTAAAAGGACAGCTGTACAGATATCATTCGGAAGGAAAAATACTAGGGCTAAAGATAACTACAAGAGACTACATAAAGCATGTAACCGAGAGGATAAAAAGGCTAGCCCTTGTCCCTAGTCTCTTATATTCATTAAAAGTCTTAAACGCAGGAAAGAAAAAAATATAGTATGCTCTACAAAGCGAGTCGTTAATGTACCTCGCCCCTCCCTATTAAATACCCTAACGAAATCAAGGTAAGGGCAACCCTCTATCTAATAAAAAACAACATAAGAATCCACATGAGGACTCAGAGAGCCTTAGGAAGAGAAGCTAAAATTGAACCACTTAACATCACTTTCAAAAACAGAGCGGAAAAAATCTGGAAGAAAATTGTTAAGAACATCAACACAAGAGTCAACACTCCTTTCAACTCTAGATTCCCGAGTGGAAGAACTTGACAGAAAAATAGTGGAAACATCATTGTATACATAACTAAGAAAATCACCGGATCAAGAAACCAGATTCTATGGAGCTTACTCGAACGAGACAAATAATAACCGAATAAGATAATAAAATCACCTTGTTAGACTCCGGATAAGTGACACCCAAAAGTGACTTACCAAATTGATACCCAAAGTGACTACATTATCAAAATGTAAAACTACAGTGCAAATCAGTCAAGTGACAACTAAAGTGAAATTTATCAAATCAAATTTGCTTAACTATAGTGAATTGAGGCAAAAGTGCTTAGCTATAGGGAAGTCAGAGAATAAAGTGAGCATAGAGGAAAAGTACTTAAGCAAAAAACTTGAAAAAAACAGAACATTCACACAATAGAGTAGCAAAACACTATGTACACATAACGGCATAAATGCTACAATACACACAAGAATGAAAGAATGAATAAAAGGAAGCAGAGGTTAGTCGGTTCATCCAACAACTTTACAAAACTTGCTTTGCTTACCAGTAGAGCAACAGGTAAAGAAAGATTAAAAAGGGTAAAGCAGGTCGTGGTTTGGATTCTACGTTAATCAGTAGATCCCCAAAATATGTAATTATTCCATTCAATCCTTCTATCCCTAGCTATAAGTAGTCGTCACCCAACATCAACTTCTGCTCTCCTACTTGCCTTTTCAATCTTCTTCATAATATCCTCCTCCCACGGCCTCGCCGTTCTTTCTCCCTCTGGCTCCACTGAATTTAGAGGGCCTGGGGGAGGAGGCCACCGGGGAACCTGCATGGGATCGACTGAGGAGCCTCTTCCCTGAGAGGTGTGAGGCTGCAGCCTATACACCTACATACCATCTTCTTTCCCAGCCTAACTATTGTGTCCCAGATGATGACCGAGCACGGTCGGAAGACGTCTCGGATAATTAGAGACCATAAGTGCTCTTTTACATCCCTTATAAACTCATCACAAAATTATTATTAGAAACCTTGAAAGTGTACTCAGTAACGTAATGCATCCTTTGCTGTGGAACTTAATAAATCGATTATTTACATCTAAAAGATCTCTTAGGGCCGCACTTAAACAGCATCGCTAATTCCTTTTCATATTACTTGAAAGTCCTTATATTCATTTTCGTAAGCGGATATTAATAATTAGAACAGTCTCGGTTGCCAACAGTATTACTATTTCTTTAGAATTATGTATACAAAATTAGTTATGTTCGCCCATACATTATTAATTTCACGATATAACTAAGCAACTTGTTTAGATTTAACATAGATTAGTTTTTTAACACTCGTGCTCACGATTAATGTAAAAAAAGTGAATGGTAAAATTTTACATAGCCTGAGTATTACCAGCAGAAAAACTATTAACCCAATCATTACGTTTCAAGTGATCTCAAAAGATTAGTTAAAAGTTTTGAAGTCAAGACTATCGGTAACTATCATTTACAGTCTTGGGAATATTTATATTAAAACGAATGATCCAATGATCGCTAGATTCTAGTTTGTAAATATATATAGTCTCGACGAAGCTCCTATCGGGTGTCATAAATTCTAAGCCTTGTGTTCAAACTTCGCTTCATCTGATCTATGATAAATAAAGTTACCATTTGTAAATTCCACAATAAGCTCTTTTTCACTTTGCTTTATCATTTTATTACAGGTGTGATTTTAAAGATTAGAATCACTGCATTCTTTTCACCTCACTGAGTCCCTGACACCAGAGCGTGATTTCTTCGTATTCATATTCTTGCTTTTGTTTAGGTTTGCTTATTTTTGGTTGGCGAAAGTTTTCGCTTTTTTGTAATCGGTTATAGTGCAGCCTAGTGACAGGCTACAAATGACTAATACGGTGAATTATGTCCTTGATAGTAGTGACAAAATGGGTGCCTTAAGGAAAACTCACATCACTGCTCTCTACTGATAATCTCTTTGTTGACCTGCTCTCAGCAAATCTCTCCGGACAACCACACCGTTGACTGTAGGATTCATTAGCCTCTCAAAGGACAGAAAAATAGAGCAATACACAAGTTTACATTCTTTTTTTAACAACCTTTTATTTGCTGAACAATTTAATTTACGATACCATGATTTTTTTCAAAGAGTTGTCTCTAAGATATATATTATTCAATGACCTTTTTGAATTGAGAACGAGCAGATTTCATTGTCTAATCACTTTTACAATTAATTAAACGGATACATGTATGTATGTGTCTAAGAGAGAGTAACCAAGTTAAAAATCGATGAAGATAATAGCAATAGTAAAGGTCTGACAGAAAATCATGAAAGCATAAATTTAATCTTTAGGTATATACACGATTTTTGTCTTTGCGTAACAACTGTTATTTTCTATTTGCTTGCGTCAAAAATACATGAAAAAACACAGTTATATATTTCAAACTTTGCTTTTGTGTCCAGGATAATGATATATATATCAAATTTACCCATATCTTTTGTAAGGAAGTGGCGAATTCGAACTTTCATTTACATAAAGTAGAAACAAAACGACATAATACAAAAATAGCATTTATTTATTCTATAATTACATAAGTGAGACAATTAAAATATTAGGAATGAGTAGTTTTCCGTGATTTACGCTTATACTGGAAATTACTTTCACGAATCAGCCCCCAAATATTGCTTTCATCAGATTTTAATTATACAATCCTTGATAGCGGCGTTCAAAGTCCAATAGTTCCTGGTGAAAGCACTCGCCATGATCCTCGGAGTACGCTTCCATGTTCTCCTTACATTTATCAAGATGAGCATCAAGAAAATGTATTGACTTTCAAGGACATCCTACAACCCATCTTGCCGTGGTTTCTCACCATGTTTGCACCACCTCTACATAGGTTTCGGTCTTGTGATTACCTATGAAGCCCAGAACTACTGCGATAAAGCTGTCCTAAGCTGCTTTTTCCGTCCTAGTGAGCTTCTCAGAAAACTCCTTGAACTCCATGATCTTTTTTATTTGTGTACCGACAAAGATCCTTACCCACATCTTTGCTGCAGTTAGCTTATGAAAGAAATATTGGAGATACTTGAAAGCTGCAGACTCGTTATTTAGAGTTCTGACGAATTGTTTCATTATGCCTAATTTTAAGTGCAGAGGAGGAAACTTTTCGGGGGCCAAAAGAGGCTCCCATTTGACATTCTTTCTCCCCACACTAAACTCAGTCCGTTGTGTGGTAGTGTGTTACAGTGTCCCTGCTGTCCCAAAGGCAAAGATAACAAGGTAACTTTGTAAAGTCGCCTTGGGGATCCATCAAGGAGGTGGCCATTTTGAAGTCTCCGATAACCTCTTAACCTTAATTCTTCATATTTCAATGCATCTATCAAGATCCTGACACTGCTGTATTCCTTTTTGAGCTGGACCAAGTGAACAATGAAAAAGATAGATACATGTTCCCGTTATAAAGCAGCACTACTTCGAGGCTTATAGACGAGCTGTCAATGAAGAGGCGCCACTCGTTGGGTTTACAGGCGATTCAGATTGTCTTAAATAGACCGGTCACATTGTGACAAAAGCAAAGCCCATCTTGACGTGTAAAAAGGCTTGAAAAACACTGGTGATTCCTTCTCTGACCTGATATTTGCACACTGTCATTTAACAAATCCCACTGCTTGAGTCTTGTCGTAGGTTAGCCGAGATTATATATATATATATATATATATATATATATATATATATATATATATATTGGTTTTATTAATTTAAAAAAAACAAATAAACTTTAACTTGAGGCGTTGTTTCTTACCTCAGGGATCGCTTGAGGATCGTGCTCTAAGAGTGCTAATCTTTTTTTTATTCTAGTGAATGAATAAACGGGGTTTCTTTCTTGACTTTATCAAATATTGCCACTCCAACTCGTTGAGGATAATTAAAACAGCACTTTTACTAGAGAAATAGACTTTAATGGACATAAAACATCTCACTAAATAACATAAAACAAATACAGATCTAATACACTTAAACAAAGAGAAAATGGGATTACTGGGTGAGCTCTCGCAGCTCGCTTCGAGATAAAATTTTACGGGGGAAACAATTTTTAAGTTAATATTGTTGTCCTTGGCCAGACATCCACTAAAATAATTATAATGCACGGGGACATAAACCACAGGGTTATTCTCTACTTACATAAGGTAATGGAAATTAAATACTCGCAACCTGTTAGACTATCTTTGGAGATTTTGGATCCGGCGAGGCTTTGCTCGAGTTGTTTGTAGTTTGCTTCTTAGATGGCGTACGTCGACCTGCCTGTCGATTTGACGGGTGACGTCACGAGGGATCTTGGGTGGAGGCGACTTCAAGCTATAACTTAGCCCTTCTACTTTGCTTCCGGACGGGATGAAATCGTTGTCTTCTTTTTATTTTTACTATCTAGTCGGGGTTTGTCCAACTCAGATAGAGTAAGATTTAGAGTACTCAAACTAACTAGCTTAATACTCAATATCTTGGGGGCTCGAACTGCGCCGAGCTTCCTTGGTACAAGGACTGCAAATTTCTCCTTAACTTACAGAAAACTTTCTACCGGTGATTTTTCTGTTTCCTTATTGAACTCGAAAAATATCTTAACCGGTGACTTACTTGTCTCTTCCGTTAGAACAAACAAAAAGCCACGTTTACTCGGGTCAACCTGTTATATACATAAATTACTACTGCAGGGTTTGGGAGGTGGAAGGGGGACTCGCAAGGTGAGACCTCAGATTGGTCTCTCGCGCTTGGTGTCTTGTAGCTCGGAGAGAGGGTAATAAGAGATCGGCAGTTTGCACTTTTGAATGGATTGTTTATAAGTACACCCTCGAAGGGCCTGCCTTTTGAGCTGAGGTCAGGAATCTCTCTCGTAACATTTACCCTTTTGCCCGTTCTCCTATGTTACCGGAGAACATCGGAGGGGCAAAGCTAAACCCAGATGTCTTTTGTTATTATTTACTTGGCCTCGATATATATATATATATATATATATATATATATATATATATATTTATATACTAAACTCTTATTATCCCTCTACAGGTCTCAAAATTAAAAGCTTGGCACTGGACTTTGTAAGACAAGATCTCTGACAAGTTCGTTGAGATATTTTTGGTTGGGGTAGTATGGGCTTCTCTCCTTAGTTGCACCTCTGTAATCTGGATTAATGACTTCATCCTCTTTTGAACTGCTTTTTCTTTCTATAAACTTCTGCTCTCTTTTTGGAGTGGGTACGGGGAACTCAGAACTGTGGGGCACTGGCGCAATATATGACTGAAGGGTGCACCATGCAAAAGAAACAATTGCTTGAGTGGTCAGTTGGTTCCCTCCAAATTCGTGGGATTGCAAAATTTATTTCATAGCTCTCTTTCCTCCTCTGTACCATCCTGTAAAAAAACAACCAAAATGAAAACATAAGTATAAATATACAAATAGTTTTCACTTACTGTTATTAGAAATATTAAAAAAAAATTAAAATTCAGTATCCGAATAAACAAAAGACACTATATATAATGTGCTTTGTTTATATATATATATATATATATATATATATATATATATAATATATATATATATATATATATATATATATATATATATATATATATATATATATATATATTTATATATCCTTCCAGAGTTCTTTTGCAGAGCTTGCAGGTGAGATGAGGTGCTCAAGGTTTGTCTTGATCTCCGACTGGCATGCCGAAATATCCCTTGTAGGCCTCATACATCTTAGCAGATCCCTCTACAGACTCTACAAAGTAGCTTTTTCGCTCTTGTCTTAATAAATTCGCCGCAGGCATAGCCATTTGAATCTGCCGGATGCTTACAACCTCTTGATGCCATGAGGGACGAATGCTTCTATCAATCACGAGTGACGATATGAGTGCTGTGACGGCTAGAGTTAAACTAATCTGTTGAGTAGACATTCTTTGTATTTATACAGTCATCTATGTTGCCAGAATGTTCTAGAAATTCTTCAAACCTATAAAAATTCTCTAATTTCTAGAAAGCTCTACAGTTTATTTTTCACCAAATTAGTGCTGAATCTATATGGAATGTGCTGTCAAGTCGCAAATAACAAAATATAAGGTAAATAATGGCTATTACTACTGGATTACTGTTTCTATAACTTTTTAAAGACAGTGTATCATGTTTATACCATAACTGAAAAAATTCAATGTCCTAACCACAAATGCAAACTTTTGTGATTAAAATGTATTTTTTTATTTAATAGAGCCACAAATAATTGGGAAATAACACTTTTAACCAAAGGACAAGATAAAAGTGAAATTTTTTTACGCAGTGTTATTATATTAGCTGTTGCTTAGACTGCTAATCTTGTAAAGATTTTCATACCGAGTGTGACCATACTTGCATACTGGTTTTATTGGTAAATTTTTGAAAACGAATGACAAATTCCACATTTTGGAAATAAAATCATATATTTCCTTTTGTAATCAAGTTATTTTTATCATTTCTCATACTGACTCGAAAACATATTGTTGCTAGCATCATTGTAAGCTTATCTCCATTGGAACTTTTTGTCTAATTATACTCGATTTCTATTTCTCAATTTATTTTTCTTATTATCCTACCGTAGGAACCTTGAATAGAATATGTTAGATGCCTGTTATCTACATAGATGAGGCCCTGCTTCATTTGTGAGGTTTCTGAAAGTTTTAAATTTATAGATTTAATAGAAATATTTATGGGGTAATTCAGGGAAGAATAGAAACAATAGGAGGATGCAAAATCTCGTTGCAAGACTTCCTGACAATCGTTCTTTTAATTCACTTTTCTTTTAGCTTGCTCTTAATTACTTAGCTCTTTATAAAGAATTGTATTTATTTTTCTTAAGAAATTATAAAAAGGTTCTCTTAAAATATAAATGAACTTTTATTTACCATATGTTTTTTTGTTTTGGCATAAATCACCTCATTTTATAGCCATCATTTACTTGAAGGGGGAATGAGGAAGTATTATCATCGAGAGTTGGTTGCAGTTTTAAAATATATCTGGAATCTAGAAGATGAAGGTCAGCGGAATTTGTGGCCGATGACAAAGACCCCTCCCCCCCCCCAATTACTGTTTTCGTAACCTTCTGTCTAAAAACCATTAAAATATCTACAAAATTAGGGTAGAAAGAAAAAAAAAGATACTAATTTATGTGGGGAATAAAATTTATTTATTTCTGAGGAAAACGCAAAAATAAATTTGGCATCTTCGTTAGAACGTTTTTAAAAGAGACACAAGGAGGTCAAAATTTGTGGTAAATTTGCCAAGTGGTGAAAAGAAGAATATTTATTAACTATGGAGCCCTGCATGTCTCTTACATCTGAATTGTTCTGCAAGGAAGGAAACCCCTTATAAGGAAATGTCAAAGAATGTAAGAGGGAAATATTTACTAAAATCTGCCTCCTTTTATAATGGTGATTGATACTATAAAATGATACTTTTTGTTTTGTATTTAGTTATTACATTAAGAGAAAAGTGAAATTATTTAAAACAATATTCTTATCCTAATCAGTTGGAACGTGTCTAATACAAGACTTGATGAGGTGGTTATTCATTTACTCACCGCTGGTAGGAAATAACGAAGAACCTTCAGTCAAATTACCATTCAGGCCTACTTCGAAGGTTTCTTTCTTTCTCGCGCTTTTTTATTTGGTAATCAACTCTCTTTAAAGGTCCTTTACCTTGATAAACGCATACAAAAATATTTGAATTATTTATATTATTACTACTACACCCGTGCCGTCAAAAGCGACGATTTTGTCAGTTGTAAAGGACTAGAGAACAAAAACATTGGTTATGATAACTTATAATCGCTTAAATTTCATTGGATACACTTATTTTTCATTGAAGAATTTATTGAAGTATATTTTATGATATAAGTTTTATTATATAAGTTATTGTATAGGTTAATCATTGAGTAAATATTGAAATTCGTTAAACTCACTTTATCGACTTAAATTTTGGGAACATCTTGCAGATATATAAAAAAAATAATAGAGAAAAGTGAGACGGAAGAACTAACCAAACAAGAAACCAACACCTAACCAACACGGTTGTTCAAGTTCTATATAATGAACTAGATCCATATATCAAAGTATAAATGCGTGACGGAAAGGTCAATCAAGCAAACAACCAACATTGACTATTATTATAGAGTTAGGCTGCTATTATTATTAGACTTCATAAAATCAAGGGTAGAATCTTAGCGGGGTGAGTCTTGATGAAACCAAAGAAAAAATCGTCTGATGGTAAGGTTTAAAGGACAAAAAGGTCAAAAAGAGAATTATGTGAACGTCGCTGCACAGAAAATAACAATTCAGCGGCTGACAAAAGCCGCAATGGGATATTAAAGGTCATTCGAGTCAACATCTGCCTATAAACTGCATCCCCAAGATTGCGTCCAAAACCCGGCTTAAATAAGCATCACCACCATAGCTTGTAGGAAACTAAATCATGCAGCTACAATGTACAATATCAATGATGCAATGTCTCGCAGGAAAAAGGATAAGGTGCATGGCGAACCTCACGCGCTACTTTGTGAGTTATTCATTTCATAAATGATATAAAAGTAAAAACAGAAAAAAATACCAAATTGTATGGCGAAGGGCCATTTGGGCATCCTTCGATCGCACTTGAATGAACACGAGTGCACGGAAGATGTCGATGGCCCCCGTAAGCCGTAAAGGGAGATGCGTTGTTCTAATGCGAATTCATGGGTGACATGCAGCACGGAAATACTGCTTCGATACTGTAAATATGTAAGCATCGTCTGGTGGCAAAACGCGGACCCTTGATGGGAGTAGAAGCGATGATAGTAAATGAAAGGAGAGTATCACCTTACTCTGCCGTGTTATGAAAGACCTTCTGGGGTTGATACGGAGTTTGAGGAAGTCAAAAAGAGGAAACCGCTTTGTTTAATAAGAATAAAGAGGCTTATCTACCTTGGGCCATGAATGGAACGTCCGAGGATGCGTGGGATGGTATGAGAGAGACTATGTGGTTCCTTGGACGTCTTTATTCGAGTCCTATCTGTAAGTGAGCACGAGGGGTATTATGACCACCTGATCAATGGGCATTTTGGGGGTATTATTGCTTACTGAAAGCCCCCAGGGCACTGTCACAACGCAAAAGACTTAATTTTAAGTTATGTAGGTTGGTTAGACCAAGTAGGGGTCGTTATTTTAGTTCAAAGTTAAAATGTTCTAAATTTTATTTATAATTTAGAAAGAATAATTTTAAATTGAACTTGAGAAAACACTTGATTGAATATAGCCAAACATTATAATTCTTCGTAATCGATGTTTTATTTTTAATCTGGTTGCACGTACATGTAATTATTTTTTATAGGAATTCTCATCTACTGAGTTTTATTGCATTTTTTTATATTTCATGTAACTATTAAATAATGAACTACATGGACGTTACTTAGCTTGTAGATCTTCGTACTTTTCTCCTACATAGCATGTGCTCCCTTTAAGTAAGATTAGCTGGAACCGAATTTCTTTGTATCTATTCGCATTTATGGCTTTAATTGCAAATTATCGGAACAACGTTCGAACTTGTGCCGGTGTAAGAATCTCAAATTCCTGTTAAATTATATTTTATCCTCTTTTTTCAATGCCTTTTCCAAATTCAAGGCCTATTTTCTGTTTCAGAAGCTAAGAGTGAAACATTCTAATTCAATTGGTTAAAGAAATTTTCTTTTTAATAAATAATTATAGCAATTTTTATTTTAATAAGCTTCTCGGAGATATAAAACTAAGTTACTCTTGGGTAGTAGAATATGTGATACCGTCCAATTTAGACAATTATTTTCCATAAATATATGTATAGACAAAGTAGTTTTTCAGATGAGCCAAGATGGAATTAATTTTGAACGTCAACCATACATTAGATGAACGGTGATTTTAATGAAAGTGATCAAGTATAGCAAGGTGAGAGAACTTGACTAAAAAAACACTCCTAACTTTGAGTTTTCTCCAAATGTGTAACAGGTTTTTCAAGTTAAACAAGCTAGCAGCATTAACAGCACGTTGATAAGTGAAAGTTTACATTCCTCGTGTGACTGTCTGATACCTTGGTGCCAAATGTCCTCTTATTTGGGCTTACAAAAGGTTGTTGATGGACAGTGGATTACTTCCTGCTTTTGTTCCATTTACGACAATATCACCAAGCTATGGACATACATTGGAGAAGGCCTTGAGACGGGCTTTTCCGAGTAAGTAGGAATCACATTATAATTTCCCATCACTTAAAATTAATTGCCTTTTCTCAAGAGATTTGTATTAATACAATTAAATAGTAAAAATTGTAAAGTAAATAATTCAGAAATATCATCAAATTTAATCAATCAATTTAAATAGAGGGAATTATCCTATTAAATTTTATGCAAGTCTTAAAGTTTCATCAAAACAGCAAAACAGCTTAAATTTTGTGCTAAAGCTTATTTGGCCATTAAAAATATTAAATTGATAGCAATTTCTGTAAAATGACTTTCAAAATATAATTTTAACTTATGTCAAAAGACCCAATTTCTAATTGGGCGAGGATGGGTTTCATTTTATCATTTTGATATGCCGTAACCCATCACACATTAAAAGAAATTACTTGAAAAAAGGCAAGGTTTTTAATTTTTAACGTTTAGACATTTTCGCTATTTTTTGTTAACTTTACTTCTCTACAGTTCATACTTTTTAATTTTCAACTGCATATACTGTACATTGTCGAAGAAACCATAACCTAAATGAAAATTTAATAATTTCTAAAGATAATATTAGACAGTAAAGTAGAAATAGGATTAATAAAACAAAATTTGAAATTTAAATAATATTTCTAAATCGTAAATACGTGGTTTTACACATTCCAGCTGTATCAATATAGATAAATCTTATAATAGGTAAACTCTCTTGTTATAGAGCTAAATGTATTTCTGCTGTAGTATCAAATCTTTATACATTATTGAATTTTCTTAAGGAAGGACAAATATAGTGGTCACCTTATCTAGATGTCTTATTTTTCAAATATAAATTCTGTCTATGGTACTTGAATGGTTTGTGTTTGTTTGATGTGAAAAATAAAATTATCAATCTTACTTAAAGTGAAATATAATGGCTATACCTACCTATTGATAAGAAATTTATTAATATATTTGTTAATTTTATTCTTTTTCTTATGCACTTTTTGTTATGTTCATAGTGTTCTAGGTACTTTGAATCGGCTATGGAGCTACAGGGGTTTAGTGGCATTGATATTTGGTATTTATAATTTTTTTCATTAATTTAAAAAGAAACGTTTAGAGAACTAATTTTGTTTCTTAAATTTCGACAACCAAGACCCTTGAAATTGATTTTTTGCTGGATTTAGTATAAGGACTAAGTCAATGATTTCCAACCATTTTGTTTCGTATTTAACTTAAATATGATACAACAATGCGGTTACCCACTTTTATAAAACTATCATTGCTATTCACACATAAATATGTACCATAAGTATTGAAAAAAACTTTCTTTAGATTTTATACACTCTTATTATCAGAAACACGATCACATTCAGGCTGTCACTTAGTGGAACGGCTGGAGTTCCATCACAGCAGCAAATTGAGAAATTCTTTGCTTCTGACTGCCAGCCTGGCGTCATTTTGTACAATTAGGCGAGTTTTTCTTTGTTTAATTCCCTTCATAATCGAGGAACCATTTTCGCATAAGTACATTATTGAAATTGACCCTAAGAACTCTCTCTTGGCAGAGTCGGAGAATCAGGTAGTCGTAAAATTCAAATAACCTCTAAACCTTCTTCTTAGAATTCGATTCTCAACGCTTCGTTGGCTTGCATGGTGATTTACTTTACTTTGGCAGGGGAATCGTCATGGGAATCTATCTCATCAGGTACAGTAAATGTGATGAATAATCTACTCAAAACTAGTGGGTTTTCGATCTGTCTCTGGAAAGTAGTTATTCTGACTCGAATTTTTTAGAATGGTCACTGATAATCGCCTTTGATTCTCTGAGAAAATACTCCATTACAGTGATTTTCACTTTAAACAAACTGATCTAGGGTTGGGAAATATGCAGCTCTCCTTTTTCGTGTGCCGCATCCATAGTCTTAGTTACACCAGATAATTAGTAAGAATGACGTGATGACGACCGTGATTGCAACGTGAAGTTGCCGATTCCCAATGTTCAGTTCCAAAATATATTAGTAGAGTAACATAATCATAAATGACATTCATTATTAGTAAACTTAATTGCTTTGTTACAGGAATCCCTTAATAGCATTTCAGAGCTTCATGACTTGACATACAACCTTGCTTCGCGACAACCAACGACCGACGGAGTGGCAGATCAGCATCTGATTCTGTTCTCCAATTTCTTTTAAGAAGTCTGAGAAAACGCCTTGATCACAGACTTAAGACTAGAAAGAGGAAATTTTGTATCTAAGCGAGAACTGATAAATGATGCAGTGTTATACAGTGATATCTGGATTTGCAGCATGTATGAGGCCAAGTATTTCATGATAACAATACATGTCTCTGCAGTTTAGGTTTCATTTCTTAAGTTAGATTATAGATGAAGGCACGCTCATAGGAAAAATTCTCATGGAATTTGACGAATCTTACAATTTTGTCAGTTGTGCTCTTCACACTGGCTTCTTTTGCTGCGTCTAACAGGAACCGATCAAAGAAGTCTTCCTTCTATTGAAAATCTGTTGAAAACCCTGAAGAGACAAATTCTTGAATAGTATTGATGGATTCTTCTTCAGATATGGACTGGAAATGGACTGCCCCAACACAACAGGTAAGTTGTTTAATAGTATATTGATGAGTATTTTTGAAAACAAATGGAGAGGGAGTGTAAGAGAAACGAAAAGTTGTACGAGGTTCTTTATTACTGACATTTCGCTCCCCTGGAAGTTCCTCAGAGTAACAAGAGACCTAAACAAGAGATAATTGGACGACGGCTTATATTCGCTAAGGACAGAGCATTATGCTAATTAGTGTCTAATCTCGTGGCTGATTGGACAGTTTCTTGATTAACATGCAAGTGTATGAGGCGACGAGCACACAGGCTGGTTAGAGGAGTTTTCAGTCTTTAGCGAATATAAACCGGCAGTCCTGTTCATTTCGTTTCTTCATATTCTCTTTCTTGTTCTAAATTAAGTCTCTTTTTCAGAATTTTAGTCGCGGGAGACTCTACATCTCACTATGTCTGTCGGTCCCGGTTTTGCTTTTTTTTGGGGGGGGGGGGGTAATGACATTGTAGCTATTTAGCCGATTCTAACAATATTTTAAACAGTTTTGTTGTTATACATTCTCTTTCAAATGACATAATTGCCATGGTCCTTCCGAAGCTAGCCTGGGAATTAATTTGTTTCGTCGGCATAACATCACAAATTTTCGGCCGATTCTAACGAAATATCAAACCCTTATATCGTGTTACATTCGCTTTCGAAAGATTTAATTGCCAAGGTTTTCCCAAGGTTAGCCCGGGAACTATTTGGCAATAACATCATAACTATTCGGCCGATTATAATGAAATTGGAAACCCTTATATATGGAAACCTATTCAGAAATATTGATCCATATATTATACAAATATCAGAACATAGAAGAAACAGAAAATAAAAAAATAAAGATATGTAACTACATTATTATAGACAGAAATCCTTCAAGAGAGGCACATGACGGAGTTGTAATAGATATCAAGCAAGGATTGCATTTCTAAACAGTACAAAGAATGGAAGATGCCTATTTAGCTATAGATCTTGAAATAGAATTAAACAACATCTTTGTCGCAACAGGATATCAGCCACCGAGATGCCCACAGTTAATAGCGCAAAACTTTACTAACGTTTTAAAAATAGGACACCGGTCACTTTGATGGGCAATTTAAACGCCCAATGCGGGGCATTCTGGTATAGATTTACAAACAGGATCGGAAATCAACTTAATGCACCCATCAACAAACGGATAGTGCAAAGACTGGCACACAATTTTCCTACATACCTACGAGTAGAATCTGCTACAAACCTGGACATCTGCATGGCTAATTTGAATCTGTCGTTTAACTATTTCATGGAACCAGTCGATGTCACTTGTAGTCATAATATTACAACTCTAATGAGTATAAACAAGCAGCCAATACAAATCCTTTCGAGGAAATGTAATGCATCCACACAGACTGGGTTGAGATAAGTACAAAGAACAACTTTTGACGTACGAGCCCGTGTAGGAGGGAAAAATACACTATAGAAAAACGACAAGAAGTTGCATAAGATTAGATAAGAAATTAAAAAGGCAGTGACAGGGGCCATCCACATTAAATTGATTCGAACCATCCAACAATTCAATGCCACCTTTGAGAGAGGACATCAGCCAGGCGGCAGCCAATATAAGAAGATTAGGTCCATCAAGGGAGTCATACAACGCACTCATGGCACACAAAAAAAGAGGATTGCTAATACAAATTTACAAGAAACAAAAAGAGAAAAGGTTTAAATGGAGATATTGCTCGGAGAATACTGAAAAAAAATGCCTTCGCAATCAGAGAAGAAGAGAACGAGAACCATGGCATCGAATTCGAACATCAAATGGTAACAAATTAAATGCAGAAATCGAGAGAACATTCCTAATCCACTTTTTAAGGAAGGAAGAAACAACAAAGATGGAAGGGATTCGGTGGGAACATCAGAGGAAGTAAAAAATACGATAAGAGCTTCCGACATAGGATCGAGTCAGATCGGGACACACAAGGTTCGAATACCTTGAAGCTCTTCCGAAGATACTAGAATAAATATAAAATATTTTCAATGACTGCGAGAACAGGGCATATTTTCCAAATAAACTGAAACTAGCAAAGATGGAAATCATTCTTAAAGCGAGAAAACCACTAGATTAAGTAAATACCTACCGCCAATTCTCGCTACTAGATTTTATAAGCAAAGTACTCGAAAAAATAATTAACAACAGACTGTCAAAAATCTCGATGATAACGGCCTAAAGAACACCTGAAATTTGTCTTTAGGAAAAACAGAAGCACAAAGATAGCCCTAGAGAAGATTGCAAAAGCTAACAGAGAGAAAATGAGCGTTGACATCGTCTGTCGGGACCTGTACAAATCCAAAGCCTTGGAAAAAATTTGGCAGAGGGTTGATGTAATTCAAAATCCTCAGACTGGGAATGAACAACAATATCAAAAGGATATCATGAGATTATCTAATGGAGAAACGTACTTATGTGGAAATAGGACGCCCTCAGGGAGACGAATTCGAGCTTCCTTCCGGTTTTCCCCAGGGGGAATGTCTGAGCCCGTGTTTCTATTCAATCTACGCCGCTGATATGCCGCCACCATGAAAATTCAATTCGCCGATAACATCTGCTAACTGATAGTTTTCCCTTACAGCAACGGACCCATGCAAGCTAGACTGACTGCAAAAGAGATAAGGAATATAGATAGATACGAAGAAAAATGGGGAATTTAAACCAATAGGGGGAAATTTAAGATGGTACCCACATGCAGGAGCCTTTCAGATGTATATGTAGAAGAGGAGCACTACAGATACGACAAAGAGTGAAAGATGCTTGTGCTATCCATTACGCCATCAGGATGAAAAAGACACGTTACCCATAGGGCAAATCTGAGGAGAAGCAGATTGGAAATTACTATATTACTTAAAAAACCTCAGCATGAAGAACAAGATGAAAATTTACCAGGCACCAAAGAATATAGAAAAAGCTATGTACATAATAACAAACACTAGAAGAGGAGAATTAAGAAGACAACGAGACCTTATTATGGAGGCGAAGATAAAGCCGCTCAACAGAAAAATTGCAAAAAAGAGCCAGGAAAGTAATATATAAGACAGAATGAAATGACAATTGATTTCACCGACCAAATTGTCTAAAGAGAAGGAGGGAGAACACACACATTATTTCAAGTGTCCTAATGATTTATGAAAGAGGAGAATAGCAGGAGGAAGAAATCTACACTTGGGGAAGCAGAAGATTATTCAACGATGAATAAGATTAATGAAAATGTTAAGAATATGATTGAAACTCATTTATTTCATACTTGACATAATGCAAATAAACATTTTCGTGTATCGTCTATCAAAAGTTAATATTTGATGTGTCTCCCTTTTGCTTTTATACCCGCTTCTATACGTTTTTGCATACTTGAGACTAGGTTGGCTCAATTTTCTGCTACTCTTCATGAATTTTGGCTGTTAATTAACTTTTTCAGGAACATTTGTGCCTTCATACTCTTGTGCGTAAGTGTAACCACGAATGTTCAATATGGTTGAGGTCTGGAGATTAAGAGAGCCATTTCATCAACGTCACCCATTTCTCTATAAACCAACCATTTGAGACTCTAGATGTGTGGCATGGAGCATTGTCATGTGATCATTGAAAATCTTAGCTAAAGTAGGTTGATTAACCTGGTCAAACACGCTGGTGTAAGTTTTAAATTTATTCTGCCCTCACAAAAGAACAACAATCTTGGACCTGAGGTCTACATTCAGCTTCAAACCAATACGCTGCTACCTCCAAATTTGACAGTTGGGAGAACACATCTCGGATTATAAGCTTCCCCAACTCTTCGACGAACAGCTCCAGGGGTTCCAAAGTACTGAGGAGAAATTAAAATTTTACTGATAATTTTTGATATCCTATAAAAATGTGTACAAACGTAATAAATTCGTGGAAACTAATGTGGAGAACCTACCTCAAAGTTGCTTTCATCAAACCAAACAACTTTAGCCCAAGCATCATCAATCCAATCTTCATTCTCTTTTGCCCAAAACAATTGATTTCTCTTGTTCATCTGAGACAGCTATGGTTTTATTCGACCATTACATTCTTTGAGTTTAGGTTCTAATAACCTTATTCTCACTGTGTGCCTTAATATAGGTTTGTTGGTTGCTGCCCGAAACTCAGCAGCTAGACCAGAAGAGTTTTCTTCCTATCAGCGAGAGATGTCCGTTTCAGCAATCTATCTTCCCTCGGAGTTGCACACATTTTTCAACTTTGATCATCATGATTTTTGAGAGAATTGGTCTAATTGTAACTTTTAATGGTTGTTTAGACACCGTTTCTCGAGCATCTCAATTTTCTTGCACTTTTGACTTGGGATAATCCCTCTCGGAGTCATTTTTAACAAAAAAAATACCACTTGCAAGTTAACATTAAGATAATCACTGAAAAAATAGGAACAATTGTTGGGATCATTAAATGGCAGAAGGTTGCCCCAACCACTCATGCACAATATGCAAAAACGCATTAAAGCGGTTTTAAAAACCAAAGGAGGAAACATCACTTATTAATTATTGATATAATATACGTAAAGATGTTTATCTGTATTATATCAAGTATGAAGTAAATGTTTCAATCATATTCTTATCTTTTTCATACCTGCCTCATAATCTTGGCTAAGACTGTATATATATATTGAATACAAAGAACTCTAATATAAAAAGAGTTGTGTTAACCACATGTATACACTAGCTAGTATTTTTATGTGATTAGAATTATTTTACAATTCCTATGAGAAATAAAATCATATAGAAGAATTACTCTATATTTCGCTTCCAATCGATACATCGGTCGAGGAACAGCCAATGAGGTTGAGTGGTTAAGGGTAACGTCAGTGTCTGCATTCCTGGGAAGTAAAACCAACACGGGCATGCACGTTCTTGTACTCGTACACTTGATGTTGGTGTGCATGACAGAACAAAGTAGTGTAAACGTAGCACATGATTCAAGAGAGCATTATCGAATCAATAGATTAAGAAGTTACACCTAAATAAATAATGCGGACAGTTCAGATGGAGCAGTAGCTAGCTTCTAACAGTTAAAAAAATAATTCATTATGGAGATAGACATAAGAAATAGTACTTGTAATAGGCCACCACTTACAGAGGCCTTGCAAACCCCTCTTCCCCTCTTTGTGCAGCTCTTTGAGGTATCTATCTGCCGCTCTCCTGCGAAGACTTGTTATCTCTGTGCTCCTACAAAAACTTACAGTTGTTTCGTGCCCAAATCTTTCGTTTAGTCATAAAGTAAGATAAATTTAAATTACAATCCATGTCTGTTGGACATTTCTATAGTGCTATAAATTTCAATTTCATTCGTGACTTTTTAAATACTCTCTTTTTAAACATGCCTATTGCCAAATTTGATTGTTCTCGTTGTGAGGCTTTGTTTATTAAGGAAATTTACGTTCCCACTAGCCCTGATAATATTAGAATATGTCGCTTTCAGAATTCAAAGCTGGTAATACGGCAAGCGTAAGAAAATCTGCCTACCGGGTTGGGAGGGAGGGGTTATTAATCACGCCGTCAGAGAAATCAAAATTCTGAACGGACAATGTGAAAAGAGCGCTCTCTTTACCCTCGTTGGTAGAAACGAAATTCACCGATTCGACACAACCCTTCTCTAAATTGTACGCTGAGCTAGGGACCTAATTATATCGACCAAAGCAAAATAGACTAAAGTAGGGGTAATTGGGATAATTCCAATATTAAAATCGACTCTGAAAATGCAGTCTTGGTCAAGCTACACTAATGAATGCCTTAAAAGTTTATGTCAGGAAATGCGGGTTAAGCTTTTCATTTTCTGGAACGATTTTCAGGACCAACCGTCGCTTTTTCATAATGATGGCAAACATTTGAACCCAATTGAGAATTCAAGGCTGGGCAGAATAATTGATAAAAGCTTACGTGATTTTTATGATCTGGAAGTTATTTGCCTGCAAGGCACAGACGAACCAGACTGGATTTCACGTGAAGAGTCAATAAACTTGGATGGGCAAGTAAACGCCCCAGGCCTACGAAAGAGGGACACTTATTTAAAAGGAAAATTAAAATGCATTTACGCAAATGTTCGGAGTTTAAGGAACAAACTACACGAATTTAAAGCCATGATACAAGAGGGTGATTACGATATCGTATGTATTAGCGTGTCCTGGTTAGATACAGTTTCAAGAGTCTTTATTGCGGAATTTACTATAGAGGGGTACAGAATTCATAACAAACACCGTGTAACTGGGAGAGGCGGTACCGTGTTAACTTACGTAAGAGACGAAATATATGCAAGAACAATGGGCATGACGACCGTAAATATGAAGAGTGAGGTTCTGGTAATAAAACTAGAGTGTGTTAAAAATAATAAAATTAACTTATCTGATACTTATCGTCCACCATTCAAAATAGAGTCAGAGGATATAGTACTCTTTGAGTGCTTTTAAACTATGGCGAGGAAGGGAAGACAATAATTTGTGGGAATGTCAATTACCCTAGCTTTAACTATACAAACTATACTTCGGATAAAGCAGGGGATGGATTAGTCAATTTCATTCAGGATAATTTTCTTATTCAAAAAGTTTACGAACCTACGCGTGATCAAAATATACTTGATTTAATTATTAAAACAGAAGAAACTTTAGTAGAAAATGTTTGCGTGGATGAAAATTTGGCGACGAGTGACCATAATGTAATTAGGTTTGAAATTAATACGAGCGTAGAGGTAAAAGAGAGTTCACAAGTAATCCTCCGATTTGGGAGCTGTAATTTCAAAACCTTTCGTCACCGGATTAAAAGGATAAACTAGGGGAGATGTTTTAATAATAAGACAGTACAGGGAATGTACTCGGAGCTACAGCAAAATGTGCTCACGGTAAATTCCGAGTTAGTTAAGTACGTTCGCCGTAAAAATGGGAAATCAAAGAGTTCACCGTGGGATAGCCCCTTTAATAATAAACTTAATTCGGGAGCAAAATAAAACCTATCAAAGTATAAAAAATCGAAACGGTAGCAAATCGTGAAAGATATGTACTCTCTCTCGAGCTGGTAAAGCGGGCCGTTAGGGAAGTTAAGCTAAAATATGAAAAAGATCTTGCCTTAAAATCGAAGCACAAACCAAAATGATTTCGTAGTTACGTAAACATTAGAAAGCCCATAAAAGGTTCAATAGGGCTGATAAAAAGTAAAGATGGTGTTATGACAGACGTCTTAGAACAAATTGCTAAAATATTAAATGAGCACTTCGCAAGCGTTTTTACTGTGGAAGAGAGAGCACAATCAGCAACACTAGGCAAGGAAATAAATCTTGAAAGACAAAATATCCTATCCAGCATAAGTATAAATGAAGGGGAAATTATCACATATATTAATAAAATGAAAGTATCGAAAGCATCCGGGCCCGATAAGATGTACCAAACCCTTCTTAAAGAACTAAAAGAGGAATTATCAAGACCACTCTGCACGATTTTTAATCGATCAAGCGAGGAAGGCTTAGTTCCAATAGTGTTCAAGCGTGCAAATATTACGCCGATAGTCCTAAAAGGGGAAAATCTGAGCCTACTAATTTCCGTTCTATCAGAATAACTTCTGTAATTGGAAAGCTATTGGAATCGATAATTAGAGATAGATTGATGAGTCGTCTTGAGAAATATAATTTAATCACAGACATCGAGCATGGATTCGGATGTGGGCGCTCGTGCTTAACCAATTTACTCAAATTTTTCATAACATGATTTGCATCTACGTTAAAACTAAAGCGGCGGATATAATTTACCTTGACTTTAAAAAGGCCTTTGATTCAGTTCCGCACGAAAAGCTATTGATGAAAATTAGAGCAATTGGAGTGAGGGGGTAACATACTTAAATGGATTAATAAACTGGCTCTCAAATCGTTCATAACGGATTGTTGTAAATGAGGCGTGCTCAGAGTGGGACCTAGTGACCAGCGGGGTTCCACTGGGGTCATTCCTCGGGCATTATTATTTATTTTTTACATTAATTATCTGTATAATGATATGATTAGTAAGATCTCTAAATTTGCCTTTGCCACAAAGCTAGGAAACCTTTGTAGATCTGATCTAGAGCAAATGCAAGAGACTTTGATAAGATTGTCGAATGGGCGGATAGATGATCATGCATTTAGGATGTCATAACTTAAAAGTAGAATACTATATGAAATGCAAAATCCTCGACTCTGTTAACTTAGAAAAGGACCTGTAGATTTTAACCTAAGAGGACCTTAAATTATCGAAATATTGCGCCGAAACTTATAAAAAAGGAAACTGAATGCTAGGATAAATCGATCGGAATTTCACTTTCAAAATCCAAAGATATAATCCTGCCACTATACAAAGCACTCGTGCGCCCACACCTTAAATATGTGGTTCAATTTTGGGCTCTCTGCCTAAACGAGGATATAACGCAGTTAGAAAGAACTCAACGTAGGGGTACTAAAATAGTTCCTAGAATCTGAAACAAACCATACGAAGAGAGACTCCGCTCATTAAACCTATTATCCCTTGAAAGTAGACGATTACGTGGACAGTTGATCCAGGTATTCAAAATATTAAAAGGATTTAATAATATTAATTACAGAATATTGTTCGAGATGGATGAAAGGGCCAACACAGGCCGAAACGGTTTCAAATTAGTGAATAAACGCTTCAACTCTACTATAACGCAAAATTACTTCACTTTTAAAATTATGCAAACGTGGAATAGCCTGCCCAACCATGTAGTAGAAAGCAGGTCAGTAAAAAAATGTTCAAAAATCGACTTGATGAGTAGTTCAATAGTGTAAATATAACATAATAGGAGCATAGATGAACACGTCATACATAATAAGAAGTTAAGGAATAAAATCAAATGATAAACAAAAAAGATGCCAGCGACGCCCTCTTGCATGGCATGGAGTGAATAGGAATTCTTTCTTTCCTTTTCTCTCTGTCCTATACCTGCAGAAGAGAGTACTGTCCTATCAGCACCCCCCCTCCTTCCGTATGGAGGAGCATGTACGTGCAGTTGGGGGCTGAACCTGCATGTCCAAGGGTACACATATAGATAAGTGTGTGCGTAGAATTAAAACAGTAAAAACAGTCCCCTAAACCAAAAGCATTTATACACTAACATTAGATTGTGGTAATCTATCACCCTCTTTGTAAGCCGACTGACCTTGGGCGGACCTTGAGGTCTTTGTTGGTTCTTTTTCTGTAGTTTGTAGTTTTTTCTTCCTCGTTAATTCGCCTCTCTTTATTCTTCATCTCCTTCTCCTATATATATTTTCCATAAGCCTTTTTTCATTCTTAATGGAATTATAGGGTAATTTCATTTAAAAAAGGTAATTTTTAATATTAAATGATAATTCAAATTATTAATGGTCGATTTTCCTGTCAGGACGAAATCCTCCCCCTTTTTCGTCCTTCTCTCTCTCTCTCTCTCTCTCTCTCTCTCTCTCTCTCTCTCTCTTTCTCTCTCTCTCTCTTTCTCTCTCTCTCTCTCTCTCTCTCTCTCTCTCTCTCTCTATATATATATATATATATATATATATATATATATATATATATATCTCATGAGCGCGAGAGAATTATGAAATAATTCCAACTTCGCCGCCGGAAAGAGAAAACGGATTAATTTTTCTCAATTAAACCGCCCTTTAGACCACTCGGCTACGCGGAAGACAAAAATCTTCCGAATAGACAAGCTTTTTAAAGCACGCTTCGCATGGTCGAACGAGAAGGAGAAAGAGAACTAATTGGGGTGGGTTCGAATCCCATCCAGAGAACAAGTGGAGGTGTGAACGGGAAAATACTCCCAAGGTGATGGCATAGCATCCTGCGTTGGGAAGAGCACTCATGAGAGAGAGAGAGAGAGAAAGAGAGTGAAAAGAGAGAGAAAAAGAAAGAGAAAGAGAAAAAGAAAGCGAGAAAGAAAGAGAAAGAGAAAAAAAGGAGAGAAAGAAAGAGAAAGAGAAAAATAAGAGAGAAAGAGAAGAGTAAAAAGAGGGCAAAAAGATACGAGAAAAAGAGATAGCGAAAAAGAAAGCGAAAAAAGAGTAAAAGAGAAAAAGTGAGACAAAAGAAAAAAAAGGAACAAGAAAAACAGAAATAAAAAATAGAAAAAATAAAAAACAAAAGGAATAAATGAAAATACAAATGAATAAAAACAAAACAAGTAAAATAAGAAAAAATGTGAAATGAAAACCCCCCAACAAGATAAAAGAGAGAAAAGAAAGGGAAAAGGGAAATGATAAGGTAAAGGGAAATAGAAAAGGGAAATGATAAGGAAAAATTGAAAGGAAGGAGAATAGAAAGAAAAAGAGAAAGTAAATGAGAAAGAGAATGGGAAATAGAAAGAGAAAGAGAAAGAAGAATCGATATAAATGAAAATGAGAAAGTCAGAGATGTATTAAAAGAAAAAGTGAAGTAAAAATAAAGAAAATCATAAAAGAATAAACCAAGGAAAAAAGGGAAATCAAATGAAAGAATTAAATAAAAATAAAGAAAATAAATTGAAAAAAAGAATAAGCCAAGTAAAAAAGGGAAATGAAACGAAGGAATAAAAAAATAAGAGAAGGAAAAAGAAGGGATAAGATAAATAAACAGAAAAGGAAAAAATAAAAGTAACTACAATAGGAAAGTGATAAGGAAAATTAAAAAGATATAGAAAAAGATAAAAAGAGGAATGCAAAGTAAGTCAAAAAGTAAGAGAAATATGAGGTTTCCAACCCGTTTATGCTCGGAAGATGTCTCAGATTCCATGTTGCGAATTATGCAGCCCAAAGAAAGTTTCCTGTGTTTCCTGACCTCTTCCTCTGCGATCAATCCAGAAAACCCCGAAGGAGAACTCCTAATGAGAATGAAACATCTTTATAGGAAAAGAACCTCAATTTTAATACGAAGAGTTACTGTACCCAGGATTTCTTGGTTCCTTCTAAGTCTCTCTTCCAGAAGTTTGATGCCGATGAAAACACAAAAAGTCTCATATGTACAATGGTAGCGGGATCGCTTCTGGGGCTCCGAAACGTACTCCACTCAACTAAAATGAAATTGATGCCCTCAAAAGGGGATGATGACACCGTTGTTTTAATCTTGACTGATAAAAAGCAGAAGACCACTAGTCATGAACAAAATAGACTATCAGTCTAAGGTACTCACAAATTCTCACCTGCAATTTTAAATTTCGAAACTACAGGATCAACAACACCCGGTTGCACGCCCTGCCAAAAATATACAAGGAAAACAAACCTTAAAGGCTACTTGTTACATTCATAGGTTTACCGAATTACAGCCTCTCGAGATAACCGGCGAATGAGATTAGGTCTATCATCTTAGCATCAGAAAGAAGGCTGAACTATGCTAGGGACTTCATGCGGATGATCAAGGATATGAATATTAGGGAAGAAGTTCTTGTAATTTCGATGTTACGTCCTTATTTCAATCTACCCCTCTTCATTTTGTACAGGACATAGTGAAGTACGAGCTTTAACAACAATATTCAGTTCGTGAATAACAGCCGAATGACGGAAAAAATAGCTTCAGTTCCGGTTGAAGAAATCATCAGTTAAGAAAGGAGCTTTGATGGACTCAATCGTGTTATCGCAGAACTGGTGATGTAGACGTTTGAACAGTCTACCCCACGAATGTGGTCCCGATTTTTAGACTAGCCAATTATGGTAATCCAAGAGAGTAGACTTAAAGACCTCTACGCATACATTAACATCGTTCTAGAAATTGAGTTGACAAGGGAAATAAATATAAGAGAACAACAGTCCTTGAAGGCCTGGTTTTAAGAAGCATTTAGGGATTATTTGAAACGCAGTCTACACAAAGAATACACCGATCGCATTCTAGGTTTCAATAGTTTAAATACATTTAAGAGCAAGCAAAGCACATTGCAGCCATTTACGGAAGAGATACTACACTATGCAGCAATGCTCAACTTCTTGCAGAGGAAGAAAAGTACCTAGAGACGTATTATGCAGTCAATAATTATTACCTGTAAAGATTTGTACGAAAAAAAACAGACGACAGGCAAGAAGTGATAGAAATATTAAGAGGGTAAATCTCTCATACGTTAACACAACTATGGAGCTCACCTTCCGTCTCCTAAGAAATTATGGGCTGGAAGTGCCCTTCAACCCATCAACACCATACGCAATATAATACCAGGTTGGCATACAAGTTGGAACCAATATATCTTTCTGCTGTTATCTACAAGGTTAATTGCAATTGTTCCGGGGCTACTATGTGGGGCGAACTGGAATACTGGTTAAAAACACTAATAAAAAAACACACCAAGGGGCCGTTAGGAGAAACAATCGCAACGTACGAAGGAAGGTCACAATATGAAGTGTCAAGAGGCAAATGTCATCGAAAGATAGACAATGAAGTGAGGGAGAGAGTTATTGGAAGTTTGGCATTCGAACAATGATCACATCAACAGATACATCGAAATTCATAACTGTTACAACGCCCTGCGATAACCTTCCGTTAATAATATTATGTTCTTATTATTAATAATCCTTATTAGTATTGCTATTAAGTAATCTATTACCAACATTAATATAATTTGTACAGATTATCACAAGTATTAATATTATCTTATTGCTTTTTATATTTAGACACCATATAAACACGTAAATTTCTACATTAAATGGCAGTCTTGTTATTACGAAAGTTTTCATTTTATTATTTGCATTTATAATATTATAAATCCACTCATATTTCTCACGCATGAACGGAGTTACATGTGTACTCCTATTCTACATGGGTCCGTTGTTTGGGTTCAGGTGTAGGTCTCGAGTTGTTTGTCATACACCTGCACCTAAAAAACGGAACAATCGGGTATATAATTTATCATGGAAGTTAGGAGATTGCGAGCTCCATCCCTTTTCACATATTGAAATAACTGACACAAAACTCTCGAGAACAATGACCTACCATCAAACCAATGGATCCCGTAAACCACAAGAGAAAATAAAAGAATTTCTCTTAAGAGGAGGATAATGCCTCAGACCGACGTCAATTCTTCTTCTTTGAAGCCATCCATATACGAGAGAAAAAGGCCAAGTTGAACATACAATTTAATTTGCACGGAATTCTCCCGAGTACAAGAGCTTGGAGCAGACCGACGATGGACACTTAATTTAATCTAATTAAGCTTCGGGTGACTGAGATATAAAGCTTATTCATCCCTACGTCCAACTATGATGTCACCCATATGCTACCCCCAAACCCTCATAGAATTGTTGTTTCAAGCCTACTAGTTTGTTAGTACTTATGGTAACATTTCATTGCAATATACATACTCCTCTTTGCCGGCTTTATTGGTTAGTACTTTTGTAACCATTTATTATTGTAATATGTAACCCTGTTATTTTCTGGATATATATCAGTTTTATATTGGAAGATGATACGATTTGTATCGAAATGCGCCAGTTAAATCAAATCTTGTGCTAAAGACTTTAAGATATTTTGTATTTTGATTCGTTTCTAAAGAAAAAAACCCTTAGTGTTAGATGAATTTCGGTGAACTTATATAAATATATATATATATTACGTATTTTGGGGATGAATAACAAGGTCGCATTTAGGATTTACATCATAGTATTTTAATTCTCATGTTTCGGTTAAGAATCCATTTTCAACGATTTAAAATTAAAAATATCCAAACATAATAAATTTGGGGAATTCTTTACCGTTACCGCTGTGCCATATCCTCTAGGATTCCGGCAACCAAGGACTTCCATAATTTTTGACAAACCCATGCTTAAACTAGGATTAGTACGCAGTGAGGGCTCCATTCCTCTTCTACGGTGACTGGTCGATAACCACTTTTGATGCCTGGCTCACCATAAAGTGTGTCACTCACGTTGCTGTCACATTTACACTGCTACAGACTTTACTTAGTAGAGCTGTCATTGCTCAACAACAGAGTTTGGAGTTGTAGCACTCCCTATTCTGGTTTAGAACATCAGCTGATATGGTTGATCGGGATGTTGCCGTTGTTCTAAGCTAACAACTACTTGGAGGCACAGGTGAGAGTTGGAGGTGAGTACCTTGGGTAGGGTAACTGTCCAGGCCCTGCCGGTACGGCTGCTGTGGCTTTCCTTCTCTTTCAGGCCTCAGTGACACATGAACGTTGCTCCTCTTCAAAGCGGTCATGGGCCTTCTTTATCAGAGCACGCCACTAGATTCTGTCCTGTTTACATTCCTCCAGGATTTTCTTGGCAGCGATTCCGGCGACGGCTGTGGAATACTTATCAGATTAAATAAATCATATAAGGATTGTGAAGCAGCAGAAGTGGCATTATTAAAATTATTTTAACAAATAGGAAATGAGAAATATGGTTTTTGTTGTTTAAGTAAAAACTGAGATTAACCTGTTTTGGACGTCTTCGTTGTATAAATGGGAGATAAGAATAAAATATGGGAACGATATGGGTTGGTACTGGTGGCAGTGGTTTGGGCGTGTGTGTTTATAGGTGTAGTAAAAGTGGCAATGAGCTTGTACCCGAGTTCAAAGTTGAGTTTTTTTAGTTTAATATATATCCTACTATAAACAGCTTACTTGTGCAGAACGAAGTACCAATACAGTTCATACATCAAAAAGAATCCATTACTAGTATTCAAGAAATCTTCTCTTCGTAGTCTTTATCAAATTTTCGCACCGAAGGAACACTTCTTTGATTAGTTCCTGTTAGACGAAGCAAAAGAAGGCAAAGTGAATAGCTCAACTGGCAAAATCGCAGGATTCGTCAAATTGCCAGAGCTAGGCGTTGTGGCAATGAGTTGCGGCTTTGGGACTTTGCCGCACTATGAATTTCGAAGTCGCAAAGTCGAAAGTCGCAAACATTTTGAAAAATTGGACTAAGGAAAGTCACACCGCGACTTTTGCCACGACATTAGCTGTGAACTGCGGCTGACAACTACCTCTAAACTGACTAGCAGTGGCAATCATTGAGATGTTGAACGTGGCCACGGGCGGAATATCACGCTGGCGTCTTCTCCCGCCAGTGGCAGCAGGAGTAGCTGAGGTAGAAGCGGAAGGTGCTGGAGTGGAGGCAGGAGGAGCTGAGATAGAAGCGGTAGGTGCTAGGGCCGTGGCATGGTCGGTAGGAGCAGGGGACATGGCACGGTCGGTAGGAATTGGGGATATGACACGGTCAGTTCTTTTTCTTTTCTTCTTCCTGGTATATTCTTCCTCATCAGAACTTTCATCACTGTCTTCTCCTGGTTTAGGAACATATTCTCTTTCTTCATCACTATCATATAACAAGTCCACTTTAAGTTCATCAACCTCACTTTTATCAATTTCAGATTCATTTTCATCACCAACAATATCCCAGTTGTGTTCATAAGCACAGGAAGTTCATCATCACTGCATCGCTTTCTGCGGGACATGGCTTATTGTTTATAATTCACTCAGTGTTTTCAATAAATCTTGCCTGAAAAGAAGAAATAATTTTACATAAGGGTTCACAAAATAATACGATTATAGTAACAATGGGAGAATTTTACCCCGGACTGTACCATTTACGGTAACAGTAACCCCGGGAGAAATTCTCCTTAAATGCGATCCCGGGTAAAAACCCAGTAAGAGAGCCGGATAGCACACCCTTCCTCCACCAAGTCTGAGGGAGCATTGAAGGTACTGAACTCGCCAAGGTTTGCCCAACCTCCGTCACCTTTTTTCCTCATTCGAAATTACTTTTCATTTGAGTCATAAAAGTAACGATTCTGCTTACCCTTTTCAATGACTGAAAGAGTAAAATTTGATAAAGCGAAGGATAACTAATCGATAGTGAAAATTATGTATATCACAAACATAAAACAAATAAAGACAATTTCAGAATATATTGGAGATGTGAAAATAGAGCCTGCAGAGCAAGGCTTTATTTACCTCTCACTATACAATATCAAAACAGATCGTAGAGCATGATCAGAGGGCAACAACAGCTAAAGTTAGTGCTATGGTCAATGTTAATTACACTGGTTTACAATGTTTTTGGTGTTTAGGAAATTGACATCATTCCTGTAAAAGATCGGTCTCCTGAATCGAAAAATTACCTTAATTTAGATATATCAGATCTAGTTTTTAAGTTATTGAAAATCCTTTTATAATACATATATTAGGTTTGAGTCAAAGTCTCATTGACTCTGTGTGTGAGTCAATGTCCATATGTATATAAGTATATGTGGGAGTTAATGTCCATATGTATATGTCATAAGTGAGTAAATGTTATATGTTATAAATTAGTCACTGTGTATTATGTATTAGTGTACGTCCACTACACTGGACGTTGTGGTGAACTAGACAATAGAAAATGAGCAAGATGTCCCTGAGGCTTAGGAATTCCCGACAACCAGAAATCTCCGGACTGCTGTTCAATCCACTCCTGGACAGCGAGCTGAACATCTTCATCGTCCCCAAACCGGCATCCACGCAGTGCAACCTTGAGCCGGTGAAATAAAAAGTAGTCGCTAGGGGCCAGATCTGGACTGTAAGGGGATGGTTGAGCTCCTCGGACCCGCACTCGCGTAGGGCAGCTTGTGCAACTCTGGCCTCGTGGACAGGGGCATTGTCGTGGAGGAGCAGGACACCGCGTGTCAACTCGCCGCGCCGCTTCTGGCGGATGCACTTCTTCAACCCAGCCAGTTCCTCGGCGTAATATTAGCCTGTGAAGGTCCTTCCACGAGCCGCATATTCCACCATCAACACTCCCTCAGAATCCCAGAAGATGGTGGCCAGGATCTTCCCGGCTGAAGGTTAGATCCGGAACTTGATGGGGGTCGGAGAGCTCTTGTGCTTTCAGGCCATGCTTTCGAGCTTGGTCTCGGGATCCCAGTGATGGACGCACGTTTCATCACCTGTCACTATGGGTGACTAGAATCCCGCCGGATCTTGGTTGTACAGGAACAGCAGCTTCTCCGAAATTTGACGACGTTGAAGCCGATCATAGGGCATGAGGTTTCGTGAGGTTTCTAGGGACCCAACGGGCAGAGACCTTGGTCATGGCCAAATTTTCATGGATGATGTTGATAACACTTCCATGTGATATTCCAAGTTCTTGCTCAATTTCTTCGACCTTCACCCGTCGATTTTCGAGGATCCTCCTCCTCACACGTGCCACATTTTCCTCGTTGGTCACGTCTGACGGACGTCCTGGGCGGGGGCCATCTTCAAGGGACTCACGACCATGGCAGAACTCCCTATTCCAGGGAGCAATGGTTGCATAGGAAGGGGCGGTATCGGTGTACACTGCAACCATGCGTTCACGGATCTCTTTTGCATTCTTGCCTTCCTTGGTCAAAAATTTGATCACTGCGTGGCGCTCAACCTTCCCATTGTTGAAAAATTTGTGACTGACGATCTGCGATCAGCTACTGCTTCTTAAATAGACGAGGCAGGAACGTGTGGCTGCAGGTCCTGACTTTTCACAACTTGTCCTAACACCTACACAAACAGCCATCCCCCTTCCTCTGTTTTGCCCTACCGATTCAAAAAACTTATTGACCGCCCCTCGTAACTCTCCAAATGTGTTATGGAAACACAAAAGTGTAATCTATAAAGATATTGGCGCAAATATGAGCATCAAAATGCATTTCTTTTTCGTCATATTGATCGTTTTCCTGAAAATCTCGGAAATGTTAGCGACAAATAAGGCGAACGATTCCATCAGGATATCAAAGAGATCGAAACTCGTTCCCAACGACCTTACGACGCTGTGATGGTAGCAGACTATTGCTGGTTTGTAAAATGAGATACTCCTGTTGCTCAACATCAACGGTGCAGAAATAAGCGTAAATTTATCCCTGAACTTTCTGCCAAGAATCTTTGCCAACGTGCATTTTCAATTTTTAATTTTTACTTGTGCTTTGTTTGTTTATGTGTTATTCTCTCTTAATTGTTTCATATTAATTGCCTCTTGTAGAATTAAAATAGTTTAAATAAAGAAACAGACTTGTTTAATTGCACTAAAAATCACTAATATCAACTCATGTACACCTTTGGAAATATTTTCATTCGCAATTTTAGCATCTAATAGAGCCAAAATGATGATGAGGAGAGACAGAAAACTACACCTGATGGAGGAAAACTGAAGTTATTTTCGAATTTAGCAGAAGCAAAGTCACTTAAGAATTCGTTAAAATATTTCAGGCACCAGAAGAAATATTTTTTTGTGTTGTTCAGTCTAATATTAAAGAAACGTGCATTTCAAGTCATAGTCCTCCCCGTTCAATCATTGCTAATGAAATTGGCCAGTTAAATGGTTGCGCGCCCTCTGAAGTGCCGAAAATACGGCATCTTAATGGTAACATTCGACCATGGACACATGCGCAGGCAAACTCTCCCGCTTCTCCAGGATCAAAAATCGGTCTTTCAATTTTTCCTGAATTTTCTAATTTTGATAACGGCATTAAATTTATGGAATATGATAGTGGTATTGACGATCCAAAAAGATCAATTATTTTTGCAACTGATGAAGGATTTGAACATTGAAGCAAAATAAAACATTGGGAGCAGATGGTACCTTAAAGCCTTGTCTCGCAGTGTTTTATCAACTTTACATTATTCACATCCAGGTTGACGATTTTAACGCGCCGAGATTATGTGCCCTGCTTTCCGACAAAAGCCAAAGAACCTATGATAGGTTTTTTGCGAAAGTATCATACATTCCCTAATGCTGATCAAACAAGTTGCCTTTTTCATTTAGGTCAAAATGTGTATAGACACATAGTAAAGAAAGATTTAAGTGTAAATATTACGAATATGATACTTTCATCCTTAAAATCCGCTGTTTTGTCGGATTAGATTTTTTACCAGTAATTTACGACGTAATTGACAGATTTGAAGAATTAATCGATGACGATGATATTCCGCAATCATTGGTGTCATATTTTGAAAATAATTATATAGGCCGAGTTAGAGGAAGGGGTCAAAGAAAGCGATGACTTGAATCAACATTCTCCATCACATCTTCGAATATTTATGAACGATGTCTGATAGGAATGCCACGCGCAATTAATAGTCTGGAAGCCTACCATGGAACTTTAAATCACGCTCTAACGGCCTATCATCCTAATATCCGGAATCTGATTAAAATCCTGAAACGTGAAGAGTAACTTGCAAACTGCAAAGTACAGAAATTCCTTTAAGGAGAACAAATTCTACAAAAGAAGAAGTATAGAAACTTAAACAAGCGCCTAATTACTCTGTCGCAACGCTACGATTCCTCACAATTTAAAGTTTTGATCTAATCTACATGTTTTGACAAATTTGAAGCTTAATAAATAATCTAATCTACATGTTTTGACAAATTTGAAGCTTAATAAATAATCTAATCTACATGTTTTAACAAATGTGAAGCTTAATAAATATATTCTAATCTACATAATACATATATGTGCCCAAATAAATAAATATGTGTGTGTTTTGAAGAGATTATTTTGAAGCTTGATTACTTAATGAGAAATCAGGGAGCGAGTTGTCCTGGTACCGAATTGTCCTAGTACTAAATGATCCTAGTACCAAATTTTCCCGGACAAAATTGTGCAGAACCGAATTGTCCGGAGGCCGATAAGTGGAAATGGGGAACACACCAAGTTCCCAAGCCCCCCAGTGATGAGGCCTTCCCTATTTGCACTCGGGTTGGAGAAAGTGTCACTACTCTAGGTACCAGGTGTAACTTCTACACAAGGCTCCAACCTGCGGGGCGCATTTGTCATTTTCCGGACATTTTAGAACCACCATTGGCTAGTTACGCTCGTATTTATCATCCAGTATCTAGTCTTTTAAAATAAGAAATAAACACAGTGGGACGCTGGAGGTGATACTTGGTTTGACGTAAGGCTTGTTTCTTGTTCTACTCCTTTTTCCTATTTCTTCTTCGCTTGGCATTCTGTTACGTTGCTTAGGATTAGCTTCAACTTTGCCTGCCTTTCACTACACCCTCGTTTGCTGATATTATTAGAAATCATATATCAGTGTAGGCCATCCTTAATCAATAGCACTCGGTCAACTTTCAGGAATCAGTTAAGAGGGTGGTGATGCTGGTGGAAATAATTAATCTGGAAATCATTGGAAAGTTAAGATTAAAATATAAATTAATTAAATGTAGAAAAGTTTATTTATAAAATCATATCGCATATGTCAAAAATATGTGCTATATTGAAGAATAATCACAATTTTGGCGCGATTAATTATCTCGAAAACATGGGAGAATGGAGACCCCCCCCACCCGCGAACCCCCACCCATCAAAATAATTGTTTTAGCTTTCGTGATCCCCCCTCCAAAGTAACATTTTAAGTTCCGTGCCCTGCTCCCCCAAAGAAGACATTTTTTAGGTTCCGCCCTGCCCCCCCTTCCTAAACAACATTTTTAGGTACCACGACTGCTAAATACATAAATTGATTCACATATTTACAATATGATTTTTTTCTTGGCCAATGTATGTATGGGATTAAGGAATTAATCCTTTGGTCATAATATTTTGTATATTTTATCAAGAAAAGACCTAAGACTAGTTCAAACAAGAGGGGAAAGTCTCTCAAATGACCTGCGGCGTTTCGTGATAAGATGATAAATGGTTATTGCATCGATGGTTTCCCATGGTTCAAATCACTTACAAGTGCCTTTGAATGGCTAAATGAGGCTTCTGCCACTAGATGGTGCCACCCAGTGCCAAATCGGATGGCAGATTTGAAATCTTCAGGGTGAATAACCATATGTCCCATGGTCATATGGGTCATTTAATATCTCTAAATGGGTACAATTGAACTTTACTCCTTTTGAAAATTGAACTTTGCTCTTCTTGAAAAACAAGGTCTGCTGAACAAAAAGTCGCGAGCCCTCACTTATTCTGATTTATGTGCTTACGACTTTGAAAACTTTGAATAATTCCCGGACTAACCTTGGGACGACCTTGACAATTCTATCATTCGAAAGAGAATGTAAACACCTTAAGTGTTTCAAATTTTGTTAAATTTGGCGGAATATTTATGTTATTGCAAAAAAAACCCCCTAATTCCCCGGCTAACGTTGGGATGACTTTGGCAAATATATTATTTGAAAGGGAATGTAAAACAAATAAGGGTTTCAAATTGGGTTAGAATTAGCCGAATAATTATGATGTTATTGCACAAAACCCCCCTAATTCTCTGGCTAACCTTAGGAGGACCTTAATAATTATATCATTCGAAAGAGAATGTAAAACAACATAATAGGTTCATATTTTGTAAGACTCGGCCGAATAGTTATGATACTATTGCCTTCCTCCCCCACCAATAATTTCCTGGCTAACCTAGGGAGGGCTTTGGCAATTATATCATTTGAAATATAATGTAAACAACATAAGGGTTTCAAATTTCGTTAGAATGGACGGAATAGTTATGATGTTATTGCCAAAAGAAATAATTTCCTGGCTAACCTTGGGAGGACTTTGGCAATATATATCTTTTTTAATTAAAATGGCGTGCCTTAACTTTTTGTCGGACCTCATTTATGGAATTGGAAAGGCGAAAAAATGGTCACACCCTAATTGCATAGTCTAGAATAGTATAGCATATCACACTATAACATAGTATAACATAGCATAATATTGCATAGTGGTGCTTATCATATTATACATATTATAACATGCCATAGTATATTTGGCATAACATAGTATAGTATAGCATAACATAGTATAGTAAAGTATATAGCTTAGCCTATAATAGCCTAGCCTAACATAGCCTATTCTAGGCATGCCTAGCAGAGTATTACATAGTATAGCCTAGTCTAGTCTATCACAGTATCGGACGAAAAGTTATGATGTTATTGCCAAAATAGTATCTCCTAGCATAGTATAGCCTAGCCTAGCATATCCTAGTATAGCCTAGTATTGTCGATAATTGTATAACATTATATAACATAACCTAGTATAATCTCGAATAGTAGCCTGGCAAAACCTAGCTTACCGTAGGATAGCCACCATAGTATTACCTCATCTAGCATAATAAAGCCTAACATAATATAAACTAGCCTAGATTGCCTAACATAGTAAATCCTGCATAGCCTAGCATAGTATAGTATAGTATAGTATAACAGAGTAGATTATGTCATAGCATAGCCTACTATAGTATAGCCTAGCCTAGCCTAGCTTAGTGCAACCAATTCTAGTCTATGATTTCCTAAAATATTAGAACTTACCATATAGCATGGCATACCCTCGTATAGCCCAGCCTAGTATATCATACCATAGAATGGCCTAGAATCGGATGGTATACCCCAGAATAGTCTAGTATCCCTAACCTAGCTTAGTATAGACTTGCATATATAGCCTAGCATAGTATATATTAAAATAACCTAGCTTAGTATAGTATACCTGAGCCTATCATAGTGTATCATAGCCTAGCTTATCAAAGTATAGCCTAACCTTCCTAGCAGAGTATAACCTAGCTTAGCTTAGCGAAACCCACAAGTGTATATTAAAACTTAGTCTAACCTAGCTTAGCATACCCTAGTCTAGTATAGCCTATCTTAGTATTGCCTAGCTTAGCCTAGTTTACTGGAGCCTAGCCTAGAATATTATATCCTATTCTAGTCTAGTTATCATATTCTAACCTAGACTAGTATAGCCTAGTATAGTATATCATACCCTAGCTTACCCTACCCTACCCTACCCTACCCTAGTTAGTATAGTATATCATAGCCTACCCTACCCTACCCTACCCTAGTTAGTATACTATATCATAGTATTGCCTAGCCTAGACTAGACTATCAGATCTTAGCCTACGCTTGCACAGCATGCATAACATAGCCTCACTTATTATAGCCTGGTATAGCGAAGACTAACCTACCATGCTATAGTGTAGCCTAGCCTAGTATAGCCTTTCATCCCCTGCCTAGCCTAGTATAGTTTAAGCTAGCCTAGCATTAACTATCCTAGTCATGTATAGCCTATACTATACTATTATACCCTAGTAAAGCATAGCTTATTATTGTCTAGCCTAACATTCTATATGCTCCTAGCGTAGCATATTATAGCCTAAATAAGCATAGTATATCTTACATGTGTACATTATATCTTAGCATAGCTTAGCATAGTATAGCTTAGCCTATAATAGCCTAACCTAGCATAGCCTATTCTAGGCATGTCTAGCAGAGTATTACATAGTATTGCCTAGTCTAGTCTATCACAGTATCGGACGAAAAGTTATGATGTTATTGCCAAAATAAAATAATTCCCGGGCTAACTTTGAGAGGACTTTTGCAATTATATCATATAGAAAGAGAAGGTGAAACAACATAATGGTTTTAGATTTAGTTAGAATCGGCTGAATAGTTATGATGTCATTGCACCCCAAAAACAATTCCCTGGCTAAACTTGGGAGGACATACTCTAAATGAGGTCTTACAAACACTTTACATAAGGAAAGAATAAAATCTCGATTTAAATGCAAAATGTATCGTTATGTATCCTAGATCGCTATTTGCATTTTAGACGATTCGATAATAAGAAACAAATCTTTTATTCATGTTTCCTTTATTCGGAATTTAACCACTCACATTGTAATCTCTTCTGACGTTATTATGACTTAAGTGCATTAACTTACACTTGCTCACGTTAAATTTCGTTCAGCAAACTAGACAAAAAATAATTGGCTAAACCAATGATCAATTTGTTTGCTTCAGATATCTACCTCAAAGATTAATATAGTTTTTTATGACAGAATTTTTGCTTTGCTTTGTTTAAAAAATAAAAATAAACTAGAAATTATAACTTAATTCATTTTACATATATATGATGCAATTAACTACTATATTAGACATTTAGAAAAGAATAGTGGAAATAACACACATCTAAGGGTATACAATGGCAACAGGATGTTTTTATAATTTCGATTGAGCGAAGTAATTTAGTTATTTTAAGGTTCCTTTGCCACGTAGCGAAGAAATTACCATAACATTGTCAGATGTTGAGGAAATATACATACTCGTATAACTTGGAATATAATATAGGTAGCAACAATATCTTTGAATATGATATTTCTTAGTCAAGCAATTACTATCCTGATCTCATACATCTTTAGGTATAAAGTGAATTTATGAACGTTTTGAAGAGCTGAATTATAGATCAACAAGCTGGTAGATTTAGACTCTTAGAGGGGTGGGGAAAATATTTTCTGTTACTCGGGATTCGATATTGACCATGGGGACTTAAAAGATATTTTCAGGTGTAGGAAATGATTCTTGGACCAATTAGGGTAGTATTAGATAATCCTGGCACAGATAAAATATAATCATTTACTTCTATATAGAAGCCTATTAATTAAATAATAACGGGTCAATAAAAGGTGAAGGGTTTCATAAAATGTGTCGATAGTCTAAAAGGTTTGTTGACCCCTGAATCAAATCGTATAGGGACTATGAATTTTATATAGGCTTTCCCTAACCGAAACAGCAAAAATAATTGGGATTTTTTTATTGGAGGTTTTTTTATTGGGTTTGGAATAGAACAGCCTCGAGGCTTAATTAACTTTCTTCTCGCCGTCTGAATCAAACACACTTTTTTTTCATTTTCCAATACTGAACAATGCACGGTTTTCTCATCATTTCGTAATTTTCCAACATAAAATACCATGATTTTTATTTTTGTCCGATTACTTTTCTCTAGATTTTTTAATATGCCAGCAAATATTTATGTTTAGTTTTTTGATTAGTAGTGTTAATTCTTATTGGCATGTATTAGCAAAAGTACTTAAATTATTCCACTGCTAATAGCTTGTAGAAGGAGCAAAAGATAGTAGAATTTGCTCTCTTCTTCAAATATTCTATTGGGTTTTGGAGGTTTTGATGTGCTGGGAGCATTACAGGATCAATTAATGGAGATTAATTTCGGTTAGAAGAAAGAAATCACGTTGAGTTTTTTTTTTGTTTATTAAATGAAGTGAAACTGATCAGGCTGCAAGCGTTTGAATTAGACATTGGTAAATTTAGGTCAGAGTTTGTGGGTGTTAAATGGGATAGTGGTATGAAGACGCGATTTACCCCCCTCCCAGGGAGATGTGTTTTTGGAACATCACGATTTGGACCTTGTTAAGAAAGTACCCCATTAACCAACCAAGATAGAGATGACTCATGGGTAACCTTGCCCGATAGAAGAGACTGAGTGGCTGTGTTTCTTACCTTTCTCTCCCATCGTCCTTGGCATACTTCCAACAATGAAAAGATAAATAACTTGTTGTGGATTGTTTCAATTCAGGCTTTAATGATTTTATGAGTTTCCGATATTTTGATGTAAATATTTCGAAGTGTAAAATTTGTGATAATAATATCTTAGCCATAAAATCTGCTCACTTTTTACTCATTGAAAATATCTAAATAACCCTGTTTTCGTCTGCTGCTTAGGATATAATTTTTATTGCAATTTAAGTCTAATATTTCTCACAATTTAAGTGTAATATTGCTCGCAATTTGAGTATAATATTTCTTCTCGCAATTTAAGTGTAATATTTCTCGCAATTTAAGTCTAATGCTTCTCTCAATTAAATGTAATATTTTCCCAATTTAATTCCAATATTTCTCGCAATTTAAGGCTATTATTCTCGCAATTAAGTTGTAATATTCCTCCTAATTTAAGTGTAATATTTCTCGCAATTTAAGTATAATATTTCTCACAATTTAAGTCTAATTTTTCTGCAATTTTAGTTTGATATTTTTCGTAATTTAAATCTAATATTTCTCGTAATTTAGGTGTAATATTTTTCACAATTTAAGTCTAATAGTTCTCGCAATTTAAGGGTAATATTTCTCGCAATTTAAGTCTAATATTTATAGCAATTTTAGTTTAATATTTTTCTCAATTTAAATATAATATTTCTCGTAATTTAAGTCTAATATTTTTCACAATTTAAATATTATATTTCTCGTACCTTAAGTCTAAAGTTTCTCTCAATTTAAGTGTAATATTTCTCGCAATTAAGTCTAATACTTCTCGCAATTTAGGTATAATATTTATCGCACTTTAAGTCTAATATTTCCTGTAATTTAAGTCTAATATTTCTCGCAATTTATGTGTTACTTGGCTTTTTATTATTACCTGAGAAAATGAAAATTACTTCGAATGATACTCAAGTGAATTATTCTAAGTAATGTATGATGCCATCATAATCTGTATCAGACGTGAGTTTTACAAAAAAATCCGATAAACTTTCGGCATCAATACATAAAACAGGCGCCATCTCTAGATATGACTTAAAAAAATGCTTTCATTAAACCAAACTTAATATGAATCGGTAGAAGAACCACTTTATCTGGTTTTCCCAATCCAGGTTTGATGATGGTTTAGGTACAAATCTTTAAACATTTCCTCTTTGGCCATTCTTTTCCTCTGTTGACCCAATCCGAGAGAAACATGGGTTTTTTTTATATCCTCGCTGCTGACCAATTACGATACTATACACAAAATATTAGTTAATTTTTGCAAGAATATTTACTAAATTCTGGTATGTTTCTTTTAAATATATAGAATACACAACAGCTATTGATGCAGAGTTATTGCCAATAAAAATATATACCCTTTTGTACTTCTTTTAGATGGATGTATAAACAGTTTTCATCCTTCTGCATTATAATATATACTAAGTCTTTGCATTAGACCAATTAAGTCAATCCAATAAACTAAGGTCCCATCTGTATTGAAATATGGCGTAAATTCTTTTACTATATTAAGAGAAAGTTCTGCTTAGATGTAGCAAGTTGTTACTTTTTAATCTGGACCAAAAGTGAATGGCAATGGTTCAATGTTTGAACATTTTAGGCTAGCAGATTTCTGCTGATGGAAAATTATGGTAAGCATTTTCTTTCCTATTCTTATAAATGTATCATTAAATTTTGCAAGAACATAAATAATAATTTCTAGTATGAAATTTTGGCTTCATTCTTACTATAGTAACATCTAAAGAAAGATTTGCTTTTGGCATTTTAACTATTGTCGCAGTTCCTTAATACAAATAGAGACACACTGTTAGGGGACCACTTTTTTCCGTTGTCTTCAAGTTTAATTCTAATGTAAGCGTAAAATGCCTTTTATAAATAGTATTCATTATGTTATCTCTCTTTTATAACTACGAAATTTCATAAATATAGCATAAATACTGTTCACACAAAGTAGAGACACCTAAACATTATCGGTAATTGTTCAACAATACTGCAATTTATCTGTAAAGGAAAACCCCTATTTAATATCACAATTTTCAGTAAATAGCAATGTGATCAAAATCCAAATAACCCCAATGAAATAATTTACAAGAACACTCGTCAATTAACTGAGATATATTTTCTGAACTGAATTAAAGCTTATGAGGCAGTGGTCAAGCTCAACCGGTCCATCCATGTGCATTGCCTACCTGCTAAACATGCACCTTCCAACTGACGAATCATCACTGCGTTGTGTTCTATTTATACTCTAACTTATTTATAAAATCACTTATTTTAAACATGTTTTAAATAGTAAAATGAACACAATGATTTAGCGATAAAATGGCATGTGAAGGAGGAAAATGGTTTTCATTTTCGAATTCAACGCCAACGAAGATATAAAAATTACCTGAAATATATATTTATTCAGTGTATAATGTGCAATGTGCCTTTCATCATTGGTAACATATCAAGAAGTTTTTTGGCTTTTTGTAAACTTCCAGATGTGTTCTAAGAAGAAATGTCACTCCAGAAGTAAACATCTGGGGAATAAGGTAGGCTCAAAAATTCATTTAAAATGTAGTCCCTCTACCAATTTATAACTCTTAATTGCACGGATAATACTGTTAGTTATTAAGGTTTTAATCCCATTTAAAAGTTCCATTCATTATATAAATCTTGGAGATATAATGGTAAGAAGATCATTGCCTGATGACCAAATTTTGTCGCTTTATCTGCTTTAAAGATAATAAAAACTACAAGTTTTATTCTTTCCAATGATATACACAAGTAATTTTCTGCCGAAATAAATGAAAAACGATTAAAGTTTCTATTGTTTTTTCGTACTCAATGGAAACACTATTTGCTGTAATTATGTGAATATAACTAAATTGAAACTTTCAATTTCTCTTACTCATTGGAAAATTTTAGTTCCCGAAAGCATTTTTCAAAAGGATTCGGTCAAAAGTGATCTTCAAATAGCCTCGTATGTTTACTGCTAGGTTTTGATTTGAGGTGGCTAACTAATGATATTTTCCTCATACGTTAGATTAAATATATTTATATTTTATTTTAATTCATTTATATTAAAAAAACAATTCGTTTTGAGGGTATATCGTATTTGATTATTAATGAAATTTACCAAGAAATCTTTGACTTAGAGAATACATACCTTTATTTATGTATTTTTTTATTAGTGCAGTAAATAATAAGAGAACATCAATTGTAACATCACTTTTGTCACGGTAGAGAAATTTCCGCCGAATGCTGGTTAATGCGCATCCAGGATATCAAAATTTCTACAACCATTTTTTACACTCATCCTTTCTTCTGCGACATTGATCCTTAATTACAAAAAGGCCTTATGTTCTGAAGTATAGATTCCAGTCAGGACTTCTCCCTGTGCAGAAGAACCTAAGCATGATCCTACACAAACACATTGAATTCACACTTATCTTACACAGCACAATCTACGTGTCGTTCTTCCAATTCTTGTCCTTTACATTCAGCTAATACACCCATCTTTTACATGGCTTAGCAGACTCTGTAACCCTACAGCATACCATTAAAGTTTGGCCACAGGCAAAAATGCATATTTTCAATAAAAAGTTTAATTATATTTTAATTAGTTCAAATATTATCAATAACGTCTTCAATGGGATTTCTACCATTTGTGATGCAAAGTTCGATGCCAGATTCCCCCGTTACATGAACACCAAAATTTGCGTCAATTTGAGCACCTTCATTTATGATGTGTTGTTCCCTCAAGTGTCTCGTATCTTTAACTACTGCAATTGAGTTCACCTTATCATTTAACCTACTCCAGAAGAGAAGTCTTGGGGGTAAGGTCTGGTAAACGAGGGGACTATTGACTACACCTTCTCGTTCAGAATTCCCCAGAAAAGAGGGTCAAGGGCGGGTAAGGTATGGTCAACGAGAACGATGTGATATTTTCTATGTGTCGAGAATATTAGTGACACCCTGTATACATTGAGTGAAAGGTGAAGGAGAGAAAACTTCTATATTTATTCTACCCTGAATATTTTTGACAAGAAACACAACATGATGTGGCTCAACCTTTGTCTATGGATCTAATGAACTTCCCATGTGGACCGGCCTTCGTCGCTGGGAAGAAACAGGGTCCACAGAGTTGCGCGACCTAGGTACTTCACGTCTCAGGTTGTCTACTTCAGACACCTTTAACATGATATTACCTCACCTAACTTCACCAGTATACTTACAAACTAGTCACGGAATGGCAGGGACAGATGCGCTCGTTGGTTATTATTTTTGCTTAATACATATAAATTGTGTCCATAAATTTCATTAGTGCAACAAGCATTATTTTTTATTTCCGTCGAATCATATTTTGGTTCTTTTATTATATATTGCTGAGAGAAAATTAATTTTTCACATTTTCTTTATTTTTTCAATGTATATTTTACATTTCTTTCACTTTTTTTCTTCACATTTTCTTTTTCAATAATTTATTCATATTTTTTATCATTATATTTTTCAATGATTTTTTTAATTAATTTCTTTATTTATTATTTTTAGATAATTTCTTCTCATTTTCTTTCAATTATTTTTTTCACACTTAATATTTTTTACATTTTTAAGTTTTTATATAACTAATTTTTTTATTTTTTTCAATTAGTTTTTCATGTTTTCTTTAGTTTTTCGCATTAAAGTGAATTAAAATAATGTGGAGAATTTTTCTGACAACAGCATGCCTAATTTATGAAGCTGTCCATTCGTATTTGATAATGTCCAAGAGGAAGAAGTAATCAGTTCAATTTGGGATGGATTTTTTGCAGGCATTTTGGTAATTGACAGCTATTGATAAATATGATTTGCTTAAAGAATTACAAACTATCAGACCGAGAGCGAAATTACTTCACAAAGCATCATATTACACAGAATCTGACTCAACCATGCAATATCCGAATTAGTAAGGCATTCATTTTAGGTATCACCTTCTGTTTCCTATTTTCAGCCATTTAGCTATCCAATTCCAAACTTTCTCACATACCCCATTCACTTTTAATTTGTATAATAGTCTCTTATGTGAAAGCTTATAAAATGCTTTGCTAAAATATAAGTAAATTACATCAACATCCTCTCCTTATCTAATCGAATGTAATGACAATTTATAAGAAGGGAAGTAAAGAGGACGCAAAATCTTTTGAACCTGTAAGCTTAACTTCTATAGTTTATAAAATTCTTGAAAATATATTTAAAAAAGGAATTTCTGACCATCTAGAGAGTAGCAATTTAATAAATAATGATCATCATGGGTATACAACAGGTATATCATGTTTAAAAAATGTACTGGATTTTATGGATTATGTAACTAAACGATTAGATAAGAAGAGGATGTTGATGTAATATACTTAGATTTTAGCAAAGCATTTGATTAGCTTTCACATAAGACACTATTATACAAATTAAAAGTGAATGGGGTATGTGGGAAAGTTTGGAATTGGATAGCTAAATGGCTGAAAATAGGAAAAAGAAGGAGATACTGAATAGGGTGAGGTCACAGTGGAGGGATGTTATCAATGGCGTACCTCAGGATCAGCTCTAGGCCCATTATTATTCGTAGTTTATATAAATGATCTTGGAGAGGCTGTAAATAACAATGTTAATTTTTTCTGATCACACTAAATTGACAGGTGTAGTCAAAGAAGTTGAGAGTAGCTTTAAAGTAAAAAGTGACTTAAATAAGAAGATATAATATTGACTTTAGCTATAAAATGGATGGGCATTGGCTGACTTCAGTTGAGGATGAGAAGAACTAGGTCTACTAGCAGATAGGTTACGGAAGTATACAAAGCAGTGTATTGAGGCGAAAAAATAGAGCAAATAGGGTGCTAGGATATATAAAAAGGAACTTTAGCTACAATAGTAAAGAGGGTATTCTTAAACCCAACAACTCATATGTCTGGCCACATTTAGAGTACTGTATATACGCATGGTCACCACATTTTAGACATGACATCAACCTGCTAGAGTGAGCACAAAGGAGCGCAACAAAATAATATCTTCCCTCAAGCACCTTGAATATGAAGATAGACTGAGGGTACTAAATATGTTCTCATTTGAGAGAAGATGTGTGAGGGAAGATATGATTGAGCTTTTTATTATCTGTTCTGGGATGGATAAGTTGGGTTTTGGCAAGTTATTTTGAGTTGGAAGGTAGTAATATTAGTATGGGTTGTCAATTGAAAATGAAATAAATTAGAAGTTGGATGTTGGAAAGTACTTTTTCACGAACAGAGTGGTAGAGTAGCTGAACCATTTGCCACCTGAGGCATTAGACAAAATTAACCTAAAGGTTTTCAAGCGCAGATTGGATGATTAGATGCGGACGGACAGATACATTATTTGGAGGGGGGTAGTAGTGTTCTGGACCCATTTCTGTCCATGAACTAGACACAACTATACAAATGTTAACATCATGCCATATATGAATGAAGTTAACTGGCAGCAGGCGCCCAGGACCTTGTAGTTGTTGTGATCGCTAAAGACCACTAATATATCACAATATGCGAGACACTCGTAACATGCGCCCTAATAGTATTAATTACTCACAACATGCGCCCAAAGACCACCAATCAAACACAACATGCGATACACTCGCACCCCTAAGGCAGAAATTGATGCTACTCAGAGTTCCGTATGCTTGGTAGACGGACAGCCAAGTAAGTATCACATCTACATAAATAAACATGAATAAAAATAATTCCCTGTAATTTCTAATTGACAGAAAGCGTTTAAAAAGGTTGAGTTCGTTGCCTTCTTTATCAATTAAATGCTGGATTGATGGCTGAATTGTTCACTTAATTTCTCATTTCAATGGTCTCTTGTTTTCTATAAGATAATTTAAACATTTTAAGGCAAATAAGATCCTCGCAAATGGACAGATGTTCATCACACAAACCCTATTAATGAGAATTTTGCAATTTATCTTTTATTCACATAGAGAATTATAAAACCACTAAATCTCAGACTCTTTACGGAAGGCTAGTGGTGGCGAAGTACATCGTTATTACAAGGTGTAAGAAAAGCCCAAATATAAATTTATTTCTACATATTTCGTCCCTCATGTTTTATCTCTCATATGCCAACACATGTCACTGCTGCGGTTACATCTATTTTTATGATTACTACAGCACATCAGGCTACAAAGGTCCTTCCAAAACACTCAGCATAAATTAGGATGGAGCCAGAATGGCGAGAAAAGCAGAAACCAAGGTCACGACTTTACTGCAACTGATGAACGAAAGCTGTATTAATGGATACATTGATATAAATAACGTATATAATAGCTTAATATTGAGGTTAATAGCTAATAAATGACGATTTAGTGTATATTATCGTGAATTTATTATCGTTTATGGTATATGCTGCATTTTATCTTGTATAATAGCGAACTTGTCTTATCTATCACAAGATTGGACTTTTAATTCCTTATTACATCTTCCATTAACAAGTCATTTTATCCCTTTAAGTATCTTTGAGTCATCATAAATTTTGATTGTCAGCTTGAATTCCCATTGCATTTACCTCCTTTATTTAAATAAACTTGCTTATTTTATGCGTTCTATCCATAATGGCCTTGCTTCATGCCACACATAATCTGACTGTTTAAAACTAGAATGGGCTCTATGAACATTGTCAATGGGAAAATTGCTCATGGAAAAACTGCCGAAGTTAAAATTTCCATGTGTTAAAATTTCCAAGGAGAAAACTGCCATGATGAAAATCGGCATTAATTGGCAACTCTCATACTAAAATATTTATATGTAATATCAGCAGATCCTCACAACGTCAAAATGTTTGCAAATTAATAATTGGCAACTCTATATCGAAAAACTGACCTAATTTAACAAGAACTGCACCAGAAAGTGAGGAATGTTTTGCTACAGTTAAGGATGTTCACTATAAAAGAGGAGATTCTTCCCTTTCCATAAAGAAACTGTCCAAAGACGAAATATATCGTAGTAATTGGAACACAGTTAATAAAATAACTTTTGGGGGGATCTATCGCTTAAAATGTGAATATTTAAATAAATAATGTCTATTTTTCTAAGATTTTCTAATAAATTATTTTAAATGTAATAAATATCCCTGAAATAAAATAATTAATTTTCGAGAGGAGAGTTTCAATGTTCGGTCATTTTTTTCCTGTTTTTAATTTTTAAAGGAAATTTTCCACATAGTAGTTTTCTCATTGGAAATTTTTTCACGTGGGATTATTCCTGTGAGTAATCTTCCATAGGAAATTTATCCATTAGAAATGATCCGACTACGATCAAACTAGCTCATTGTTTGTAAATCTCTCTCCTAGGGAACTTTAATGAAAGACTCCAGATTAGGTTCGATAGCCTATAGCGAAGAATTAATCCTTCAGCTCACTTTTTCTTGTATATTTTTCATAAGACTTCTTAAGTTTTCCTAATAGAGTACACTCGAATTGACCACACCCTTATTTATTTTAATAAAAATTAACTTGCTACGTTTCTAGAGAAAAGTAGTCATAAGAGATTTAGAATAAATATCAAAGCAAGATGCTAAATGCTCGAAATTTTGATATGTTTATTTTTTTAAATTCACATATATATTATTTAATATAGACCCTATGGTATATAAATGCCAAACAAACCCACAAATATATTATGCAGCCATATCATGAAAGTAAACGATTATGTGGACGACTCTGACTAGTTAGGCAGTGTATACTAGAATACGTGCACCAGCTGTCCGCAAAATACTTTGGACAAACGGGAAAACAGATTCGAGACCAGGATAGACTAGGCAAATGCCGAAGAATCCGTCGAAGAAACGACCCTCTCGCAGGCATTGTATCTCATTGCGCTTCGGGCTGACTCTAGACGGATAAGGACGAAACCAGAAAGGTCGTGTTTCTCCTCAGACGGGAAGGAAGTGAATCATTTGACACTAATATAAACAATATACAGACACAATTTCTTGAAATAACATTACTTTGTGATGATTAACTTATTGATATATTTGTATTCGTTGCTCTCTGAATTTCCACTTCTAAACTCTATATGTCTTGTAACTGTTTTACCTCTTTGTAAATTCGTCTTCGTTGCCACCTTAATGGCCTCAATTTGGCTAGTCAGAAACTTACAGGTCTTTCTTCTTCCTCCATTCAACATTTCTAAGAAAAGATTGTATTTATGTAGTTCAGAAGCTTGAGAAGAAGAATAACATCAGCTCACTTGTGCCTTTAATTTTCCACATAAATTACCGTGGGCTTCAAGTTAAGATTTAAACATACATTCCTTTTTTACTTTCAACCAAGGTTGTTTCCTTATTTTCTTTTTAATTGGTTTATGTCAGACTGTGAGGAAAGATTACGCTAGCAATCGATAGCCAATTCTTATAGTTTTAGGGAGAGTAATAAGATGTCGCTGCTTAGAGAAAGAGGGTTTAAATTTATCCCATAACTTCCCACTTTCCTTTTTTCTATTCGCACTTCTGGGGTATTTACGAGTGGCTCTTAAAAGATCCATGGATAATGCAATTTAACAAAATACTACGCCTAAAATTTATTTTTGTCCACGGAAATAAACTTCTACAATGATGTAATGGTGTGTATAAGGAGAAAGGGATTTGATTGAAAGCTAATACAAATATTTAAACAAGGTCAACAGACCTAGGTCGCGTGCTCTCAATTATTCTTATTATGACCTTATTACCATATGACCTTATGACCTTCAAAACTTTGAACAAGTTGGACAATCCTACCCAGAGTTAGTTTTCTTTTAATAATTCCCGGACTAACCTTACGATGCTCTTGCAACAAAATCACTACATTCCAGAGCAAGCAACTATTTCATGATGAAGATGTCATCGAAGATGGGTTGATTCATTGCTGCCATAGCAAAGGTTTATAAGGGAAGTTCACTAAACCATCAATAAATCACTCTTGTTTAGACTAAACCTTAATTGTTTTTTTTACTTAGTAGCTCTTGTTGCATCAACAATGGCCATTCTATAAAATTGCTCTTTAGGCAGTATAATATTAAGTAAGGGTTTATATTCTTGGAAATATTTTTTTTAAACTTTGTTAATAAATTTAAAAATTTGTTAATTGGAACTATTTCCAAACTTTTAAAATATTCCTCGAATCCTAATAGAATAGTGCGTCAGAAGTGGTTATCCCCATATTTTGTATTCCCTACCTTACGAGTATGATAAATACACTTGAATTCCTTTGTAAACTTGTATGCTTTTGCAGACAGGAGACTGCTCGGTAGGTCATTCATCGATGGGATTGTTTCTTATTTTCCGATAGAAGTAGAAGTGCAACATTGAAAAATACCAGTTCCTCCATTTTTAATTTTGATTTCAAGCAAATATAAGGACCAGTATTGTACATAAGGTACTACGCAGAACTACTAAAATATATCTGATAATTGCCTTTTAATTTTTTATCGGCTTCTGTCATTAATTATATTACTGTTACATTCTACCCAGTGGTTCGGCATAATTATTTATTTCAACTTATTAAAACGCATGTTTTTTATTAGGAGTAGAATCTGTGAGAGGTTGGCTGAGGAAACAAGTTTCCAGGTTTGTGACACTATTTGTAAGTGTAAAATCTCTATGAAATCAATTGGAAGCCAGGTTTAATAAAAAAATCTCTTATGTTAAATTTCGAAATGAAAACATTATTTTTTTGCTCATTTGAATGGCAATAAAAATGCATGAGGGAATATTCTCCAGTAATCCAATTAAGGTGTAATGTCAAAAGTCATAAATGAATGATTTAATTAAAAATAATCTTTTTGCAGAGGTAGAGAAGGATGCCGAACAAGGCCTTGGTTCATTTTCTAAAAGGAAATTTTCATTTGAATCGCGCTTGCAATCGGAAGAGTTACTCTCGGACTAATGAATTTCTTCTTCTCTTTGGGGCAAGTTTCTCTCTACAAATGAAAGTAAAACTGAGTTCATCCTTTTAGATTATTAAGGGCAATATCCAAGAAATTTTTACGACGTGCTGAATCGCAAATTCTTCCGGAGAAAATTTGGCCCTTTGAATTCAGTGAATTTATGGGACACGCTGATAGGGGAAGTGAAATGGGAGTTTGTGAAAATGAAATACTTCAAATAATATTAATATTTTCAAAGGAAATCCAATCCTGAATTAAAGGCTTGAAAAAAGTCCATTTTCCCCACCCTCTCGAATGTTTGGATTATATATATATATATATATATATATATATATATATATATATATATATATATATATATATATATATATATATATATATATAGTTGCAATTGATTTGTTCCTTGGTAATCTGATGCGTACTAGGAATATGAAGACCCAGGTGATCACACTAATTTTTTATTGACTGGACGTTTTGGACCTTCACTAGGACCATCTTCAGCGACTGTATCGACTAATAAGAAGGGAAAGGAATATTAACAATAGCAGTTAAATAGTTCGAACCATGCATGATATCGGGTGTCCCAGAAAAAAGTTAACCGTACTTTGAATTAATATAACTCAAAACTATTGGAGATTTTGGGGTCATGCAAAAGTTGTTTCATTTAACAACTATTTATCTGTTGATTCTGGAGATTTCATTAAATTCCACTTTATGATATTGATCCACTAATGGGTTTGTGCAAGGAAGTAAAATAATGAAACGAAGCCTAGGAAGGCTAGGCCACCGTGCACTTTCAAGAAAACCTAGGAAGCCTAGGTTGCCTAGGTCTTTGTGCGATTCTTCAAGCACAGCCTAGACCATTTTACAGTGGTTTTTCAGCCACGCTGTGGTATGGTCTCGTCATTATTGCTTACTAAGCAAATGAAAGCGTTTCTGTATAAAAGTTTACTTCCATAGAACCTTTTTAATCATGCCGTTGACAAAAGATCAACGCGTATTTGTAGTCAAAAAGTTTATTAAGACTGGCAGTATTAAACAAGTACAAGATTTATTTGAACAACGTTTTCCATGTAGGCACCAACCAAGCAAGCCCGCAATTTGGAAAAATGTAAGCAAATACCAACATGAAGGAACATGATAAATCTAAATAAAGTTCGTTCGGGTCGTATGAGAACCATAAGAACAACAGAAAATATCGAAAATGTTCAGATGACACTTCTTCAAAATCCACATGTATCAGTCAGAAAGAATAGATTACAATTGTCAAAGTCATCATTTAACCGCATTATTAAACATGACATAAAATGGCATCCCTATAAGATGCATGCAAGACACCAGCTTCTTGAAATTGATTTTCCTCGTCGTAGACAATTTGTCGAATGGCTTCTCCATAAACCTACTCGTTTCTTGGAAAACATTGTGATTGGTGACGAGGCAGCCTTTAACATTCGGCAATATGCGCCGCTGAACCACCTCCCATCATTCAACTTTGACACACGTATTTGTTAGCAGAAAGTGTCTCTGCGGATCGGAATATGCGGGAATGGCTATCTTGTTGGCCCATTGTTTTACGAGAATAACTTGAATGGTGCTTCTTACCTGAGCATGATTAACGAAAGTATCATCCTGGAACTACGCCATATTTACGGCAATCAATTCAATAGAATTTGGTGGATTCAGGACGGCGCACCAGCTCATAGACAGCTTGTTATAAGAGCAAAACTAAGAGAAACGTTTGACAACCGCATTGGCGCACTAAATCATGCAATTGAATGGCCCCCAAGATCCCCTGACTTAACACCGTGCGATTATTTCTTATGGGGATATCTAGAGAAAAAAGTGTATTCTACTCCACCACAAAGCATCAACCAGTTGAGGGAGATAGTATCACACGTGAACTCAATAGACTTAAGGAAAATCACAGGTTAATCAAAGAGGTTGTTCAATCAATGCGATCAAAGGCGCACCCGTGCTTGGAAAGAAATGGAGGACATGTGGAAGAAAACGGTGCTTAGAACATTAAAAAATGAATTTATATTACCCATAGAAAGTGGTGTTTTTGTTAAAAATGGATTTAAATATATTTGTTGATTTTAAATTTCGAAGTTTCATTATTTTACTTCATTGCGCAAACATAATTTTGATAGCCTCCACTAAACAAATTAGTGTATCAATATTGTAAAAGGAAATTTGATGAAATTTCCAGAATTGATAGATAAATAGTTGTTAAATTTGTTTGGGTTTGCAAGACTCAAAAATCTCTAAGAGGTTTTGAGTTATACTAATTCAAAGTACGGTTAACCTTTTTCTCGGACACCTTGTTTAATGGCTAAAAAAGCGGGGAAAGACAAGTTAAATCAATAAAATTGACAATTATTGAGATTAAAGTAAAACACAAATAACAATATACGAGTATATAATTAATTGATACTCTCCAGTGTAACTTTGAAAAATAATAGAAAGAAGTGAATATCGAAAATAAAGGTAAATGGAATAACATTACAATAATCTATTATATTAAATTATAAACAAAAACAAAAAAAATGTGAACTAACTAAAGAAAAGGACTAACCTTTATCGTGGGAGTTGTGAAATCAACTAACTAACGATAGAAAAACTACTAACCAGACTTGTTCGGCTAGTCTGACCAAGCTTTATGCTGGCGACCACAGCACCAATTTCGCTCGCCAAAACCCGGATTCCCTTGCTTGGTTCTACCATCACTTTTCTTTGTAGTTTTTTGGATGAATTCCGGTGTGCGGACACAGTTCAAAAGCCTGCTGTCTCCCTTCCCGCTGCCTACGGCTTCGTAGTCATGATACAGGGAATTTTTTCTAATATTTTGATGCTTTCCAATCATCCATATGAGCTAACCTTTACTCAACTAAAACTTTATTCTGTATACTATCGAACAACATTGACTGTTCACTGATACGTCGAGCTCTTCCTTAAAAAAGACATTCCAAATCGTCATCTTTATCCCAAATACCATGTAGATGTATCGTTGCTCTTCCAATGATTTTGAAATATGAACCTTCTTTTTGTTTCATTTCTAATCATATTTGTCGTCTGATGGCTCCTCATATATATATATATATATATATATATATATATATATATATATATATATATATATATATATATATATATAAATATGAAAGTTTGATAGGGAATAAGTGATTAATGTAAGAAAGAGAGGGAGACTGCAAAAGACCTTAACATGTTAACCTAAAACAACTATTAAACTAGTGGCTTAATTATCTCGCCGATCATTCGGTCATAAACCTCTTCTCTATCCCCTTCTCTCAAAGCACTTAGTAATCTGAAAGTTTGGAAATTATCAGAGGACTTAATATAAGTAATATTTCGACTTATGAGAAAAGATTGAAATCTTTTTTGAGAAATGGAATCTTTGAATATTTCCCTATTTTACCTTGCTTTTGGAATTTCCATGGTCCAATCAGGACGATTCAATCAACCCAAAATGACCCAATGTGTTCAATAGTGAAAGGATGAAAATTCTGGAAAAAGGAGATAAATGTGTAATATTTTTCAAACGGAAGACCATAATTAGAGCAATAAAAGATTCAACTAGTGTGGATTTATATTGCAAATTTGAATTCAAAATCCGAACTGAATAATCAGTAATTAGAGAAATGAAGGCCTGCAACTAGTATTCCGAACTGAATACTCAGTAAATATGAAAAAAAAACTAGATATATAATCATTTGCTTTACTCTTCTTAACGATTAAAACTAACATTGATAAATTAAGTTAGAATGTGTAGAGAGAGTGAGATAGGATAGATAGAAATTAAAGTGTTGTTTGTGTGTGTTAATGTGTCTAGGATGATGTGTGAAGATGATAGAGATTTGTGCCAGGTTGCCTGGCTAACGCTTTCGTTTTTCTTTTAATTTTATTATATTTTTGTGATACATTATTATTTTAAGCATTGAAGCCTTTGTTTTCTTTTGCTCAATAGAGCGTTTGTATCATTTTATTGTTTTTTATTTATATATATATTTATTTATTTTTGTTTTTAACTTTTTTCATTATTATTATTAATGCTATTATATAAATATATTTATGTGTATATATATATATTTTTGTCAGTAATTACTTTTAGTTCTTCATCGGGATTCTCATTTGGGTTGTATAGTTGGTAGTCGCAATCGGTTGTCCTTTCTAGATGTTGCATTATGGTTTACTACCTATAGATTGTATTGACGTTTATTAACGTTTTTCTTAGGCTATCGTTGAAGCGTTGTTTATATTGCTAATATTAAAATTTGGGAAAGTATTAATAAAGATACATTCCAAAATATTTGTTGAAATGTAGTTTGTACATTTAATAATAGTCAGGATCAAACTATTAATTGGAATAGTGCTAAACCTGTTATTACATGTACAAACTACATTTCAAGAAATATTTTGGAGTGTATCTCTATTAATACTTTCCCAAATTTTAATATTAGCCCTAGATTGTTTAGCCTAGATCCTATCATATCTAATTATATTAAATCACAAATTAAAGTGTTTAAAGAATTTGTACCCCCTAGTTAGGGTTTTGATGCAGGTAGCCGTTTTAACCCCCCACTCCTTACTATTTAAGACATCGTCTGTCCTGACCTACATAATTCCATGAAGAGGTCTTTTAGAATAAAGACGAAAGCGCTCAGAATCGTTTTTCCATTTTCCTTGTGAGTGTTATTTATCATATATATATATATATATATATATATATATATATATATATATATATATATATATCCCTCTTGGCATATAAGGGAAAGTAGTCTTTTAACCAAAAGCATCTATCTTACCAGTTATAAAAAAATGAAACTGTCAAGGATCATCGCTTCGCAAATCAATAGAAGATGGACAAAATAAATCCTAAATTGGAGAAACTTATACATAAAGAGGCCCAGAAGAGCCCTCTTAAATTTGTCAGGATTAATTTCTCTCAAAGGCAAGTCTATTGTGATTGAAATGTGTGATGGACGCAATGGAAAATTTCTGAGCTGATCTTTGTCCAAAGTGCAATGAATTTTTTTAACTTAAATGAAAGCCAAAGAGAGCGTCCCCGATAAGATATTTATAAAGAGAGACCTTGAACAAGTGTGGAAGATATATATCTATAATTCTCCTCCTGTCATTAGTAAGCGAGGTCACGCAATATTTCAGCTGTAATTTGCAGTTTGGTAAACCTTGCTGAGGCTGAAACAAATTTGGAGAAGAGTAAAATATAAGTATCTTTCAGACAATTATTCATCATTTCGTTGCTTTGAGATTTCTGAATGTTTTTATTGTGTCGAGGAATCTCCTTTGAATAATATTATTTCCTCACCTACTAAGATAGTATTTCGGGAAAGAAAACGAGCCGTTACTTAACCCCCTTCCCCCCTCTTCCGACCTCTTCCTCGTTTGACCCGCCGCCAGGTTCCCGTGAAATTCACACCAAAGCTTCGTCCCGGTCGTCTCAACCTTCCCTTCCCACCCCTCTCGGGTCGGGAGACTGCTTTGTAGCCTCGCCGTGAACCGTGTTTATAGCTCCGCTGCTGTTGCCCGTCTGGCTGCTGATCCCAGCCGTTGACACTTCCTCGTAAGGAGGCGCTCGGTTCATCACGCCCGATAACGAAGGTTAACAAGGTCTCAATCTCTCTCTCTGTTTTGAATAGCTCTGGGTATATATGCCCCTGCTCCTCGCTGACAGACAGATTTGGTTAGACGCGACGTCCCGAAAGGTGTGCAATTCAACGAGCTCTCTCCAAGAAGTGTGAGTGACGGTCGCAAACGACGGAAAAGCTGGACATCACCCCCGTGTCTTCAGGTCTGGGAGAAAAGTTACGTGAGGCAACGTCAGCTTTTCTTATCCGCCTTCTGATCAAGGATTGGAAAAGGTGTCCTCCGGAGTTTATCTAGTAACCTCTTACGACAAGAGGCCCATTAGCTCGCTCAAGCCAAGTGTGGAGAAGTCATCCCTCCCCCCCGCTTCGAAGTTCGTTCGGTGACCTCCTGAGGACAGGAGGCCCGCATATGGTGACCTTTACCACAAGAAGCCCATTAGCTCGTTCATGCCGAGTGTAGAGAATTCATCTCCCCTCCCCCCCTTCGAAGTTCGTTCGGTGACCCCCTGAGGACAGGAGGCCTGCCTCTCAAAAACGCGAGTTCGAGAAGAGTAGCCCCACCCGCTGTGGGTTCTGTGGCTACCTTCCGTGAGTAATCAAGGTCACCAAGACCTCCTACTAGTTGCCCCACCTTACCCTCGAGTTTCAAAGGAAGTAAAGCATTCATTACCCTCAATCTCCCATTATAACCAGTCCCTAACCACGTTTATCTAATTATTATTCGGAGCTTAAATCCGTCTCATTTTATGTATAATTTATATATATATATATATATATATATATATATATATATATATATATATATATATATATATATATTTATTGTCATCCCCTTTTAGTTTGTGTATATTAAAAGACTATTTTTGTCCTTGTGTTTGTTATATTCCTTGGTTACGCAGCTGCCACTATCTATTAAATCGCACTCCTAGAAACAATAACAGTTGTCGCCTTGCTTGGCCTACCTTAGTGCCGGTGTGCGCATATTCACGTACACTTGGCCATACTTCGACATAGTGCATCTATATATGTGAGAAAAGTTTCCTTTATTTATATACATTGTCGGAAACATGCTAAATCTGCAAGTTAAATTTTTTGTATTTACTAAATTTCAAGCTCTATATTTTTAGGAGGTACACCTTTTATATGGTTTGTAAGCACAAAAATAATTTATAGAATTATTTCTAATTTTTATTGAGATTCATTAATCATAGAAGTAATTTGACTGCAGTTGTCAGAAAATCTCTCAACTATGGTATTAGCGAATTAGTTGGTCACAAATGGCAATCTATTTTGTTATCACTAACCCCTTGAATGTAGAAATTTGTTTTCAAACTATTACAAATCTGCCATACCACTTGTTACCGTTTTAGAATTCGAAAGAAATACTACACATAAATGTGTAAGGTGAAGATGTTTTGTGGAACTGAGCCCATTGTTAATTTAGGCAAGCTTACATTTGAAGGCATCTACCTTGTTAAGACGGTCTATTATTTCACTTTTAGTTTTCCTCAATGTGTCTACCCAATCCAGGTAGGTGGCAAAAATAACAAAGCGAAAACTCACATTTGTCACAAACTCATTACTCAAAAGCACATTTTTAATTCCCTACGTATTTTCTGCTATGACTAACACTATTCCGATAAGACCTTATACTGAACTAACCCCTAAGTAACTAAGGTGTAGTATGAAAAGCCTTACTGTGATTGATATTTGGAGTTTTGTGAGCAATCTTTTTTTCCTTAACTGGTAGTCATGTACCTTTCTGGCATCAAATCCCGCTGGTGTATCTGTGATTATATATCTTCCGCATATATATCTTCTTTACATATCACTCATTACTGACCTTCTTGAGTAGGCGCTGTATTTGTCCTTGCACTTTGAAGTCGAGAGTAAAAAATATAGGGATCTTTACATTCAGAAAATATATAATCAACTGAGCAGCTGCTAATCTTTTTCACAGCGATTTCAAAATGCCAAGTTGGGGAAAATTAATAATTTGAAAATACGTTAATAGATAGAAAAAAAATTAATGTTAATAATATCTTCGAAAAAAAGAAAAGATTATAAAAGGATAGTTACGTTAATTGTTACTTAGAGACCTGATAATTGATAGAAATTGCTACAGCTAACTCTTGTTATTAGACCTTAAATCTCCTTAGAATCTCATCATTGATGAAGCTTACTATTATGTTGGTAACACGAACATGCGAGATTAATTTATAATAGAGAAGAATACATAAGCGCGTATGTACGAAATATTCAGATAGAATTATAGAACATGTTATTGTCTAATAACCATAATTTATGCTATCCTTACAAACCCTCTATTCCATAATAACTGTTTTACTCCTGAATAATTTTGAAAAGAAAGAAATCATAATAGGAAGGAATATCTCGCTCAACTCCTCCTTCTGTTTCTTCTAATTCAAAATATTATTATTACTAGTGGCAAATCGATATTATTGGTCGGCATCTAAGTTAAAACGATATTTTTACCAAATTATGGCATATGTAAATAAAAACACATCCAGAATTTCTTCTTGCGACTACATAGGAAGATATAACACTATAAATATTAATCAATAGGAAAGCGAATTTGAAATTTCCAATTAGAATGTATTTTATTTATATTTAAATTTATTCTCACGAAGCTTAAGTGATTTCCTTGTCTGTAATGTCTCAATTACTTTATTTTCAACAATTTTTTAACAATCTTATTTTAGCATTATCTCAAATACTTTAATTTTCATGACTGTTTCAACTACTTTATTCCCCTATTACATTTTATAAAGAACTTTTTTTAGACAAAGTTTCGGGGTTAACATGAATACAAACTTGCTCATTACTACATATTATATCACATTGCTCCATCAAGGAGTTATGGCTAACCAAATTTACTAAGAGTAACTAAAAATAACATTACTGTACCTTTTAATTAGAGCACATATGAGATACAATATCAGTTCATCTGTCTATTCCTACTATTCATTAAACAGTCTATATCATTTTATCAGGTTTGAAACAATAAGGCGAAATTTGGGGAGTGAAAGAGAATTATGTAGGGGGGGAGGGAGGTCTATCCAAGTTCACCTATTGAGGGTGGAAGGATCTTGAAGAATTCGTCTCTTTTATAAATCCGTTTCGATGGAGAATGAGACATAAAATTATATTTTGTAATCAACTCCAAATACCATACCATAATCTAGCGTAGCTAGCATAGCCTTACATAGTATAGCTTAGCCTAGCATAGTATGAATTAGCCTAGACTAATCTAGCCTAGCCAGAAAATATACAGTAAAGCCTATCTAAACATAGCCTAGTTCAGCCTAGCATATATAGGATAGTAAAGCTTACCATAGTATAACATAGTATAGTTTAGAATAGTTTAACATAGTCTTGCCTAGCTTCACCTCATATAGCCTACGCTAGCCTAATATTTCAAAGCCTAGCATAGTATAGCCTATCTTCCATAGCCTGCCTTACCTTAATCTAGCTTAGCATAGTATAGTATAGGCATAATATAAACTAGCCTAGTATAAGATAAACTAGTCTAGCATAGTATAGCCTAACTTAGCATAGTATAGCCTATCCTATTCTAGCAGGGTATATCTTGGCATAGCACACCCAACCATAGTCTAGCATAGCCTACCCTAGCCTATGCTAGCTTAGCATGGTACACTACAATCTATCTTAGGCTAGCGTAGTATAATCCAGCATAGCCCTTCATAACATAGCATACCAATGTATAGCCCAGCCTAGTATATCATAGCATAGAATGACCTAGAATAGCATAGTATACCCTAGAATAGCATAGTATACCCTAGCCTAGCCTAGAATAGACTTGCATATATAGCCTAGTATAGTATATATTAGAATAACCTAGCTTAGTATAGTATACCTTAGCTTATCACAGTGTATCCTAACCTAGCTTATCAAAGTATAGCCTAGCCTGCTTAGCAGAGTATAACCTAGCCTGCTTAGCGAAGCCTACACTTATATATTAAAACTTAGTCTAGCCTAGCTTAACTTACCCTAGTCTAGTATAGCCTATCTTAGTACAGCCTCGTTTAGCCTAGTTCACTGGAACATAGCCTAGTATATTGTATCCTAACCTACTTAGCATCTTCCAGCCTAGACTAGCATAGCCTAGTATAGTAGATCATAGCATAACTTAACCTAAGCTACCCTAGTTAGTATAGTATATCATAGTATTGCCTAGCCTAGTATAGCATTTCATGCCCTGCCTAGAGTAGTATAGCTCAGCCTAGCCTAGCCTAGCCAAGGATTAACTATCCTAGACATGTGTAGCCTATACTATACTATTATACTCTAGTCAATCATAGCTTATTATTGTCTAGGCTAACATACTATATGCTATGCTAGCATACCATAATATAACCTAAATTAGCATAGTATATCTTACCCTTTTACATTATATCTTAGCGTAGCTTAACATAGTATAGCCTAGCCTATAATAGCCTAGCATAGAATAGCCTATTCTAGGTTAGCCTAGCTGAGTATAGCATATTATAACCTAGTCTAGTCTAGCAGAGTATCGGCCGAAAAGTTATGGTTATTGCCGAGATAAAATAATTCCCGGGATAACCTTGATAGGACTTTGACAATTATATCATTTGAAAGAGAATGTAAAACAACATAAGTTTCAAATTTCTAACGAAACAAAAAGCAAAACGGGGACCGACCAACCGATATAGTGAGATGTAGAGTCGCTCTCGACCTGACTCGCCCGCGACTAAAAATCTGCCGATTATTTGCTTCCTTTGGTGAATAGACCGCCAAGAACTTTCTCCGTTATAAATAAAGCTAAGTTTAGATATTTCAAAAAAATCTAAAATTTAGGATATTTTCTTTTTCCCGTAAATGTTTGATACCCTTTGTAGTCTATGTCTGTTAATTTATCCTAATTACTGTCCTTCCAAAATTACTGCATAAATTTCAATGTTATTCACACTTTCGTGTTTCATTCACTTTTATTAATTGATCTCAAACTTTTGAAGAGGAGTGTTCATTTTGTCTACCATATATTTTTTGAATAAACATCTTTAGGCCCTAATTTATGAGATCATCATGAGTTTACTGCATTTCGACAGCAATAGAGTTTTTGTTTGGAAAATGAAAGCAAACTCGGAATTGAGTTTTAATCAGTTACATTGTAATTATCTAACAAGAAAATAGGTAAATATGTATAAACGATGTATTGAAAAGGACACCTAATTTTTACTACATGTTCATTAATATGTTCGGAGCATCACGATCCAGCATTGAGTTTTAGCAGGTCGTTCGTTATACAGTTGATGGATGGAGCTTAATACTCTTAAACTTGTTATGTACTCGTACCAATAACGTAGTGGGCCTCTTCAAAAGATCTTTTATATGTAAATATATTTCATTAGATAATTAACTGATACCGCCCCCTCCCCTTACTTTCGATTTTGAGTTAATTTTAACAACTATATATATTTATATATATATATATATATATATATATATATATATATATATATATATATATATATATATATATATATATATGTATTACTTTTTATCAAAAAGTCTTATCTTATTGAAATATATCAGAAAAAAGTTATACACGTTTTGTAATGAATTAAAAAGCAACCAGTGAACTTAATATGCCTGAAAACTCTGTTTAAATTGCTTTCATGGAAAATTATTAAAAATTTTAGCTATACCTTTATTAGGTTAATCTTTGAGTTACGTCTATAACTTTCTTCTTGTTTCTAATACCATTATTTCAGATTTAAACTTTCCATATGTAGAGGTACGTACGACCTCAGAGATGACGTCACGCTTTTTTTTATTGACAAAATTGTGATACAAACTTTTGAATCCTTTCGTCCATCTAAAATTGTCGCGTTATTCTATAACTTGTTATCACTTAATACCATTACCTATATTGCATCTACCATTGAGTTGTCATTGGTATTATAATTCAAAGATGGTACATAGAGTTATCGTTCTTTGTCTTTTAAATATCATTACTATTAGTTACGAGCTTTATCAACCTGTTATTGGCAAGTATATTAAATTTCATTTAGTTTTTAAAGTTTCCCTTTGTATTTTTGTATGTCGGTACTTTCACTTCCTCTTATTTCTTGATTGCTTTACTCTTCTTGAATATTTCTTACCTCCCTTTTCGTTCTCTTGTAGATGTTAAAGATAGCGGAAAGATGGTATACATTAAAATGAGAAAGGAGTCTACCTATTTATTTTTTTTTTTTCAATGTATTGAAATTCGATTTCCACTTTAGCTCATGAAAAAATGGGAAATATATAAAATTTCCTATATAGTTAACGTACCTCGTTGCTTCCTATCTTCCTAAAAGGTTTTCATGAATGCAATATTAACTGGCAACATTAGCAACATAGCTTCTTTTTGAGACACCATAAAGGCGTGTCTTTGAAATCAGCTTTTTTGGGCTGATGGATGGGTCATCCCTAAGTGTTGTCTTCCAGTTCAAGGAGGATAGGATCACCTGCTGGACCTGAAGCAGAGCAGTTGTCTAATTATGCCATTACCTTAACCGCACCAATTTGTCTTGGATATTTTTCCATATATATATATATATATATGTTTATTTTTTTCGACATGAACCTTGATTAAGGAGTTTTTTAACACATATATATATATATATATATATATATATATATATATATATATATATATATATATATATGTATATATATATATATATATATATATATATATATATATATATATATATATATATATATATATATATGTGTTAAAAAACTCCTTAATCAAGGTTCATGTCGAAAAAAATAAACACCTTTTCACCGTTACATCTGTAAACAAGTCGTACTAAATTTAATAGTTATTTTTCTAATGCTCTCAACCAATTCGAGTTCGCCTTTTCTCTCATCATAAAGTACGAGTATGTACAATCTTTCACTCAAGTTATACAGATTAATCTTATTTTATATTAAAATAAAGCACTTGACATAAATATATTCCTATATGACAAAGATTCGGTTTTGAGGATAATAATATTAGATATGGCAACTATTTTGATTTCTATTATACTCTATTAAAATTACGTTTGAAATGGGGCTTTTAATAAATATACTGGTAAAATTCTTATCCAGAGATTATTTCTGGATATTATTAATTAATTATTATTTGTTTCGTTTACAACTGTAGCATTTACTGTAAGTTACATTGGCTAGTTATCCAATAAAAATGCAAAGGTAACTGATTTTATTTATGATGTACAACGATTAAAATGAAAAAAATAACATAAAATATTAATTGGAGACCAGTTGACCTAAAGAATTTGTCATTGATTGCGTTATATATTTTAACAAAAAATCACTCAAAAGCAAACCTTGAAAATATATTCAGCAATATTTTGGTTATATGTAATGTAAATAGTCTACAGGATAAAGTCCCACTATCTGACTATCCTATAACCTTGCTCAGATATCCCCAAGTTCTAGAGAAGAACTGATATAAACTGAAAGATATCTTTGAACATCGTCAATCGATTTTGAATTAATATAACTAATCAAATAATAAAATGTTAATTATATCTTTTTAATATAAACCACTTGGTAATTAGGACAAGATAACCATTTGATTTTTTTAGCATCTCTTTCAAAATTTAAATATAGAAATCCCTAATTGAAACTTCTAAAGGTTAAAACGATAATAATTGTTGCCTTCATCAATTAGCAGAACTTTATCATCATTATTAGATCATAAACAAATAAATCTCTATTTACCTTGCGTATGGCTGCAAAAAAAAGGTTATATCTTTCGAAAATAACAAACGACCGGTTGAAATTTTGGACATTCGCATTGCGCAATATCTCCATTAGGTGAATATCTCTAATATCCTATATTGATGAAGGAAGGTTCTCAAGAGCTCAATATTTAAGATGATTAATTCTGAAATTTCATTCATTGTTATTTTTTCACTTTAAAAGGCATTTATCGTAGAGCACCACATTGAAATGGAACAATTATCTGTAGGATCCATAGGAAGGCAAAAGGTAGTATTAAAATAACGAATATAAATATTTGGCTAAAGCAAAACAAGCCATTAAGAGATACTATTTTTACATCGGAATCTGTCTTTACATTTTTCTCCTAAGATAAAAATTATTACCCTTTGATATACAAAGATCTAGATTTAATTATAACTGTGATTTAACATTTTAACTTCAAGGGACTGATCCAGATGCTAGTTGATTAAAGATAGTAACAGGTTTCGGATAATTGCCATACAGGTTTACAAGGCATGCATTGGAAAGTTTGACCTAAATAAGTGTAAAATATAAATATTGATTGAGGACAATTAGATAAATTATGTCTGAAAAAAGAAATATATTTCTATTTTTAGTAAAAAAGCAAAAGAGAATCATTACTATCGTTTGTGCTTAAAATTATTACTGGAGCAGCATGAAACTTCATATATTGAAGCAGCTTGAGAATTCTAAGTATCAATGTTTATAAGCATTGAAGGTTTCATTAGCACGATAAAATGGGCTAAATCTGGAGCGAGTTATTAACTACTATCCTGGGAAAGGTTAAAAGCGAAAATGAGAATAAAGCTTTGAGCAGAATTAGCCTTTTACTTTATTATAAATTCTTCCGAAAATATAAATTTAAAAAGATTTAAAAGATCACAAAAGGGCTTGGTAAATCAATAATTACACATTTCTTGCCAAAATACCTTTCATTTGACTAACCTGTTGCTGACTTTCGTTTGAAGAAAGCTGATCAAATATTTAGAGTAGATTTGCTAATCATTTTTATCTTCTTAATCAAACAAAACAAAAGATATAAGTGCAAATATATAAGTTCTACTATTATAAGGAATCATAGGTTAGACTTGGTTTTACTAAACTAGGCTAGGCTAGACTAAGCTATACGATGCTAAGCTAGGCAATACTATGGTTGGCTATGGTATGGCATAATCTATTCTGTTATACTATGCTATACTATACTATGCTATGCTATGGTAAGCTAGGCAGGATTTACTATCTTAGGCAATCTAGGCTAGTCTATACTATGCTAGGGTTTATTATACTAGCTGAGGTAATACTATGGTAGGCTATTCTACAGTAAGTTAGGTTTTGCCAGGCTCCTATTCGAGACTAAACTAGGCTATGCTATATAATGTTATACTATTCTAGCAATACTAGGATATGCTATGCTAGTCTATACTATGCTAGGTGAAACGATACTACATATACTATAGTGCATTATACTTTACTATATAGTATGTTTTGCTATGCTATGCTAAAATATACTATCTTATGCTACTATTCGAGACTAAACTATGTTATGCTACTATTCGAGACTAAACTAGGCTATTTTATATAATGTTATACTATTCTAGACAATACTAGGATATGCTATGCTAGGCTAGTCTATGCTAGGAGAAACAATACTACATATACTATAGTGTATTACACCTCACTATATTTTATGTTTCACTATACTATGTTATGCTATAATATCCTATAGCATGTTATTACATTCTATAATATGATAAGCACCACTATGCAATAATATGGTATGTTATACTATGCTATACTATTCTAAATTATGCAATTAGGGTATACCCATTTATTTGTCTTTCCAATTCTATAAATGAGGTGTGTTAAAAAGTTAAGGACTGCCATTTTAATTCAAAAATATATACATATTTTAATAGAATTTAATTCTGCTTTTTAATAAGCTTTTAGAAAGATGTCACGTTTTTAATAACATTATAAAAATTCAGCCAATTCTAAAGTAATTTGAAATCCTTATGTTGTTTCACATTCTCTTTCGATTGATACGATTGGCAAAGTCCTCCCATGTTAGCCTGGTGTAGCGGACCCCGAACCTACTTTCTAAGCCCAATTTATCCAACCCACTACCTACACTAAATGGAACGTGAGAAATCGATAGAGAAATGAAACGGATTGTATATACAGTCCTTTATTTAGAAAAGTATGGCTAAATATATTTGCAATCTCGATATATACAAAAAACAATCCGTGCGAATACTACCAAACAAAAAAAAACAGTTCTCTTACTCTAAACCAAACAACAATAAAATATTTACCAAAAAATACAAATAAACAAAGAGAGGACTTTATCTCACGTGGTACTACGCTTTTACGTTTAGGGTCCCCCGGGGAAAAGTCTTGCCGGCTGTCACTCGTTGTGGACAAAATTGTTGTCTATAAAAATATAACATGAAATCCAGAGTGTATATATATATATATATATATATATATATATATATATATATATATATATATATATATATATATATCAACATCTCCCCATTCACACACACATTTTTATAGACCGCTAGAAAAGGGGTGAGAGAATGGCCCTACAAACACCCTTACATTCGCTCCACCACACCCCTCCTTCCATAGGCCATTCGATCACAGTTACTCACAAAACACTCCCAATCCTTACTCTTAGTACCATTTATACTCATTCGCGCCCTTCTGGACCGATTCACACTCGTCTACAGGTCCCTGCCTACGCGTAGCAATCTGTCGGGGTCGTTTCTCAGTCTTCCTGTCAGTCTCCTCGTCACTATCAATCATATCTTCCACCGTACTCTGAGCCTTCATCACTAGCTCTCCCATCTCTCGAGAGAACTTTTTCATACTTTTTCGGTCAGAACCTTCACTCTCCATACCCCCATTTATCAGCTTCTCACTCACAGTTCTCATCCAAATCAAGGTACACTCTTGTGAAACAGACAAATCACTCGTATCTACTCTACTCTCAGCGGCTACACAGGATACCCCTTCAACTGTTTCCCAACAGAAGCCAGAAAAATCAGTCACCTCATCATTCTTCACATCAAACTCATCTCTATTCGTAAAACCTGAAAAATCAGCCACACTAGGTTCATTTAGCCCAAACACACTATCATTTATACTGGTTAAAAACCAGAAGAAGGGAAAAACAATCAACTACTCGTGCAGCCTAAACCCTTTACTAAGTCTAATCCGATGATGGACTGCAATCCAATCATGTCACGCTCCCGGTTTCTAGATCTCACATCCCTATTCGGGCGCCAAATGTAACGGGCACCGAACCTACTCTCTAACCCCAATTTATCCCACCCGCTTCCTACACTAAATCACACGTGAGAAATTGAGGGAGAAATGAAAAGGATTGTATAAATAGTCCTTTATTAAGAAAAGTATGGCTAAATTTATTTGCTATCTCGATATATACAAAAAACAATCCGTACGAATACTACCAATCCAAAAAACAATTCTCTCACTTAAAACCAAAAAACAAAAAATAGTTACCAAAAAATACAAACAAACAAAGAGAGGCCTTTACGAGTATCTCACGTGGTAACACGCTTTTACGTTTAGGATCCCCCGGAGAAAAGTCTTGTCGGCTGTCACTCGTTGTGGACAAAATTTCTGTGCGCGTCTTAAAGGCCTGGTGCTTCCGAGCTCACTAATAATAATAAAAGATCCGGTCGCGGTCTTTAGGCTGTTAAAGCCATCCCGTCCAAACTTATTATTAATTATGGGCGTCTATCCCATTCAATTAAATTATTCCAAATTTTGCAATTTTTGCAAAGTTTAACAGAACAATTAATAATAGAGTGGCTTCTGGAAAGAGAATTTTTTTTAAAAATATAACATCAAATCTAGAATATATATATATATATATATATATATATATATATATATATATATATATATATATATATATATATATATATATATATATATATATATATAACATCTCCCCATTCACACGCACATTCTTACAGAGGGAGGGAGAGGTCCACTAGAAAGGGGGTGTGGAAATGGCCATACAAACACCCTTACATTCGCTCCCCTACACCGGGAAGTATTCGGCAGATTCTAATGAAATTTGAGACCATTATGCTGTTTTCCATTCTCTTTCGAATGATATAATGCCAAAGTCCTTCAAAGGTTAGTCAGGAAATTATTTTGTTTTGGCAATAACATCATAACTATTTGGCCGATTCTAACGAAAGTTGAACCCCTTATGTTTTACATTCTCTTTCGAATCATATAATTGTCAAAGTCCCCGAAGGTTAGCCAGGGAATTAGGTTTTGGGGGCGAAAACATCATAACTATTCGGCCAATTCTAACGAAATTTAAAACCCTTAAATTGTTAACATTCTCTTTCGAATGATAGAATTGCCAAGGTCCTCCCGAGTTTACTCCAGGAATTATTCAAAGTTTTCAAAGTCATAAGGAGATAGATCAGAATAAGTGAGGGCACGCGGATATTTGGTCAACAGACCTTGTTTTATACAATTCTTCTTGCAAGAAAATCCAGCGGAGTTTTCCACTTGTTGGCTGTCTGAATTTTATCTGACGATCCATTTCCTTTCGCTTGAGCTTTATTTGATTGCATTCCAACAATTTAGGTCGCCATTCAATTAAATTCATTGGATTGTATTGCATTTGTCTTAATAAATAAGCTTGCACAATTTGAAAGAATATTTGGGATCGTTATCTTGCTGAATGTTGGAACTTTCCCAATCAGACGTCTCTCAGACGGAATTCTATGAAGCTGACAAATACAGTGATATAACTTTTTGTTCAGAGTTTCAGAGATTTTCTACACACAAACATTTACGCTGGCACTGTCATGTTTTGGAGTTGGCATAAGTTAACAGATTTCATCCTTTCACCAGTTCTTCTTCGTGTACAGAATATCTAAAACCTAGACTCAGAAGTCCAGAGCACACGTTTAATTAATAAATTTACGAATTCCTATGTTCTCTCGCACAAATCAGTCACTTTCTCTCATTTATTTGACACAAAATGTTTATTGCCTCACATCTGCCTTTAAGCCCTCTTCAAGAGCTTCTTCTTCACTGGTTGCCAAATCATTGATTCCACTAGCTTCGCTAACCTACACAGCGATTTCACATACACTGATATGGAGGATTTTATGACTGGAGAGTTGGATAAACTTATTTTTAGATTTAGATGTTTTCCTGGTGCGCCCTGATTGAATCCTAATTTTACACAGTTTGATCAAATCTCTTGACAGCCAAACGAACAGCAATTTAGTAAACTTCCATATTTTTCGCTATTTCCAGGTAAGTGAGACCCTCACCACTCAAAGTAACTATGATTTGACTCTTTATGGAAGAGAGCTGAACACTTGAGACCATTTTAGAGAAGATTTTTATAAAATATTATGCTGTCAGGATTTCTAATTTTTGAAATCAGAAAGAAACTTCGAACACGTCTTTTTGTTGTCACTGGGTATCGTGACAAGCAATATGACATCCATTGTTTACAATGAAAATGTATACAACCGTTATCAAAGTTTTTATGGATTTACGTTTTTAAGTCAGCTTGATCTGCGAAACGTCATGAGTGTAACTTTATTTAAAAGTTGTGATAAAATAAGTGTATTTTTGCATAGCAGGGTAGCTTATACTGTAATAAAATTGTAAAATCACAGTTACTTTACCATTATTAAAGTTAAGAAATCATTTTCATTGATAATTTTAAATAAATTAAACAAAGAAATATTAGTTATCTCAAACTTTTAAATCGTAGTGTATTTACTATACACATGACAGATTCAAAAATTTTTGTGCACTGCCCTTATTCCTTTCTTTCACTTTGACCACATCCCTATCATGTAAAGTTTGCCAGGCAATCACTCATACGGCTAATTTTGAGATGATACAAGATGCCCATTTAGCAATCTCCGAGCTAAACTTTATTTACGTATTCATTTTCGAACAATTCTCAACTTGATAGGGAAAGAAAAACTGATGGAAGTAGCAATCAATCAATCTTCTTCTTAGTAACCATACCAACCAAAGAAAGACAGTGACTTAATTAAGGTTACAGAGGATAATATCTTATGATAAAATCTTGGGTGACACTGCTATGAATCATGATCAATTGCCTAATACATCATTTTGAGTAAAATAGGCGAGAATCCAACACAAATATTCCATAATATTTATTGAAAAGTGAATAATAGAATGCATAAGTAATTTAGCGCCGTTGTACTTCCTAGAAATACAGATCCAATGCAACAACGCAGGTTAGATTGGTATTTCCAATAACTGAAATTAACATGAACAGCTTTACAAAGATCCCTTTATGTATCAACTTAATAAAATCACAAAGTGTGTAGATAAATCATTGTGTAATAAATTCTAGCGCAACATGTGTTTCAGTTTACACGTTGGTCGTTCTATGAATAAGGCTATATAAAAACAAAAAAGCTTAAAATCGGAGTTCTTTTTCTTTAGGGTTTTGGGGTTGTTAATTCAAAACAAAAACAAACGAAAGCATCTCCCGCAGAAGGTTATGAAGAGAGAGAAAGTGGATATGTGTTCAAGATATATCACTGCAATCTTCCTACAGGTATTAGTACAGGAGGGACTTGCAAGGGTTCTGAGGTTATTCACTCCTGCGGATAATTTTAAGCCATGCAAACTTATAAAAATTTATATAATAGAAAATTCCTACTAATTATTTCAAAATGTATCTCGCATAAGTTTGAATACATGAACCTCAACTTCCTGTTTTTAAAACACATATAGTACATTTTAAATGTTTAGATTATAATCTAAACTTTGAAAATCTCCCCCAAATTTTGCCATCACGTTCTAATGAGAAATATGTTAAATTGATTCTATCTCAGTATCATTATTTATTAGACACTATATATAATTTTCATTGTATATTTTGTGAAATAAACAATGATAAATAGTTTAATCACCGCAAAGCGACATTCTATCTCATTTTCCTATCTAATTTAATAGAACCATCTGTGATCTTCTTGTCGGTGTGTCTCTCTTCACGCTTACATGTAATTCTCGAAAGGTTCTGGGTAAAGAAAACACCAATTTCTGCGAAGGAACACTTTCCCATTTCGAAATTTTAAAATGAAAGATCAGAAGAGTGGATTTATTGTTTTTTTTTTACTGGAGACACTTAATAAAGAGAGAGAGGAAAACATCTTTAAATTCAAACTAGTTTTCCAAAATCTAGATCCATTATTGAATCTAATCGCAGAATTTGTAGGGAAGTTGGAGTTCATTTACGGATCCTTATTTTAGATCTTCCTTTATTGTCACTCTTTTTCCAAGTGATCCAACTGAAAGCTCAGTCGATATGGCTATCGCTTAAAGAGAGTAGTAGCATATTATGCATTTTGACTATGTGATTACCGTATTTTTGAGAGGGATGTCACATTAGGTTTTTATCATTACATCCCGTTCACGTGCGGCCCCTCCACGCCGAACCGATCGTAGCGACCGCGTTCCGAGAAAGGATGCCATCAAAGTCAGACGAAGGTCGAAGCGCGTCGGCATCGATCACGCGTCGGGTTTGCCACGGGCGAACGGGCGGGTGAAAGGAGAGGGCGTTTAGGTGGGTTGCCTGGGTGGGAGAGAGGAAGGGCGAGACTTTCCGGGCGCCCCAACGCCCTCTTCGATCAATGGTGCTGCCGCTGATGTGGAGCAGAGAGTGGCCTTCGGTCTCACCGTGCGGTCGCCTTGGCTCTTGGAGCCTGGAGCACCGCGCGACTTCTTAGTGTTTCACTCTCGTCACCCTTGTGTGGAACAGTTGCAGACGAAGCTGTTTTGGCTTGCATAGAGTTCTGAAAGTCCTCACCCATCACCCATGGCGGGTATTCAGATCATGGTGGAGCGTACAAACATGCAGTAGGAATATTTATATTCATAATCACATTAAAATAATTTTTCAAGGGATGTAGGAGCAAATAAGTAAAAGAGCACAAAGAAGACTACTTTGTTTTCCTTAGTTCATTTCACTCTTTCATTTCCACTCCTATAATGTAACGCTCATTCAGACATGCTCTTTTGCATTCTATTTTAATTACTTCCACTGACACTGAAGCTATTATTCCGACACAGCTTAAAATTGGTTTGATGTGTAATGAAACTGAGAAGTTATGTTGGATTTTCAATGAATGTAGTTGTGCCGATCAGGTCACGCACCACCAATAGTTTTATGAGTAGATGGCATAGTCAATTTTGTACCTTAAAGAGGTAGCAAAGGTTGGTTAACCTTCGCTAAAAAAAAACCAGTACCATCATTATATTAAAAAATAATGAGAGAAATAAGATTAAATCAAAATACGAGATCGAAGCCTTCTGTGCTTTTGTATAAAAATGGATACTCACTAATGGTCATCGTTTATTTTACATGAATAAGCGGAAATTAGGTGGATAAAGTAGTTGTAAAAAGTAATAACGCAAATTCATAATTTTTTACCTAATATTTTGTAAAAAGACTAGTACTTATAAATAAATAAATTAAGAAATGGAATTGGTAGGGAGTAGCAAAGGGCAAGAAAAATGTTGGATTGTTAGGGTCGTAAGACAAACAATAGAGACATGCTACTAATTAAGAAAGGATATCGAATACATTGTGGTTAATAGACCCTAATTTAAATGGAGAAAATCCACAGCAATTTATATCTACTTTATATTTGCCTCCTTTCATTCAGTACTGAGTAATTTTCCCAAAACGAGGGCGTCTACCGCAGGAAGCTTGTAAAAAGACCTTTGCAAACAAAGTAGTTAAGATAGACGACGTGATGCTTTGGAGAATTAAATGACATGAATGTAGTTAGAAATAGGTTTAATTGGAGATGTCTTTAAGCTTGAACAACAGCTGAGACAATATTGAACCAGTGATCAAATAATCAAAGGAGTTAAGTACATTACATTTTATCTTCTATGGTTTCTTGTATCATCATGTTCCTGGTAATAATGTTTGGCAGATAATATTTCGTTTAATGCACATGTATGAATAAAAAATGGTCCCGAAAGTTCTCCTATAAGAAACTCCTTCGATCACTCATTCAGAATTTTGGTGATAATCCCTGAGCTTTCCAGTGTGATGGAGAGTCAGGTATCGTTGGACGTAACTAATGAATTGGCCCTTACAAAATCATCTCCTATATTTCTGTGGCTCTGAAGGTCGCAAATCATGACAACCTCCTACGGTTATTATGCTAAAATGGAGCTCTATCGGTCAGAATTTTCTTCCCGAATTTCATAAGTCATTAAAATTACATTAGCCTTTGAGAGGGGTTTGGAACTAATGATATTTATAGATATTATTCTGATTGTCCTGATAAGATTCTCCTGGAATATGTTAATAGTTTAGTTAATTAATATTAAACAATAAATCCTAGAAACTTCAAATTTGACCCTTTCACAAACTTTTGCTCCTCGTAATTACAACATATTTTGCTCATCAGTTCGTGTATCGTCTTATCTGTTGGTCCAACTCAAGTGAAGATCCGTTTGAAATTTGTAATTTAATTGCATTTTCTTCAATTTATTAAATCACTACTGCCACACTTTATTGTATATATGTTCTAAAGATGGAATTAGAAATAAAATATAAGTTACGCTATTTTTCCATAGAATGTAGACGGACTTTATGAGAATACTGTAAAGGGAAGGTTCAATAATGAATCTTCAAGTAGTGATAACAGGAGTGTTAAAAAATGTTCAAAGTAGCAATTTCTTAGTCGAATTATAATTTATAAATTTTATTGGTCACAACCACAAAATTACCAGTGAACATAGATAAACCTATTATTATAGATGAATGAAAATCGAAGAATCATAAATACAATTGGTACTCTGAATTTCTTTGACTGAGTTAGGTTATCATTTTTAAAAATGACAATTTCTCTTCACCAAAGCTACATAATTTTTGCGTATAGATTATTGATCTTGTCAAATCACTAACTATAATAGTCAGCGAGGTTAGGTCTTCCTGAATTTAATTAATTATAGATAGGGCTGCTGTAATGGTTGGCTGGTATTTAATTTGTTGCTTTAGAATATAATATTTGTTATTAGATTGGATGAGCGAGAAAAACAAACAAAGATTGAGTGATGTGTTAGTCTAAGAAGGCATCTAAGTATGGACTACGGCTTGGTTGAGTGGAATCCAGTGTTATACCTTGATTAGAGTAAAGTAATTTAAGCCCAAATAGGTATGATTAATCGAGGTAATGGTCTTCCGATTCTAGTAGTTATTTCAGTGGCATCATTGTATTGTAGAAATCTTATGTTTGAATGCCACATTAAAATCAATCTACAACCACGATCCCACAGTCATACGAGGGGCGGTCAATAAGTTTTGCGAATCGGTAGGACAAAACAAAGGAAGGAGGATGAATTTTTGTGGGGGCGTTAGGACAAGTTATGACAAGTCAGGACCTGCAGCCACACGCTCCTGCCTCATCTATTTAAGAAGCAATAGCTGATCGCAGATCGTCAGTCACAAATTTTTTAACAATGGAGAAGGTTGAGCTCCACGCAGTGATCAAATCTTTGACCAAGGAAGGCAAGAATGCAAAAAGAGATCCATAAACGCATGGTTTCAGTATACACTAACACCTCCCCTTCCTATACAACCAATGTTCGCTGGAATAGGTAGTTCTGCCATGGTCGTGAGTCCCTTGAAGATGACCCCAGTCCAGGACGCCCGTCAGACGTAACCAACGAAGACAATGTGGCCCGTGTGGAGAGGATGATCCTCGAAAATCGACGGGTGAAGGTCGAAGAAATCGAGAGAGAACTTGGAATATCACATGGGAGTGTTATCAACATCATCCACGACAATTTGGCTATGACCAAGGTCCCTGCCCGTTGGGTCCCTAGAAACCTCACGCCCTATGATCGACTTCAACGTCGTCAAAGTCCACAAGGCCAGAGTTGCCTAAGCTGTCCTGCGCGAGTGCGGATTCGAGAAGCTTAACCATCCCCACTACAGTCCAGATCTGGCCCCTAGCAACTACTTTTTTTTCCGCCAGCTCAAGGCTGCACTGCGTGGACGCCGGTTTGGAACGATAAAGATGTCCAGCTCGCCGTCCAGGAGTGGATTGAACAGCAGTCAGGAGATTTTTGGTTGTCGGGAATTCGAAGCCTCAGGGACAAGTGGCGCAAGTGCATTGAAGTCGAGGGTAGTTATATTGAAAAATAATAAAACACTTTTCCTCATATCTCGTTTCCTTATATCCGAATTGCAAAACTTATTGACCGCCCCTCGTATATGCGCTTAATTCTATTTTTAAAGAGATATTCTCTATAAGAAATATAAAAAACGGAAAAAATATGATCCGTTCATTAATCCGGAATGAAAAAGTTGTCCTTTCCCTTTTGGGAGACTGAAATTTGAGATCTAAAAGAAGCGCAATACTTATACGATGCAGAAGGCTTAGATAATGCAGGGAGACATCTGGTCGCTATCCTAATAATTTTACGTGACTTAGGATTACCTACACAAAGATAAGTTTCCTCATAACTCTAAGGTTGACATTAATTTTAGTGTCAGAATAGTCACAGATTTGCACCTGTCCTACGAAAAAATTACCTTTCTGGTTTTATTAGCAATAATTAAAACTTCGGCTCTCATGAAATTGTAATTCAGATATCCTTTCCACTAATGGAGGGAGTATCATACATGGCCAAATGTCTTGAGACAACTATATTTTTTCATGTAAAAATATAGTAGAAGTAAACAAACATTACATTTTATTTTATTATTTTTGTATCATAATTTAAAGGTAAAATATACAAAAATATAGACCCTAAGCCCTTTATATTAATAAATACAGTAAATTGATGGGCGCAGTCAATATTTATAATGATGTCTCCTTTACTTAACGAATGCTTCAATTCGTTTTGGCATTTTGAAGACCAAATTTGTGATTATATTTTGATTAATATTGATGCAATTTTGTTCAATAAGCAATTGCAACTGCTCATAATTGCAAGGATTCTGTTTATAAACCACCAGTCTGATTAGCGCCCACAATGATGTATATTGTATATGCGAACTGTTTCAATTTGTTTTGATCCATTTTGTTTAATTAACATCAGTAACGGATCAGAATTGGAAGAATGAAGTATATAACCCAGACAAAAATTGTCAATTGGCTCCAAATATGGCGAAATCTTGAACCTTTGCTATTGCTTTTGTTTTGTGTCAAGGTTCGCCATCATGCTGAAAAATATAGTTATCATTTGCATATTGGTCTGAACTGTTGAAAAAAGTACTGATGAAGTACCTTTTAGTAACATTTTGAGTTCAGGGCAGTGTTCTTGGGCAAAATCGTTAGTGCTTCAGTTTCCTTAGACGAGAAGCAACACCAGGCATGGGGAGTGTCCGGATGCTTCATAATGGGCACGAGACAGGACTCGAGAAAGTGCTTCCTTTATACCTCATTACGAGAGATCTTCCATAAGCTCCAAAAAAGCGGAAGGAAACTTCATCATAGAATGTTACTTTGCCCCATTCTTCAACAGTCAATTATTTATATTTCCTATAATACGGAGCCTATCCGTAATGCTCTTATTAGTGATACTAAGCACTCTGCGTGCTAGAACTTTCACAACTGTCTCTTTCAACCCTGACCAAGCTTGACACTTAAAGCAACCCGATCCTTGAGCTGGCAACGTACCAGGAGGCGATCGTGGCGTTCATTTGAAGCAGCTATTGGACGTCTAAAAGATTTCTTCATAGCAATGTAAACAGCTATTTTAAAGTAATTATTATACTAAAGAATTAGCTGCTTGATGCAATGTCGTCGGTAAATATCTCTTTGCCTTCAAGATACTTTGGTGCAGAGCAACTATGGGTGTACGATTTTCTTTGAAAAGAACCATTTTGGGAATTGAAAAAGATTCCAAAATTTATTTTTACAAAAAATATTACGAAATATAATATAATTACACCTGATTTATTTAACCCATATTTGTTGTAACTTTACCCTTTTGATCGAATAACCATGCCCCAAGGACTGAAACTCATCTCCTACAGGAACAGGATTAGAGCGTGATTTTGGATTCAGCGAAGGAATGTACTGGTTTTTTCTTATTATTTTTGAAATTCTGATATTTTAATTAACCAGTAATAATATAAATATTAAAATAACTATCCCTATCATCTAAATTTTAAAATCGATTTAGAATAATAATAATATATAATAGTCAGCACTTTTGTCATCACTGTATGAATTTCGTTCACCCTAATTTATTCTGCTGTGATTAAATAGATGAAATTTTTGTATTGTGTGTGATTATAATCCTAATTTTTAACATTCGTATTTGTACAAAGATTCATGATAAGGAAATGGCAATATTCTACTAATAATAATTTAAATTTCTGAACTTTTATAATTCTTCTCTACATAGACAGATTTTTTCACATTAGCAATTTCTTTTCTTTTTTCTGTTTTATCAGAAAACCTAGCTTAGATTGGTATTTAACAGATACTAATTCTTTTACCTACGTCATAAGATAACAGATAGGAGACATATAAATATTATTGAAATAACTACCTCCTCCGATTGACAAGCTCAGTTGTCCAGCAAACTGAGAAGGTCTTGTATTTAGATCTGTGCACGAAGAGATTAATATCGTGGTTATCAGTCTTTGCTGAAATTTAGAATTTGAGGGCATCTTTCTTTTGGGTTAATAAATTTGTTATATTGAAGATATACAATAAATGACTTCGGTTTGAAAGTAACTATTGTCGGAATGGATCCCCCTCTGTATAAGTATTATTCAAATTGTAGCACTATCTCCTTGGGGAGGGGGGGTGCACTCATAAAGCCACATCAGGTTTTAGAAAAGCTAAACGCACTGATAAAAAAGGCTGGTAGATAATGTAGCGGTCAAATTCCAAATAAGTCAGCGATGGTCTCCTATAATGTGAGAGAAGGGCAATATTTGAACTCTCCTTGAAAATAACGTAATTTCAGCGATATTACCACAAGAGAACCCCCTTATGAGCTGAAAAGACACAATCCAATTTCGCCTACGTGGGATTAACCCTCGTGTCTTGTCAAAGTCCCTTTCAGTTTTCATGAGTTTCGCCCTCTGATTCTGCACATACTAGAACTGTACTGCTAGAATTAGCAATTGTCCCATCAACTACCGTCGACGCCATCCAATCGTAATATTTATTTGATATTCACAGGATTAAACTTCATTGGAAATCAAAATAGTATCTTAATATCCTTCTTCCTCGCAAAGTACAGTTCTATTTGTGGCAAAGGTAATATTTGTTCATCAATTTATCCCATTGCTTTGATTCCTGAACTTTTTTGTTAAAAAAAAGGGATAAAATCTATAGTTTACCACTCACCTTAAAGTAAGAAAGTCCAACATCTTAACATTGTTCTCATGTACTTATACAAATTATAATTTCGTTTCATTAAGTTGTAGTAAAATTTGACAAGAGACTATGATATCGTTATTAATTCAAAGTAAATGAGTATAAATACAAACCCAACTAAGCAAACTAAGGCAACCATCTGCATTTGGACATGGATTGTGCATTTACTTTCCAGACCTTCGCTTTTACGTTAGAGAAAATAATAACTTTATGAAGCGTATATCAGTGGTTTAAGGTTGTTGTTGTTTTATTCCTCTGTTTTCATGTTTTATTTCCATCTTTTTAGGTAACAACAAGGAGTAACAACAAGGAAAGAAGGTACCCTAGGAGACCTTACGGTCCATTCAAGGATGGTACCTTTGGACTAGCAATCGAGCGGGCACATGGCTGCTCAATTGTTTTGCGTCCCTAAACGGCCACTTTTCAAGACCTTGTCTAGTCTTGACTTGAACTGGTCAACAGATTCACTGTTGACAACTTCCACTGGAAGTGCGTTCCACATACCGCAGATACTGTAAGTGAAAAAAATTCCACACAGATTGCGGTTGTAACGCTTCAGTTTAAGTTTGAAGCCGTAATTGCGCGTTCTGTTCTCACTCAGTGTGAAAATATCCCGGTAGTCCACATTGTCGAACCCTCGAAGTATTTTGAAAACTTCGATGAGCTGACCACGCAGTCTACGGGTTTCCAGCGAGAACAGATCTAATTCCCTTAGTCTATCCTCATAACTTTTATGTCGGATAGAGAGAATCAGCTTGGTTGCCCTGGCTTGTACGCGTTCTAATCTCAAGATGTCATTTCGCAATGAAGGACTCCAAAATTGTACGGCATACTCCAGGCGCGGTCGGACAAGTGAGTTGTACAGGCACAGTACAATCTCCTGGTTCCAATAACCAAACTGGCGCTTAATAAAGCCTAGCATCCTTTGGGCCTTTTTCTCCGCCTCAATGCACTCTTTCGAAAACTTGAGGTCACTAGTGATTGTTGAACCCAAGTCCTTCTCAGTGTCGGTGGATTCAATAGCAGTGCCCTTAAGGATATACTGAGATTGGGGGTTTCTGTGGCCGATATGCATCACTTTGCATTTCCCCACGTTAAAAGGCATTTGCCACGTGTCCGACCACTCCTCAATCTTCCCAAGATCTTCCTGCAGGCGGGCAGTATTTCCATCCTTTGCAACGTTCATACCAAGCTTGGTATCGTCGGCAAATTTGGAAATCTTGGCAACCATGTCACCGTCCATGTCGTTGACGTAGATGATGAATAGTATTGGTCCCAGGACAGAATCTTGGGGCACCCCGCTAGTAACCGGCACCCACTCAGAAGACTGTCCATTCATCACCACCCGTTGCCGTCTGCCACTTAGCCAGTTCTCGATCCAGCCGGCTACCTTTCCGTCTATGCCAAGCGCTCGCACTTTCCGGAGAAGGCGGCGGTGTGGTACCTTATCAAAGGCTTTCTGAAAGTCTAGGTAGACCACATCCACCGCCTTGCCCCGATCGTGCTCACTGAAAACGAAGTGGAAGAATTCTACAAGGTTCGTCAGGCATGACCGTTGCCTTTGGAAGCCGTGCTGGGAATCCTCTCAGTAGCAGGTTTGACTCTAAATACGACGTCACTTTGTCCACCATGATGTTTTACATGAGTTTACCGACTATCGAAGTCAGACTGATAGGTCGGTAGTTCGACGGTTGGTTACGATCTCCTTTCTTGAAGATTGGAGTCACCTCCGCCTCACGCCAGTCTCTAGGAACGCATTCGGTCCGGATTGACATGTTGAAGATTGCACTCAGGTGTCGTGACACTTGATCGCGCACTTCTTTTAACACTTTAGGTAGAAACCCATCCGAGTCAGGTGACTTATTTGTCATTAGGTCACTGATCTTCCTTTTGATTTCAACTTCGGTGAAGTCCATTGCCTCCAGCTTTCCCCTCGAGTAGGAATCCGTCGGCTGGGGGATGGGACCACATTCTTGAGTAAACACTGAAGAGAAGTAGTCGTTGAGGAGGTTAGCATTTTCTGCATCTGAATGCTCTAATATCTTCTCCTCGTTCCTCAAAGTGCCAATCGTTCGACGGATTGGTTTACGGCTGTTTACATATCCAAAGAACTCCTTGGGATTCTCTTTACAGAGTCTCGCCACTCGGAGTTCCTCAGACCACTTAGCCGCCCTTATGCATGACTTCACTCTCCTGGCTAGCCTCCGGTATTCGTCAAAGTCACCCGAGATCTTCGATTGCCGGTACACAGTTCTCTTCTTCCTAAGCAGTTGGCCGATTTCTCGATTAAACCACTTTGGTTGAACAGAAGACTGACAGGGGCATTTCAGAGGGATGAAACGCGATTGAAGACTCATGAATGTGGTTTTAAAACAGCATCGCACACTTCTAGCCTCACGTAGGACCCTAATGTAGGACTCCCTATACTCTTCCCTTTCCCGGCTTCTTGTTTGTCGCGGTGGCACCATTTTTGACAACCTCCGAGAAGGTTGTTTGGGGAGTGACTCGGGCGTACTGGCGTACGTCCGCCTTCCCAATGGGCCGGACACTCCTTTGGGTGCCCTCCACGACATCCTGGATGAGGTTAGCTAGGAACGCCTTGCCCTTAAAGGAGAGGTGCACCCCGTCCCTTTGGTAGAGGTCTTTTCTACAATAGAATACGGCGTAAGGGAGACAAAAGAGACAACCTCCGCCGTACAGAGGGCCGGCAAGGCGCCTGTTTAGCGACATGTTCCTCAAGTGGGCAGTCCAGCTTGGACCCCACCTCGGGAGCATCCTCACCACGACGCGTCTGCGGGTTTTCAATCCACAGTCGTCGACAGCGCCCATAACTGTCCTCATAATCTCACCTGTAGGGCCTACCCTACCTCCTCTGAGGTAGAGGTCGTTGCCACTTACCATAAGGGCAACGACTGAAGTCTCTGAAATCTGAGACTTCTCGGCCTCAGCTCTTACCTGCTTAATCCCACAGCCTGGGAGGCAGCTCACCTTAACGCTTGTGCGAAGGTGGGCCGCTAGCAGAATCTTCAGACCCCGTGCTTGAGAATCACCAATAAGGGTGACTCTTGCACATTTGTCTGCGGACGACTTAGTCTTTCCTTTCGGAGGCAACTTGCCGCTTTCCTCTTGTATCTCTAATTTTTTTTCTTCTTCTTCTTATTCTTCCTCTTATTCTTCTTCTTGACTTCGTTTGTTATCTCTTCTTTTGTTTCCAGTTTCTCTTCTACTGCTTCTACTTTCTCTCCCTCTGTTTCCACTTTCTTTTCTTCTCTTATACTTTCTCTTCTTCTCTTTCTACTTTCTCTTCTTGTCTTTCTACTTTCTCTTCTTCTATTTCTACTTTCTCTTGTTTCTTCTTTCTTTTATTCTTTTTTGTTCGTTGAGGAAGCCCTTCAGCAGAAGAAATCGGCTGTTGGACGTCGGGAGCCTTCTCGCCTGAGCATCTGCATCTCTCTGTTTTTAAGAGTTGAACTTCCCTTTTAAGGAGGGATTTCTCCTCTCTTAGTTGAGCGATGCTCTCGCCCAGGTGCTTCTCGAGTTCGCAGAAGTCGCAGACACTGACAGAATCTGTGAGTTCCCTGCAACTCCTGCCCCCGAAGTCTTCACTCCATCTGTAGACTTTGCACATTTTGCAGGTTAGCTTTCGAAACGGAGAACCATTCTTCTTCGCCATCTTACAAAAATCTCGGACCATACGCATTAAAAAAGGGTTTTTTGGTTGTGATTTTCTCTCTCACTAATCACATCCGCCTATTTCCAGGAGGTTTTCGGTCGTTCGGCGAACAGAAACCCTTTGATCAAGCACAACAACCCTAAGGTCTCCCCTAGGCCGGACGTCCCCAATCGTGCCACAGCTCCCAACTGAGCAGCACGAGAGCCCCAGTGAACTGGTTCTCTGATTTTTCGACAGGGGTGCTTGAGGTGTAACTGTCTTCCTACTAAGCCCTACTAATCAACTAAAAACGGCCAGACTTGAGGCAAATAGTAAAGATAAGTGCCCACAACTTCATCTGAGATCTTTAGCTGATCTGGCAACCAACAAGGCACAAAAGCTCTCTCTCCAAAGAGCAGTTGAGCCTTTATTCACCAAGGAGCGGTCACAGGGAGCTGGTCAGGCAATTACACGTTAGGAGAAAGCTTCTAAGTGGTACCTAGCATTTCTCCATTAATCGTACCCCAAACGCCTAAGATCCCTTCAATCTCAGTCTCTTGTAACCTATGAGTGCTCTAAGGCGTTATTTAAAGAGGTTCCAAAGCCTCTCTTCTCACGCGGCATAAGGGAGCTGGTAAGGCCCTTATTAATAAACAACTTATGTGTAATAGAGATGAAGGTTTGTTTTTTGTTATTAGGTTTTATTTTAGTTTTCTGACAGTTGAAGAGGGTTGGTGAAACTTAGTACTAACAGAATCGAAGAGGTTGGTAGGGGGATGCAAGGAGACGCATCAAAAAAGTGGTAGAGAAGTTTGACAACCATTAGTCTGGATCTTACTACAGCTACCTTACTGGCATTGGTGACCTTACCGGACTAAAAGTCCCCCAGCTTAGCTAGCTTAACTCAGGCAGATTACGCAAGCTCTCTCACCGACGACAAAAGTGGAGTGGTATCAATATTTCCTCAGAGATATACAATTTACTTTCCCAAATTTTCTATTACTAAAATTTTAAGTTATGAGTCAATTTATTTAGGAGGTGGAACTTAACGAGGTCAGTGGATTTCTAATTACTGCATCATATAATAATGAAGAAAAATCCTATTAAAACTGCATAAATATAATAGTTCACCAAATCATATAGTTTTGAAGGGGTATTTTGGGCATGAAAACTATTTTAATTTAATAACGATGAAAAGTGACTTGCCAGACACAGGTCTTAAATTGATATAAGAAAATACAAGAATTTGAGGTTTAATTTATAACGTAGACAAAATAAAGTTGGAGTCATACATTGGTTGAAAATAAATTTGTTGTGGCATAAAAGAATCTCTTCTCTATCTACTTAAGCCATATCGATGACATTGTGTAAAAATATAAAAGTTTTGCCATATTTTCCATCCTTTTTCAGACTCACAATTCAGGAAAGCTTTTATATTCTCTCTTCAAGGAAGAATGCAGTGATCATCAATGAGCACTCCTACAAAAGGCTCGAGAAGAAAAGAAAGCAATTTTGGAGTATGAGGTGGGAGGGTGGCATTTAATTTGTGTGATTGTTAAGCCTAGGATTTTAGTGGAATTAAAATTAATTGAATACTTTGTGGACAGAGAGTACCTATGAGCCACCCAATAATTTGGAGAAAGGTGGCATGGTGTTTGGGTATAATATCTCAGCAAAAACACTGATATCGTGAAGAGTGAGAAGATCTTCCTCTTTTAGCAGATCAAAGGGCTTTAAAGAATGTTCGTTAAGTATTTATGAGTTAAGACTCACTCAAAAAAAGTAGTCTAAATTTTGGAGGTAATTCTATGATAGCGATAATTTCGCCGTGAAACTACAGATTTGAATTGGTAGCCCTATTTAATATTGACGAGAAATCAACATTGTAGAAGTCTAAATATCGCGTACATAAGTGTACGCAAAAATACTCCGATACAAGCTGCGTGCCCTCTCCTATCTCTAAATGCATCTCTCGCCTCGAATTCTCTGTCGCCCCTTTTCGCGCCATCGTAAACTCCGAGATGGATTGAAGGCGTGAAAGACCTACTGTCTGCCCAAAGATGAAAAAAGGTCTTTCGCCCGACGATACAGATCTTACGAGAATTCGATTCTCTCTCTCGATTTCTGCTCGCGAGGGAAATAAAAAGAAAACTTCTTGCTGGATTCAGGCAGAATATATTGAACTTACTTCGAGTTTGTGTTGAGCCCGATCCACAAAGGAAATCGTTCGCCCGCTGCAAGGAAGGAACTTCTCGGGGAATTGGTTGTTTCCGTTACGGTACTTGTAGGTGCCAAACTTCTCGCAGCCCCCCGACCCTTCAGAGTCGGAAGTAACACAGGAAGTCCCTCTGCGGATTACCCTAGACGTAGCTAGGTAATCAATTTTGGCTACCCACTCCAGGAGCCGAATAATCGGACAGGTACTTCGAGGATGAAGTCTGATTTGAGTCACCGTTTGGATCACCTTCGTGATCCGGCATAGGATAAGTATTTCACAGGTCTAGGATTACCCTCCCATTCGATAACCTAGGACGGCCGGACTAAATGCGATCATCGTCACCAGAAGAAGATCTTAACCGTCATTCTAAAACATAATTATGAACTCAAAGGTATCGTTAATTGAATTATCCCCTCCCCTAACGTCACCAGTTTATTTGTAAACTAGAATTCCCATCACGAGCCCATACCCTCGAATATTAGAAGGGCTTAATTCAGTGTTTAACTCAATAATAATATTCCACTCATGCTGTCGGGTGTGATTAAGACGCAAGCATCCCAGTCAGTAATTTTCAAGTAATCCCCACGACATTTTTGTAGACTTACTTATTCAGTGCAAGATTAATCCTATTTATATCTATATACGCAGTTGCTTATTTCAAATTCATGTACATTAAAGATTATTTTTGTATATGTGTGTTTAACTCATTTGGATGATCCCTTGGCAATTATTAAGCAATCCATTCTGCTTAAAACTCATTATTCCACCGACCCGCCCATGGTTGGCTTATACTGAGTGGAGAACACACTCAGGAGATCATCATCTTAGTTTTAATCAAAAGGTAAGCACCGAGGTTATTCTTATTCACCAGAAGTGGCTGAGGTAGATGTATTGGATACGCTTCACCTCCGTTTCACCTCGGTGCGGTAATAAAATATATGTCCAGGAGGTGGGACTGGGATTACCCACTCACTAAACCTCGACAAACATAATCGAATGTGCAGAAAGCCAAGGTCTTTTAATCTCCAACGACATTACCTATTTCCTTTATATTTAATTCTCATATTCTTTAGCATGAATATAAGTCACTAAATTATACTTACACTTTAGTGTTATTATAAATTGTATCATTCTTTTTCTGTTTCTTGTTAATCTTTTATTACAATCTTCCTACAATTGTATACTCTACAATTTACTTTTGCTTCTTAGATGGTAGATCATAGTATCGTAAAAGTAAATTGCTGTATTAATGAATACATAAAAGATCTTACAACTAAATTTGTACTAATGGGGGCTATAGACATTTATCAAATACTTAAAAACATTTATAATTATTTTTTGAAATTCATGGCCTCTAAATTGCCCCAGCGGATTTGGTACGAGTATAGGGACAAAGGATACCTGAGGTTGAGTGGCTGAGGTTGCTTACTCTTAGGTGCAAGATGGACAATCATGTTGAAGCTCATATCATCGGAATTGTGCGTGCCTTCTTTCTTCTCCCTAATGCCAAAAAAATTATCTGCAGGTGTATATATATATATATATATATATATATATATATATATATATATATATATATATATATATATATATATATATCTTCTGCACATTTTCATTTCAATCATCTTTACCACAATTAATTTTATAGGACCCTCCTTACAAATACTTTGGTAATATCCTCAATGGTTTTCGCGCCTTATTTTCAACACATCAAATCGTTAAATTGGACCCATAAATCTGTCGAAAAAAATGGAATTATAATCCCTCAAATTCAAACAAGAAGACCAAAGATTAGTTGTGGTGATCGCTTCGATACCGATTTTGGTATTCTGGGGTTTGTTCCACTTGAATCTACTATTTATCGTAGGCTAAGAACCACTGGTTGCAAAAGAATATGTGAGAGGCCCAGGAAGATTTGACCATAATTAGGAGTTCATCCGGTGAGAAACATAGTCAATTCCTTAATTTTTCTTAACTATGTAAAAAACGGCATTTTCAACATATACGGTTCTCCCTTTGCGCAAAAGACCCCTAAAAGATATTTATAGCTCCTTAGTTGGTTAGAAATACTTGGCTACTCCTGCCGTTGAACGAATTTTATCCTTCTTTCATCTACGAGATCATCTTTTAAGCATCTTTATGCATGACTGTGTCCGTTTAGGATTTACTTCTTCTATCTTCTCTCGATATTTCTAGCAATCTCTCCTACACATTTCTAATTCAGAACCCTTTTCATCTTTTTAATATATGTTTTTCCTTTTTTTTGTTCGTATCCAAGTATTTTTTATTTCATCTCTGTGGATTTTTCCCAACATGTCTCGTTTTATAGTGTTGAAATGTCTGTATTTCCAAAGTGCTTCTCTGATTTAGCAGTTTTCACATTCATGTCTAGTTAAAACATGTTAAACATCACAAATATTACAAGTTTCAACTATGAGACCACGATGCATCATATGAATATTATGTGGCTCATTTTTTTCTATTCTAATACAATAATTTTCTAAATGTTGATTTAATTTTCCTTATTTCATTTAGCGGTCAAAATGAGTCTAAGTAAAATGTTCTACTACCTGCTTTAAAATTTATTAGTAATTCTAATCATTCAATCTTTAGTAAATTATTTATCATTTTTGTCTTGGATTACTTTTATTTTATTTTGACCCAAAAACCTTTCGAAGAAAATAATACTTTATTGGTAACAAAACGTGGCTTCAATATAATAATTCCATCTATTCTTATTCATTTGTTTTCATGTTCTTCGGTCATGAAAATCCATACATTTATGCTTCAATTTACATTCTCTTTATCTATATTTATCTGTTAGTCTATCTATCTATATAGGGATATATCAAAGTAAAAAATGTAATGTAAATAAAAATAGCAAGATAAATAAAAAATAAAAGGATTCTGTTTATGAAACGATTAACTACATAATTAATCGACCTATGGATGCCCTAGTCATTTAGTCTTTTAATCGGAAAATAAAAGACTACTTTACCTACATGTTTATCTCTCGCATATGAGAAAAAAAATTATAAATTCTTTATTGATTTCATTTGACCGCTATATTATATTTACCAGGCAATTAATTTTCTTCCCTCACACGCTTCATTGCGTTATTGGACCCATGATGGAGACCACATAATCCTTCTCATACCTTTTTTTAGCTATAAAGACCAAAGTGAGACTGAAGTTTCATTTATTTTTAGCAAAAGCAAATCTGTACTGGGTTGTATTATCATTTTTACTTTATTTTAACTTTCCTCTCTCCCTTCCATTGATATTGAACATTAAAGAGGATGTCACTCCTACATAACACAGTACTGCATCCACAATCTCGGGGTCCAAATTACCTAATTTTATCCCTTCTACTAGATATACTGTAGACCTCCCCCCTCCCCTCTCCTCACTGCCTCCAGAAACCAGACACAGCTGAAAACATATTAGCAACTTACATGTTACTCGCACATCTAAGAGAAAATCCACACTCTTGGTGTACTCGCTCTCAAAGAGAAATGTATTGGGGTTAATGAAGTAAATCAAGGCCACTGACATGGGATCATGAGCCTAGGTCACGGTTAATTTAAATAATAAACTACTTAATTTCCCATTCTTCAATGACTTCCATCAATTATTCAGTTTCGCGAAGGAATTTTTCTCAAAACACTGTCTTCAATTAATCCTCACTAAAAAGCTTATATCAAAGCTTCTCTTCGACGTTGAATTGGGGCGATGAAAGCCTTTCAAAAGTAGGAGTAAGGGGGAATACTCCGGTTTAAATTATGGCTCCACTCCCTGAAAATTTCTCTCCCTTAGGCACGAAACATCTGCAAATATCTTCATTTACTCTCTCTGTTCGCGCGGGTGTATTAATTTTTACATGGAGATTTTACAGCCTTTTCTTCTTTAAAGTGAAATCGACTGAAAACTTAAACTGAATGTATAATATAATTAAGGATGCAAATAATTGCTAAATGGGAGTCGATTAGTCAATAAATATATAGTCGAAAAGATTGACTACATTTTTTTGTTAAAAAAATCAGAAACAATTAAAAATTCATATAAAATATTATACAATAATATATGATATTTCAATCTTTGGTAGAAAGATACCAAGTCAGAGAAGTAATGAGAAAGAAACGGGGCGAACATTCGAGGATAGTTGGGTTGAGTATTGCGGTTAGAGACGGAATAGACGGTCAGTAGTATCAGCCTCGGTGAGGTTGGTTTAGGATAATTACTATAGGCAAATTAGTATTTTAAAGAAGTAATAGATGAAATAGAAGAAACAAAAAGGAAATCTTAAAATAGGTTGAGGTTAGTAGGACGCTTACGAATAGAAAGAAAAAACAATTTAGAAACAGGGATACTGTGATTGCAGGCTGCCTGCTTGAGAGGCAGTCTGGATTGTCCTGTTCCAGGCTTGACACCTGGAACATGAGGAAGATAGTTTTTATTTTACTTCGTTAAAAGTAAAAAGCGAAAACAATGATGGCACCGCTATGAAAAATATGACAGAAGTGAAAATGCGGGGAAGAGATATAGCCGAAGATCCCCCTGCGTCACGGCCTGGAGGGATCGCAACTTTCCAAATGGCAGCTGCAGCAGGCGTTCCCATGCTACCAATTCAATCCACTAAGTGAGACAAGCAAAATGAATCAATAGAGAACCATAAATATAAAGATCTAGGATCAGTAAGAGGGAATAAAAGGCTATGAGAGAAAGAATGAGTGAAAACACAGCTAAAGTGGAGATGAGAGGCATATGGTGAAAAAGAGAGTGGCAATAGGGTAATTTCAAAACAAATCCGCTCTGATGGGATTCTGTTGAGATGCTCAGGAGTCTCTTTTAACCCAGCTGAATGACGGAGGCTCAGATGAATGAGGGGAGACGATGGGCTAAATGGTCAATCCCTCACCATCGGAAGAATTTCAAGGGCTTTGAGTAACCAAGATCAATTGTACTCAGGTAAAAGAAAAGAACAACTCGACTTAGGACAAAGAGGAGGACGAATCAGACTCAGGACAAAGAGGCGAACGACTCTGACTCGAGGCAAAGTGGAAGATAACTCCGACTCAGGACCAAGAGGAGAACGACTTCGACTCTAAGCATAGAGGAGGACAACTCCAACAAGGTCAATAAGGAACACGACTCAGACTCAGGACAAATTGGAGGATGTCTCCAATTCAAAGCAAATATAAAGACAAATCCCCTCTCAGGACAACTTCGAATCACGACAAAGAGGAGGACAACTCTGCAAGAAATTTACTAAAAAGAGCCTTGAAAAGAGAAGTGGTAAAGTTTAGGAGATATATAAATAGAAAGAATATTAACAATAATAATGATGATAATAATGATGATAGTAATAATCGTTCTTCATAGAACGCTTCTCTCTAAATTTAGAAAGGGTCAAGCGAAGAGGTAGCTGTTTAAAGAAAGTTCAGTCAGAAATGTAGGAAAGGGTATACCGCTGCTAGTTTATTCCACATCATAGGAGCAATTCTTGATAAAGCATGAATATTCGTTAGAAAGAAATCACACCGTAAACTTTGTTTTACTTTTTATTTGAAAGCTCGATACTTAGTTAAAATATTTATGACCTGAAGTAAATTGTGGATGGTAGACGTCAAACACAATCATCAGCGAATTCCTAAGTAATCTTTAATCTTATATTCGTCTCTCGTTCTGGGATCCAGAAGAGTTCCCAAACACCTGATCCAGCAGGTGACGTTGACGGAACATCGAGGGTCGCCTTCAAGACCACTCCACCAGGGGTAGAGGGAGGGGATTAACGGTAGAATTCTTTTTCCGACTTATTATAGGGGAGAATATAATTTCCCTGAAGAGGGCAGATCACGGCGAAAAGTTGGAATAAACAATAACATTTCAATTTGAGCCTTCTCATTCGCCATTTCTCAACATATTGCCCTACTGAAATAATACTTTGACTAGTAAACGCCTGAGCTTCACAGGTGTGATGTCGCGGGTTATAATCTCGGTTTAGTCTGATTTTTCCATAATGCACGAGACGCATTATAATGCCTTCCGGGAGTCATATATATATATAAAGAGAGAGAGAGAGAAGTAGGTTAATGTTTGTAGGGAGAGAAGGGGTTGAGGCATCTAGCGAACGGAGAGGTTGATGTTTGATTGTGATGCGGGTCACCAGGTCCAATTTGGCAAACAAATATTCCTTCTCTGATACATGATTTGAGTTTTTTCGTGAGGGTGTCCACCAAATAGGTTCGTTTTTTTTTAATTTACAAGTTGATGAAGAATAACTTTCTTTGGAACTTGAGATTTAATAGTAAATGTTTGGAGCTTGTGAGTCTTATCCACCGATTTTGATGGATCACAACGACGAAGACGAAGTGCGGATAATGTGAAATATGAGAGTGTCGAGGATAATGTTTGTGTGTGCATAATGTTCGATTTATCAGTGAAACAGAATAGTATTGATAAACAAATGGATGGAAATGGTTAGATGACAGTTATGTGCGAACGTAGTTTGTTACGACCCAAAGGAAGATAACGTGACCATGGATGGCAAACAAAAGGAATCATAGTCATGTCGGAAAACCGTGTACATGAGTGTGTGCAACCTTTTTGTTAATGTATCACCATATATATATATATATATATTATATATATATATATATATATATATATATATATATATATATATATATATATATATATATATATATATATATATATATATATATATATATATATATATATATATATATATATATATAAATATATATAAAGGGTGTTCCATTAAGACGGAGTGCCAGAAGTAAAGCACAAAACATCAAGGCACGGGATCAGAATGCGAGGACCTTTTCCAAACGAGTGATAGTTGCACCCTCAAGCCTCTTGGCGGCTGTGCTTAACCAAACACTTAGGAATGGCACACATGTAGTACAAGTTAGAGGGAGGACGATCGCAGAACTCGTCCCTTGTTATTCTGTCCCTTTCGGAATAAAAGGAACCGAATAACAAGAGATAAGTCCGTAGTATATGAGATCCCTTGCATGGTATGTAAAACACCCTAGTACGGTGAGACTCACAGGGGTATGGAGACCAGAATGAGGAAGCCCAAATTCAACATCTGGGTGGAGAGATTTTCCATCACCCTCACAGAGCATCTAAGGAATGCAGACCACCATCCGTTTTATCTCGCGCTTCGCTTGGTTAGTCCGGAATTCTTTGAAACATATTTTTAAAAATTTGACACAAGACGCAAATTTTTTTATTATGTATATTTCCTTGATAAATGTCTTGAGTTAGCAACAAAAGTCTTTAACGCATCGCATCTCTCTCTTTCCCTTTAATAACAAGAATGCTTTCGTACTTCCTTTTAATCAGGCTCTTGCTACTCTCCCTCCTATTTTAAAATCATTATTCATTTATATTTTATTCAACTATAAAAATACTGTTTATAAACTTTTAGTGCAGAATTCTCCTTTCACTATTGAAAATGTATATTGTGTAGAGTGTATAAATTGTGCTAAATATTACTTTGGGCAATCAGGTAAAGGTTCGAATAAACGAATATCTCAACACACATATAATATCCGATGTGATGAAGAGAGTAGTTCATTTTAGATACATATATTTCGCCTTAAACATAACATGGATTGGAACTCAGTTAAAATTATACATATATCATGCTAAAGACATAATTAGACGCAATGTTATCGAATTAACATTCATAATTAAATTTCCGAATTTCATTTTAACTCTTGGCTCGTATAAGCTCGATGACTATTATAAATTGCATTCGCACAACAATGTCCAAACTTTTTTCGTGTAATTAAATATATATATTTAATTTTACTCATATATCTATCTATATAGATGTGTATATGCATGTAAATATGTATATGTATTTGGATGCTGGTGTATATGTATGATGAAATTTTAATATACTCCTGACCTCCCAATTTAATCTCTCTTTTTGATATTACGTATCTTCCTCCTTAATTGTTTTTGTGTTAGTTTCAATATTTTGTGCAGTCTTTAGACATTTGTACCTATATGGTACTTATGAGCTTAGTTTCTATTTACCACCCCCCCATTTTTGTCATTTTCGCTCCTCATATTTCTTCTATATGCCGCTAATTCATTTTAATTTTGGTTTAATTTCTTATTTTTGTCGTTCTCTCTCCTCACCCCCTTTCTTATATATTACACTTTTCTGTTGTTTTACGTCATTTCCTGATGTAATTTTAATTGCAGTAGGAAGGATATGACTATCAGTGACATTTTTACTTATTCCAAGCAACGTTTCGGCTTACTTAATCCACCATCAGGCTCCTGAATATATGGATTCTGAATTCTACAATATCTTTGAAATTGTCCTAAACTATATTACCCTTATCCTTTTCTTCTAAACTGTCTTTCCTCTGCAAAAAAGACGTTACATAATATAGCTCTTGCTATCCCTTTTAATGTTAAAAACAATTTGGTTTTACCCTTCTCTGTTTGTTTCATTGACCTTCCCCGTCTTTTAAAAAACTTTAACATTTCAGTTGCTTTCAAATACGAGTCAACTATAAAAAAACCATTCTAGTTCACAATAATTGTAATAATATTGAGGGAGTCTAGTCAGTCGAATGTTCTGTTTGTCCAAGTAAATATTTTGGACAAACAGAAAAGCAATTATCTCTCCGTATTAATCAGCATAAATACGATGTTAGGAGGGCTGTAAATTTGCAAAAATAGTGCATTTTGTACATATGTCCGAAAATAACCACTTAATTAATTGTAATTCAGCAAAATTTATATTTCACTCAAATGACTCAATTAAAAGAAACCTTGTTGAATGTTCATGTATAAGCTAATTTAATAACTTTAACATTTCCCCTGGCCTTTTGAAAATTGATGTTGTTATGAAAAAACACATTCTCAAAGAAATTAGCTCGTATGTTTATTTTTCTTTGCAATTTTCATTTTTATAGGCACCTGATTTGTCAATTTTATTATTGCATTGATTTTGTATTAACATTATTTTATTTCTCTTCCTCTCTCCTTGTCCCTCTCCCATACGCATCTGCTTACTTTTCGTGTCTCTCTTAATTTTCCTTTTTTATACTATCGCTTGATCCGTTAATCGTTTTGACTCTTTTGGCTCTGTTCTTGACTCTTTCTTGCCTCTCAGTTTGACCTTGCTACCTGTTATAGCTAAATGTTAATGTGAATTGACCCGTCCCTCTCCTTCTTCCTCATTGGTGATTTCTTGTCTTAGAGGCGGTCTTTTATCTTTTACTAATTTATATATACTCTTATTATGTTATTTTATCTTGTAGTTATCTTTGAGAATGAACTGAATAAAGTTCCAAAGTACTTAGTAGGACCTTTTCATTTTTCCTGTGTGACATTGCATTCATATATATATATATATATATATATATATATATATATATATATATATATATATATATATATATATATATATATATTAGTGTAGTTGGGTAGTAGTTTTTCCTGAATGCAAATTTTGTTGAAGACCATTGTGTATTTTGCCTTAATTTATTTCATTACTTTGGCAACTTTCTCTTCTTCTAACTATCTTTTTTATTTCATCTTGTAGATGGTGGATCACTTGTCCAATATTTATCTCTTTTTTAAATGAATGTATTTGTTAAAAAACAAACTAAATTGCTAAGCTTTTGTTTGTTTTTTACCAAACACATTCATTTAAAAAAGAGATGGATACTGGACACGTAATCTAACATCTATAAGATAGAATAAAAAAGATAATTAGAGGAAGAGAAAGTTGCCAAAGGAAATTAATTAAGGCAAAATACACAATGGTCTTCAACAAAATTTGCATATATATATGAAAACACTGTTTCACTCAATAATGAGTAAATAAATATACAAGAAAACCACTGTTATTGGAGCATAAATTTATTATTATCATTATTATAACAGTTATTAAACGTGACTAGTTACGATATGTAGATTACTATATCATCTTCAGCCTTTATCTATGAGAAATCGACCAAGAAAACTGAAATATTGGAATATACAATAACAGGCAACTGACATTAATCTGGAGGGGTTAGCTTTAGGTGATTAACAATATCCTTTAGAATGAGCTTTGATATATAGAGGCTACATTTATGCTGGCCTTCTGACAAATTGAAATTTGGAATTTCTTTGATTAGTAAGGATTGAATTATTTTTCTTTTATTATAATCGCTACAATGGTAAATTATTTGGGCACTAGGGAAATCTATTATAGGATTGGCGTTCTTTACATGGTTAAAACACTGGAAGCATTGCTCGCTCTACGAATGTCCCCCCTATGTTCATATATGCGTTTATTTAATGACCTTCCGGTCTCTCCCACGTAGAAGGAGGGGCAATTTGGGGCTTTACACGGGATTAAATAGATGCCTGCATCCTGATTTTGCGATTCTTGCTTGGTGGAACGGAAAGATTTTTTGATTATTAGGGGATATTTGAAGGTGGTCAAGTTGGGATTTATAATGGAGTTTAATCTCTTGAGCAAGGGGGAATATGGTAGAGATAAACAATTCTGTTTACAACGTAAGATTAGTTTTTTTGTTGGGGACGGTAGAATATTGCCCTGGCTTTAGATAGGCCCTCATCTATACAATAGACTGGATATTTTAATCCAATGAACATGCATGTTATGAAGGTGATCTCCTCTTGTAAAAAACAGCGGTCACAAATTCGAAAAGCTCTTAAATACATAGATATTACAATTGCTGTCTTTATTTTAAGATCATGACATAAAAAAAAATGTATAGAGGAATTGGAATTAGTAGGTTTTCGGTATACCGTAAAAGATGATTTACCATTAGTTCTTAAGACTTTTACATCAAGAAACGGTGATCAATTGTCTTTTTCCCATTCAACCTTAAGTTTTATAGTGGGATGGAGGTTGAAAAAACTTTGTCAGAAAATTATCAAAGGAGTCTATTTGATTTAATGGCCATGTGGAAATCACATAATCTACATACCTATACCATACAAAATTATTATTGAGTTTAATAGTTGTGAGTAGGGAAGTTTCAAAATGTTACATGAACAGGTTACAAAGAATGGGGGATAACGGGTTGCCCATACTAAGGCCATTTTTTTGTCGGAAAAATCCCCATGTCACTCTTGAATACATTATCCGTAACGCACAGTTTAACTAGTTTAACAATTTTGGTTTTGGGTAATGGGAGGTTTAATTTAGGGTTATCTAATACGTTCACTAACATTTGAAGAGCTTCATCAATAGGGACATTGGTAAAAAGGCTATTAACATCGAAACTAACAAGGCGACTATTTTTTATATTGATTTTCCTAAATTTTTCAATAAAATCGGACGAATGAAGTAGGTGGGAAGAGGACGTTAATCCAACTGCGTGAGAGAGAATAGACACCAACCATTCGGAGAGTTAATATGCATGTGAGCCAATATTTGATCAAATAGGACAGAGGGGCGTTCCAGGTTTGTGAGTATTTGGCAATCCATATATACGAGGAAGGGATGGATTAGTAGGTCTGAAACGATGAAGGAGATCAGGATTTTTTCGTTTTAAATGTTTTGATATAGATTAGTTGAAAGCACTCGTTTTATCACATAATGGATTTGAAGTTAATTTCTCATATGTGTTTGAGTCACTAAGTAAATCAGTTAACTTTTCGGAATATGAAATTTTGTAACTATCTGATAAGTTTTATCTGATTTTGTAATTACAATTTTTTTGTTTGAATTAAGTAATTTAAGAGCAACCTTTAGGCACTTAGGAATTTCTAAATATTTTACGTTATTCTATGGGATAAGGCTCCCGCAACAAAACCATTTATGAACTCGGATTCAGAATTATTACATTCACAAAACTTATCAATGAGACTAGGTGATCAAAAGAAAACGAATCACTGTGTTTGAACGTAAATGAAAGGCTATAACCAAGAATTGTTTATCTCTACCATATTCCCCCTTTCTCAACAGATTAAACTCCATTATATATCCCAACTTGACCACCTTCAAATATCCCCTAACTATCAAAAATATTTTCCGTTCCACCAAGCCAGAATCGCAAAATAAGGATGCAGGCATCTATTTAATCCCGTGTAAAGCCCCAAATTGCCCCTCCTTCTACGTGGGAGAGACCGGAAGGTCATTAAATAAACGCATATATGAACATAGGGGGGACATTCGTAGAGCGAGCAATGCTTCCAGTGTTTTAACCATGTAAAGAACGCCAATCATATAATAGATTTCCCAAGTGCCCAAATAATTTACCATTGTAGCGATTATAATAAAAGAAAAATAATTCAATCCTTACTAATCAAAGAAATTCCAAATTTCAATTTGTCAGAAGACCAGCATAAATGTAGCCTCTATATATCAAAGCTCATTCTAAAGGATATTGTTAATCACCTAAAGCTAACCCCTCCAGATTAATGTCAGTTGCCTGTTATTGTATATTCCAATATTTCAGTTTTCTTTGTCGATTTCTCTAAGTTAACGGCTGAAGATGATATGGTAATCTAAATATCGAAACTAGTCCCGTTTAATAACCGTTTTAATAATAATAATAACTTAATGCTCCAATAAGAGTGGTTTTCTTGTATATATATATATATATATATATATATATATATATATATATATATTCATGTGTGTGGTTTCAATCAGTTTCATACAACTGCCCCTCCTGAAACGCATCTCAAACAACTTTCTACTGAGTCCACTGCTCGAGTTTGCCCTCAAGCCTCTGATCAATTTTCTGTCACATCGTTTGGTAATGTATCCAGGACTTTTATTCTTCTTACTCTCTTTTTTTTAGTTTTTCTGTTTTTATTTATCTTTCTAGATCCCCAAGCGATATTCTTAACATGTATCGCTTCATATTTCCTCCCATTGTCTATTGTGTTGAGTGCTTGATTGCTTAATTTTCTTATGGCAACGGTTCACTTCAATTAGTTAATAATGGCAAGATGCATTCATTAACTATAAAAGGTTTTCTTGTTATTCTACTGACTCCTTTTCTATCCTAATAACAAGACTTACAGTAAGTTCAAAACTATTAATCATTATTTTCCTATTTGAAAGTCCATTCTAAGATTAATTGTGAGGCTGTCTTGTGATAAATTGGTTACGAGTGACTATAATTTGTCTGGATTCCCGACAAATTCTACGATGTTACTAAAAAAACGAAGGTGATTTAAATATCTTATAATAATTCTAAATCTCTTTTGTTCCAACACCATTATAGTGAAAATATCCTAAACTACTGATGTTTGGGGAAGATAAGATCCCGTTGTCATATTTAATTTTGATTTATTACTGACCGAGTTCAGCCTAAATGACGACGTCGAAGGAATGCATAAAGTTTAAAAGATCAGAGCTCGTGTTCTTTCATCAAATTTTGCCTATTTTTTGTCAGAGAAACTTAATCGCTTCCCACATTAATGTAGGATAACCTATAGGTATAATCTAGGTATGAGTAAAGGTTATGGACAGTACTCTATGGAAGAGAATATGTCAATTTAGGTAACTTCAAATTCCTTGGTTTGAAATGCTCTTAGGGTTGAATCGACATTCACAAATTCAAACAACCTTTCACAAGAGAACGACAGACAGAGAGAGACAGAGAAAGACAGAGATGGACAGAGAGAGAGACAGATAGAAACAGAGAGAGACATATAGGCAGAGCGAAAGAAAACACAGAGAGAAACAAACAGAGAGAGGCACATATAGAGAGACAGAGCACAGTCTATAAATCCCACGAAGAGAGGTAGATCATATATATTTGTGATTTACAATGACACTGGTCACCCTATTTTTGCTAACTTATGTTTTGTCGTTGTTTTTAACTAGTTTTGACGTGCTGATTTCAAATATGGCATCCATCTATTTGTAACACATCAGGTTTTGATTCTACAACATATTCCTATATTACGACGTACTGCATGTATTTACTCAGCAAGGATAGTTTCTTAAGTGTTATAGCTTCAAACCATAACTTAAAATGTCAACAGAATTTGAAAGGATAAATGCATTGTAAGATAACATCACCTATTATTAAATACATCTAGGTCCTTTTTCTAATACAAGCAATCGTACACATACCTATACATTCATGGAATAAATTTTCGCTTGCGAGAGTGTCTGGAGTGTTTGCTGTCTACACAGTCTCGTTGAATACTCCAACAGTAGTCTGCCATTATATATATATATATATATATATATATATATATATATATATATATATATATATATATATATATATATTTATATAATTATGACAGTATCTCGCTGAACCATTACATCAGAAAAGGGATGGAGCTGTGTCTCTACCAAATCCTTGTAGTTAGCAGGCTAGTTGTTTCCAAGAAATCCTTTCATAACAGCCACAAATGAATCACATGCTCCTTTTTCTATGTCAGTCATCGAACTCGAGAAGTTATGATTTTCCATTAACTTTGTGATTTGTGGACCATCAAAAACTCCAGCCTAAAATTTATCATAACTTAAGCCAGGAAATATTGCACATATGAATTTGAAACAGTCACCCTCCACATTAAGAGCTTTCACAAATTTTTTTATCAGCCCTAGTTTAATATGAATGGGTGGGACGATTATTTTCTCTCGCTCAACAAGTGGTTGGTGTATAATATTATTCTCTCCAATAGTCAAACTTTATTTTACTGGCCAGAGTTTCTGTTCCCAATGTTTATCCTTGATTCGGCTGTCCCATAAACACAGGAAGCACGGATATTTTGTATAGCCTCCTTGTTGGCCAAGTAAAATATTACCATTTTCAGATCCTCACATATGATCCATTTGTGTTCATCATATTTGAGTAAATCTAATAAAGACCTTATGTGTTCATGCTTCTCTTTCAAATGTACAGAGTGACCAATAGAAATCGCACCAAACAAGATTCCATTATGGAGTAACACACACTTTTGACTCTTCTTTGAACTACTATATGCATAAAAAGTCTCCATTCGCTTGAATCATACTCTGAAACACCCATCGCGTTTACTAGTCCAGCCACGTCACAACAGTAAACAAAATCTTCAGTTTTAAAGAATGGCAAGAGATCTCTCTCCCTGTTTTGATAAAAGATACATTCGTTTTTCCTGCAAAAAAATTTCATCTTTAAGTCTAGAAGCTAACACTTCTGCTAACTCTTTTGACAGTCCTAAATCTCTAACTAAATCATTCAGTTATAATTAGCTGAAGTTTCCACGTTTTTGAGTCGATGTATGTACAAAGTCTGGATCACTGTCAAGTTTATTGCTTACATCAGATTCACTTATATCACTTACATCGTCCAGTGAAGGAAGTCCCTTGAATATAGGTACTGAAATTTCATCTAAATGAAGCACTGGTCGAATTGCTGAATCAAGATTTGGGTAACTTATTTTATGTCGCGTTTTCTTGCTATAACAAGATGTCTTTGGCGGAAAAATGTAGCAATCGTTTACACCGTTTTTGGCTCTCACCACACCATAGAAATTCCAAATCCTAGTTGTTTCCTTGTGCCCTTTGTCCAATGGCGTAGATTTTCGACACATGGTTTACAAACAGTGTGCGGGGCCCACAGTTTATCCTGATCACCAAATTTAATCTTAACGTAAGCCAAGTATCCTATTTTCACAAAGACACTAATATCCATTTTTTGAGTTGGTACAGTAAAACCACCACATATATAGCAAAACGAGTCAGGGGAATTCAAACATTTCCTTGGTAATGAGGCCATACTACTGAATGTTATTTCACAAAACAAATCTGAAAAAACACAAAAATATTATACACAATTGCTTAATATATCTATATGTGCATAAAGAGAACTCTAAATACATAGATAAAATAAAAGAAAAAGGATACCAAACGCCTCCACTTCCGTTCACTTGGTCGTAAGATAGCCTGCTACTATAAGTCAGACCAATATGGTCCAGTCCATAAATAAAAAACGACGTGATAGAAGAAAAGTATTGCCATTTTAAACAGCCTACGCATGACTATAATACTATAGCTGTTTCTGAAATCTACCTTTACCACTAGTTTATTTCAGTGGTGTTTGTAAACCAGGGGTCGGCAGCCTTTTTCAGCACTAGGGCCAGAAGCAAAGTCTATGAAGTGATGGAGGGACACATTCCTAATTTACATTTTAATTTAAACTATTATAATAATAGATGTTATATTCTGTACCTAATATTAAATAAATTGAGGTAATAATAGTGAAACATGAAACTATAAATTATAGAAGATTATGTTTATTTTAGTTCGTATAAATTATAAATTTTACATTGAACTATCGATATTTATAAGGGACATAAGTTGATAAGGGGTTGAAGCCAGAAGCACTACGTTTTCTAAATGGTCATCCATGATTCGTTTCCTTAGCTTACCTTTGGTGTATTTTACTTTAGAAAATAATTGCTCACACGTATATGTGCTACCGAACACTGATGCCATTTTCATCACGTGATCAGTCAAGTTGGTATAAAACTCGGGATCGAAACAATATTTCTTATAAAAATCCAATAGAGATACATCCTGTGCGTGAAATTTTGATAATAATACTTCATTGCAATGCATGCCAATGAGTTCCATTTGAAATTCTTCTGGTACGCCGTTCAACATTGAGCGGAGTAGTGAACAGTTTAAATCGACTGTGTGTGAACGCCTGACAGCAAACCAGAAGGAAAATTCCGTTCTTAAATGACATATCACAGTCACAAATATATTGCCATTTGTAGGTTTAGTCTCTTGGAGTGTAGGGAAATGAGTATAATTTGATTTCTTTACTTGACATTCCTACACGTAGTTTTTTTGCGAATGCGGTTATGTTTCCCTGCATGTCATGTATTCATTATTTTTTTCTTCATCGAGCTGCAAATCCAAGCGGTTTAAATGGGTTGTTAAAACAACTAAAATGCCAGTCTTGAAAGCGATTGAAAATCGCGAAATTAGGTGGCATTCATGTTTTTGCTCTCAAGGAATCCAGCTATGTTTTTTTCGCAGTGCATATACTCTTTCCAGCATAGCGCCTCGACTGAACCATTAAACGTCGAAGAAGTAAATAAAATCGTTATATTGATTCTTAGCTTCCGTTAAAAGTTGTCGAAACTAAGGGTGGTTCAATCCCCTCGAAAAAATTACTTTTATTGCTTTCAACACTACGTCTATCACGTCCTTCAAATTTGATGCTTCTTGGTGGATTACGCAGTGCTCTATCATGACATTGTGTTTAGCTCCATTGTGTTTGTCCATCCATAGCCGGAGCTCCATCGATTGTTGCAGATACTAGCTTTAATAGGTACAGTTTCATGTTTGAAGTACACTGGAGCAGTGCTTCAAGAATGTCTGCACCTGTAGTAGTGCATTTTATAGGTACCAGTTGATCATATTCTTCAAAAATGTCAAAGTTTTTTCTTAATCCACGTACAAACAATGCACTTTGTGGCACGTCGGTAGAATGGGTGTTCTCATCAAGTGGTATTGAGAAGAACTTTAAATTGTTGCAATGATTTTTGAAATTAATTTTTAGATCCACAGAAGTTTCTTCTATTCGTCGTGTAACTGTTCCTGCAGAGAGACAGACATTTGAAAATAAAGTTTTTGTCTCTGGACATAAAATGTCTACTCCAGCAAGCAAGCATTATTTCACGAATTCTCCGTCAGTGAAAGCTTTTATGTTTTCTGTTATAAATTTCGACACTTTGTAGCTTGCACGTGTACTTTTTTCTAATTCCATATTTCGTTTTTTAGAATATCGAACTTTGTTTTTCTAAACTCCTATCAGGTTTACAAAATTCGTCATTCCTAGTTTACCCAATAAATTAACTGAACTTGAAGTGTTTAGTTTCATAGTTCCTCTTGATGTTGAACTCCTTATTTACTGCAGCACTTTCATGAAAGATAAGGCAAATGGGATTAGCGAAACTTAAATAAAAAAGTACTTTTCTGTCCATGTATTTCAAAACTCGACACTCCGAATCAGCCTCCCTTCGTTTTGTTGCCATTTGTAGGTTTCCTTAAGAAAAAAAAATAAATTGGCAGAGTTCGTTCTAATGACACAAAACTTATAGAAACTCTCAATATGTCCTTTTTAGTTGATTATGCCAAATTTTGGAAAAAAATAATAGATTCATTTTTCCTTATGGGGGAGGGGGGATATTGTTTTCTAAAATTGACAACCCCTTCTTAACAGTCGCAGCGGAATTGATACAGACGCAGAAGTAGTCCAGAATATTCCATAATCTAAAATTTAGATTTTTATATCTCGACACGACGGGGCCGAACACTTTTGGCTGAGGGGCTGTATCGTGCCAACCCCCGTTCAAAGAATAGTCAGTTTATTATAACCTCTGTAGTAATTTATGTTTCTGATAAAGGAATGAATTTTCATAGTTCATTAAGTCTTCGGTATCTTCATTTTTTAAAAAGGAAGTAAAGGGAAAGCATTGGTAAATGCCACTGGGTACTTGCTTTTCCTTAACACTTATGTAAACAGACTAGGGAATAAATCAGCCCGAAGTTCACCTCGAGGCTTTATAGCATTGCTTCTGACACCAACCCTTCCCGGCACACTACCCTAATTTGTGCCTTAAATTGTGTGAAATTTCTTCCATTCTTTACTCCTGGGAGTTCTTCCTTTTATGAAAGAAGTTCTCATCTGGTGTATGGTGCCCATGGTTGCCATATACTCTCTGATAGAAATATTCAACTATTCGGATAAGTTTTCTCTTTTGTTATTTTATTCCCATTTTTATTGTGAAGTTATAATATCCTGTCTGCCAATTGTTAGGTGTTGCATCTGTTCTAGTGATTAGTTATTTCATTTGTTTCCTATCCTAGGTTTCTAATATGTTTATGTTGTACACCGAGTTGTTTTTTATTAATTAAGTTAATGAGGTTTGTATATTCTATCTTTTCACTAATTGTTAAGTCCTGTCTGCTTTTTAACATTTTGTATATAAGCCTTTTCTTAGTCATATTTTTGCGTAAGATGACCTTGTTCTTTATTTGGAAAAGTTGGATATCATGAAATAGCTTCTCTGATATTATTTTTACAGTTTTCTAACACTCAAACTGTCACTTGATCAATAAGTTCACTAAAGCTGTCCTAGAGTAAATTGAAAGGTATTTATTTTAATATTGGTGTCTAGGTTTAACGAGTTTGTTCTTCGTCCTGAGGTTGACTTTCTCTTGTTTTTAATCTATTTTGATCTAAGTCTTAATTACTCTGTGGTCATTTCCTGTGTTGATGGAGCTGATAACTGATATGTATTTGATATATTTTCCCTGTTAAAGATATGTTATCCATCGCATTTTTGATTTCACTTATTCCCGTATATCTTCTCCTTCTGCTCGGCCTCTTTTGGAAGAGTTCACAATTTAAAGGTTTGCTACTTCTGCAGATCGGCCTACTCTCTTTCTACTTTCATTTCTCCAACCTCCTGCAAATTTTCTACTGAAAGTCTATCTGGTCTACTAAATGTCTATTGCATCTAATGAATGTCTATCTTGTCATCGTTCTCTGATTTTTCCATTGAAATTCTGCATTATATTCATCTTGAGCTGGAGTTACAATCGGATATTCCTATGATTTAAGCTATGATTGGTTCTATTGCTCTGTATAAGAGAAGTCCTAGGTCAGAGGTATGTGTGGTGTTTTTACCCAAACAAGACTGTATGTGACCGTTTTTAATCGCATATTTTATTCTTTCTCTATTCCCTCTTCTACATAGTTCTTCTACTTCTACATAGTTCTGGGAACTTAATATCATTTAAGAGTATCGGTATGGTGTACCTAGTCATGTTGCCAATATGTGTGAATATTCTGTGAATATGTTTGAATTACTTAGTATTTTATTAAATTGTGTGTAATTAATATAATGTACGTTTTCTAAAATAAGAATTAAAACAATATTTCTTATGTTTCAACTTATATTTATAACTAGTGTGTATTAAAAATCATTATGAATAATTAATATGACTAAAACTAAGGAACCTACAAAAGCACAGAGAGCAATAAATCCAACTTCTCCATAGTCAAGTGTTATCACAGATAGAAATTGCCATAAACAAGATGTTGAAGATCTGCTGTTTAAACCACCATAAAACAATATCAAAGAGACCAAACGATTTGCATCAATGAAGAAAAATGGCATACAACACCCAGGGATGACAGATCATTAATGGTTTTATTAAAGAATTGCAGAAAAAGATTTGAACATGTTAAGGTGCTCATTGATGCTTACAAAGATTTCAAATCAAAGGTTAAAATAATACAATGCGAGGATAATGCCATGGATATCTGAAGTCAACAGGAATAACGTCTTCAGTGGCCAAAGATCACAAAAATTTGGACGCATGATCAGTGGTCTAAAGTTATCTGGTCAGATGAAAGTATTTATTTAGTATGTAAGAAATACTATTTTATTTTTATTTTACTTGAAATTTATGTAATTCCTTTAAATGTATCTAAGAAGATAATTATTTTTAAATTGAACTTTACTATCAGAATTTTGCCGAATTTTAGCTATGGAGTCAACCTTTGTGAGACGAAAAGTTACAGAGACATTTCACCCTTCTGTGTAGTTTCAACTGTGAAGCATGGGGGTGGTTCTATCATCGTATATTGCTGCATGTCTTAAATTTGGGTAGGGGAGATGTTTTTATGCCGGGAAATTATAATTTTCACAACTTATACCACAAAATTGTCGCAAGTTTTAGAAAAATCTCTACAGAAATTGCATAACACAATATCCTTAAATGAAGCTACATTTGAGAAAAACGATGCCACATGCTATACATTCAGCCATGCCAAAAATTGTTTTGGAAAATGGAAAATACCACTATTGAGTGGATGCAACAGAGCTCAGACTTAAATTTACCAGAAAACTCGTGGGAAGTGCTTGGAAAAGGCAAAAAGAACCAGTGCAGGTACAAATAAATGTCAACTGAAGAAAAATTACAAGCTGAGTGAAGAAAGACAGCATCAGAATTTTAAGAAATTTTAGTGAAAATCCATACCATGAAGAATTATGACTGTAATTACAAATAATTAAAAAGTATATATAAATATATATTCTACAATTACTTTTTTCATTTTTTTCTGACGGTCAATATAGACTTCATTTTTCAACAGGACGGAGCTCCACCTCACTGAAAGCTCACTGTGCGGGCTTATTTCAATGACTATCTGCGAGGGAGATGGACCAGGCGTGCTGGTAATGAAAACAATTTGCTGTTAAAATGGCCGCCACATTTACCTGACCTGACACCTTGCGATTTCTTTTCTCTGGGGCTATGTGAAGGGACTGGTCTATGTTCCCCCTCTTCCTGGAAACCTAGAGAAACTCAAGCACAGAATCACTACCACACTGGAGACTGTTACCAAAGACATGCTCCAGCGTGTTTGGGTCTACCGACTTGAAGTGGGCCGTGTCTCAGGCGGTGCGCATATTGAATATTTGTGAAATCGTTCATGGAATCCACATACTTTTGATCTTCTCATTCAAATGTAGAGGAATAAATCTTATGTTGCTTAACATTAAACCTGTTTAGTTTCATTTGCCTTGACTAGGTAGTTTATGTGATATTTACATCTCAAATGATATCAATTTCTTTTAAACACCCTGTACTTCAGGAATTATGCAAAAATGCTTATCGTGAACACAGGCAGGACTTGAGCTATTTATAGAATATTGGTGTTGGCAGATTGATTTTCCTATTTCATGACAAGATATTATTTGATTCTTTCATGAACAGAAAGGCGGACACCAAAGTGAAATAAACAAGTGGGAATCTAATGAAATATGCAATATCATAACAACCTGACACGCAGAGATATAAATGGGACGAGGATATCTGATATAAATATGTCGCTGTGGAATTAATTTACTTCTTAATGATAGCTATTCAGAGACTCAGTCTCGTACAGAATGTTGTGGATCGTGTATAAATAATATCTTTAGGTGCTAATAACAGTGTGTCTTGTCTGCAGTTTCATATTTTTCTTTGTATTATTAAGAATTATCGCCGGAGTTGGTGCAATTAATATTAGTTCATAAATACAATAACGCATGAGTGCACGAACTAGAACTCGTATAGGTTACCTCGGCTCATGGAAGCGAATGTTAAGGTGTGTAACCTTTGTCAAAAGTAACTTTCTGCTTTGGTGTCAACAAAAACATATTTATCATGTATTCACCCAGAAAGGGTGGCTACATAGCCATATATTGAACGTTCTAGTACTAGCCAAGTGGATACGGCGTTGGACTCCTAACGTCGAGGTGTCGGATTCTATTCTAAGCGAGATCCCAAACAAACATCAGCGCACGTCCACGTCTTGACACCGGTTGGTGGATGAGCTGAGTTTACCAACCACAAAATTGCATTCTTTTCTTATTTGTCTTCACAACATAATATCCCTCCTCCCCCTCCTCTATTCAAAGGAATCTCCTGATGGGGCCTTGTATCTAGATACTCCTGATGTGGAACGGGTCGCTCTTAACACGGGGGCCCGGGCTCCCACAAATCGCTGGTTGGTATAAAATCACAAATACCGCCTGACACTTTAGCCCCTCCCTCAATGAGGAACGACTCCATGTGAGCTCGGGCTTATCATCGATTTTCATGCTGATTTTGATGTAGGTTTTATTATCCAGGAGGGAGGGATCTCGTTTTCAGGACGAAAAATCTCGTCCACGAGGCAAAGAAGGATGGCAACATATACGAGTAATAACATTATTTACAATGTTTTCATACTAGCGCCTCTAAGCGTCTGGTCCTTGCATCCGTTTCCTTATCTCACAATCCTTTGGTTTTCCCCTCTTAGTCTTTTAACACTTCTCTTCTTTTGGAACGAATTCCACCTGTCATATTTCTCTGACCAATAATCTTATTCTGACATTTTGCTCACCAATGTGGGGGATTCTACCTAAACTTTCAAAACACTAGTACCCGGGTATAATATTACGGCCAAAGTTAGTAGCACATAAGTGCATAGGTGTAGGATTTCTTTCAAAAGAGTACAGCAACTTGTCAAAATATGTAATACTAATTTTCTTGAGGAAAAATGTTAAGGTTGAGCTATTGTTTTAAATCCAGTGAGATGAATCAAATATTTGAACACATATAAATAAGTTATATTATATATATTCCTACCTTTAAAAATTAATTGTAATCCCCAAATTAACGTGTTTTGATATAACGAAAGGAAAAACAGGTGATATTAACGAATATATTAAATTTTATTGAAGAAAAGATAAAATAATGGTAGAAATAAGTATTTAGATAACCCTGGAAAATATTTTAAAATTATCTATTTATCTAATAATTTGGCCCCAAGATGTTCTAGAGTGATCCAATAAGTTACAAGTGTTTAATTAGGCATAGGTTTTTGCATAATCTCATTCAGCATCTGTCCATCATACTGCAACATTAGTCCATCATAGTTAAAAGTAATGAGCTCTCAACTGATTCGAAAATCCAGATAATTAAGTACACATTGAAGGTAAAACTATAGAAGTATTCTACAGCCTTACTTCATCCTTTAAGTAGCGTAAGATGGATTGCTAAGCGAATAAAAGATTCTAGGACCACTACAAACCCTCCTTGTACAGCAGGTCTGAGGAAACTATATTAATAAATTTGTCAACCGATGCTAATATTGGTATCGAAGAATCTTATGATAACTAGAACAAAACTGCAAGACGATCCGCGTAATACTGAGACATCGGTTGTATAAAGAACAATTAGTAATGAACTCATTTGACAAGCTCTCAAAATTTGATCACCACTCATGTCTTCTTATCTGAAAAGGGCTCACTTGTTACCAGGAGAAAAGCTTAGTCAGGAGTTATAAAGAAGCCAGGCAAATTTAAATGAAAGTCATATGGACTGATGATACAAACTGAGCTCTTTGGGCGGAATGCCGTTTGTCATGTTGGGTGCCATAATGGAACCGTCTAAGATCGGAAGAGCACAATCCCAAAAGTTAATCATGGCGTTGGTACATTATAGTGTACGGCAGGTTTTCTTTTAATGGGACTGGTAATCTTCTTTTAATTGATGGGACAATGAATGGAGGGAACTTCCGTTGAATATTGGCCGATAACCTAACCTAAAATATGAAAAGGTTGATGATGGAGGATGATTGGATGTTCCAGCAATGATCTAAATCCTGATATATATCTTAATGTTCTATCGTAGGCTAGTTAATCCCCTGATTTGAATCAGATCGGAAATTTGTGTCGAATATTGAAGGAATTGGTCTAGAAGAGGAAACCTGCAAACCTCGCCGAAGTGAAAGCTATATGTGAGGAGAACTGAGCATATATTTCTACAAAATGCTGCCAGGGCTTGGTCAAGTCGTATAAAAACGGATGACAGTTGTGGCAAAAAATGTTGGCGCAATGGAATATTAGGATCTCTACCTCTAGTGTTCCGATACTTAATTTCACCTTTATATTTGTTTTTTGTATATAATGTCATAAATTTGACGAGTATCTTTATTATTTCTTAAATTTAATAAAAATATAAGTGCACCTAAAATAAAATTTATACTTAGAAATAATTTAAACATTATTTGAGAGTCCAAATAAATTTCGAAAATATTTGAAATTCGTGCTTTTTCTTTCCTTTGGGTAATTCTTGCTGTCATTGAATATCTGATATGCTTGTTTGTGAGTTTCTCATAATTTTCATGATATTGAACTTAAATTTCTCTAGATTTTTACTAAAGTTAAAGATTTACTTGCCACAATTTAAATTTAGCTCCCTTTATGCTCGAATATAATAACTAATGGTTACTGGGAAGGAATCCCATTAATTAGTAATGAAACAGCGATACATCAAAGCTTGGATATTTGTGACAAGGATTCTCAGAAACAAAACTTGCTATCTTTCTTTATCGATAATCTCTAAATTCCTTTGAAACTTTCTAGTGAAGTGGGAATATAAAAGAACTACGATAAGAAATATCATGCAAGTTTAAAAGGCGAGTTTAAGAAAGTCCTATATGGGCGTTTAATCGAAATGTTTAAAAATAGCACAAATGATGGTGAGTAATGAAGTATTGATTGCACTCTCTAAATATTAATGAGGAAATACACTTCTCACGTTTGGATATTAGAAATTAACGTTAGATTTTCTTCTATAAAAATAGCCTTGTTAGTAGCTAATTACACCCATCCCTCCTTGATAATTTTTTTCACAAGTTGCGAATTAGGGTGATGACTTTTTAAAGATTATATAAAATCTTACTTTCAAGGTGATTTGATAAAAAAACCCACACAAAATGATTTCAAATTTTTTATTTGTCAGCTTTTTTCAGTTTTTGAAGTCACTGGCAGCATATAAAAGATTGAACACAAGCTTATGAGTCATATATATATAACATTATATAGGGTCATCAAACAGACAAGAAAGTAAATTAGTTACAATAAAGTAATTGGACAGGATGAATCTCAGTGATAGGTTGTCCTTGTTGCGGCAGGACCCGTGCAAGTCTTGCATAACTTTGACCGCGCGCTCACAGCACTGGTTGCTTCGGGCAATATTGATTGTAGATTCATCTGTTTTCCTGTGGGTTTTCAAGCATTTGAGACCTGTTGGGTATTCATTCAGAGCTGCAGATAGTTCATAAAAATCTTCAGCGCGGAACAAGTGGATGCTGAACCAATGGTCAGCCCATGAGTAAAAAATGAATGAACAGATTTTACGCAGCCTGCTCCGGGTGTCAGACATCAGAATGAACGCAAGAAGGGCTAGAATGGCACGAGAGTTCCAACGTGCATTGCTGATGTTTGGGATCTTTTGAAACTTTACAAAGGGGACCTCATTCATCTCAGTGAAGTAACGGAAGACACACGTGAGGTGATAGAGAAGCTTCATGTCGCCTCTCCAGCCGCCTGTTTCCTTAATCTCAGTTTTACCGTTGCTGAAGGCTGCTTTCAATTTATCATAATTGTTCATCAAATCTTTCAAAAAGGAGTACTCTATGTTTGGTGATTTAGTCGACCCATGGAGCTCATCGTCAATGACAACGCGAAGAATCTGATCCAGGACATGGTGCTGGCAACTGATAAACTTGGTTTTGGGGTGACATTTATCTTCGAAAATTTGCTGCAGTCGAACAACAACACCTGTTTTTTGCTGGTATTCACGCCTATTGTGTCGGCGACAAGCATAACAATTGATCCCCACAGGTTGAACTCCACTAACATACCTTGGAATCCTTTTGCAATTGTTACAGCTTTCCCATCCTTCAATTTAAGCGCAGCCAACTTTATTTCTTTCGCTTCATTCTTGAGGACCACGACCTGATATTCAAAGTACTTAATGCGTTTGCCGTTAAAGTGTAAGCTCCACTTTTACAAATGAAGCGTGCTCATCAAGTGCTTCTTCACCTGACCAGCTCTCGTGTAGATAGCCTTGTGGATTGCTGACTGACATGGGGTTGGGATTTCAATGCCGACACCAGAAAGCTGGTGACATACCTTTGCTGCTCTGTGGGACGACAGCTTTGAGCTTGTAGCAAGGAGTCTTGCTAATCCTGTTGGGTTATGATTTTTTTTCTCGTTGATGCTACATTCTCATCCTCCCAAGAACTGTCTTTGCTGTTATTGGATGAGTCCGTGCTAGTTTCTTGACAATCAGGTGGTGCTGAGCTGGAAAGTGGGGACACAGTCGCTTCTATTGCGTTCTTTCGCTTGGATAGGTGGATGGTCTTGGCACTAGCAGGTTTACCAGTGGAATAACCAACCTGGCCTTTGGTCAAAATTTTCTGTTTATAGAGGTTCTCATCTTCTGTGCACAACCAGTTGCATTTTACCTTGGTCACGTGAAACAGTTCATTCAAAGAATTAAAGTTTTGTTTCTTTCTGCATTACTCATAGTCTTTCAAAAGGTTTTCTAGTTTTTCACAAATGGCTTGATCAGATACATGTAAGAAGTTCACTGTTTTGCTCCATAGGGCTTTTAGCTCCACAACATTTAGGCCGATCCTCTCCCTCCGTTCTTTGGCGGTGGATTCAAGAAAGTTGAAGCGTCCAACGACGTGAATTTTCAGGGGCATGCGACTCCGTTCACTTAAGGGAGCTTCATAAACTACTACGTTGCCTCTTCTTGATGGTGCGTGAAACTGGACTAAGTTATTTGTCAAGGTTTTCTTGTTCTTCTCCGTGTTAAAAAAGCTCTTCTTGAACGACATGATTTGTACTCAGCAACTGAAATAGAAAATAAACCTAAATATTAAATAGGTAACAAATTAAAGAAACTGTTATTGAACTTTTATATATTTTATTAAAAACCAAGCAAATTACAATTATAAAAAATAAAAGAGAAGGCAGACACTTATAAAATATTATATGCTATTATATTATATAATTAGTGAGAGAGTTAAATGTAGCATACCAAATAATACCAGGATCTCTTAACAATAAACGCTGGAGAATACACAACAATTATAATAAGGCAATAATAATATAAACGCCGTTCAAACTGAACTAGTAACTACCCGCTTTAAACATATATATACCACACGCTTATATACCAAACGTGAAATGGCTGAAGAAAATTCTGGAACTCTACAGAAATCGCCCAAGCGATGGCGTGATGATTTTCTGGAAAATTCTATGGTACATAAATTATTGCACAAGTCTGTTTGATGACTTATATATTTAATATAAATATTTTTAACACATATAAAACGCTAAAATGGCCTATATTACATTTCAAAGTGGTTTTTGCGTGACTTTTTTCAATATTTCAATGGAATAAAAGTAATTTTTGTCATTAATAGACAAAAGTTCATTCATTCGTGCTACAGGAAATCATTTTTGATAAAAAAGTCAAAAGGTCATTACCCTATTGCGCATATTAATGTGTCCTTGCACCAATGATTATGTGAATTTTACAACGAACAATATCTCTTAATGACTGCTCTGGTATTTAAAGTAATTTGATTACATCATGAGGCTTTATTCTCCTATCTTACTCGGCCATCGTCCTTCTCTACCTACACTTAGGGCTACTTTAATTTAGTAAGTAACCAACTGGGCCCACAAAACTCTCTAGTACTTATCCTTAATTTATTAAAGTACCATCAGGTACAAATATCCGAAAATTCTCCCGCCGTCATCTCTGTCTATTTATTATTAGAAAAAGGTTTTCTGAATTCAGGGGGGGATAGACGTTTCTAAGAAAGTTTAAATTCGAGGGATAAGTAAGAATATTCGTAATTTTCTTGATATTGATTCAATTCCAAATGAATACTTATTTCTAAACTTGCGAGTTTCGATAAAATGCACTGTTTAGAAATCTGAGATCACTCATTGTATGCTTCTGAAATTACGTTGATCTATTAAACCACCACGGAGCTCGATCAATTAACAAATAGAATATTAAAAACTTGACTGTTTCATAGTTTGTAAGTTTATTCCGGTTGACAATTATTCTCACACTCATCATTGATTCTTAAATTTAGAATTATTTTAATTGTAGTATCCTATTTCACATTCTTCGTGAATTTTTACGTACACTGTCCCCATTCAGTTCACATCAGTTCTATAAACGAATTTCTACCTTTATGGAGACATGTAAGGAAGAAGCCCTTGAAGAGTTTCAAAGGCTTTCTCTAATTATTATTTCTTTTCTAAATTGACATTGAAATTTTGAATGTGGCTGTTTAATGTCAGAAGTGTTAGCTGTTCTTTGAAGAAATTACCTAGCTAAACACAATCATAAAATTCACCACTCGTTTTTATAATCAAAGACAAACTCTCATTTATCTATAATCTTACAGAACAGTAGATGTTTCATTCTGACTTGCAAGACTCTGGCTCAAGAAAATCTAAATTAAGTGTGCTTGGTTTTATAAAAATCGTATTACATATAAGATGCTATTGTTTACTGAATTTCTCATGTTTTTTACACTAAGCTTCATGATTATAAGTAGTGTTCCAAGTATTTTTCCATCTCCTAGCTATGATTCAGCTGAATTAATAATACTGTACTTGTTCTTTTCACATTCAAATCTAAATCCAGCTTTAGTAACTTTGATAAATTTAAATTTTGATTTGATTTTGGATCCTGAAAGCTTTCTGCAAAGAACCTGTTCAATTTTATTCTCTCCAGGAAACATAATAATTGATGAAGCACAGGAAAATATCCTTAGAAAATCAAATCATTCAGCAATCAATTTCTTTAACAAAGAACTTTAAAGGGTTACAAGAATTTTAAATGAGATAGGATAGTTTCGTACTGATGCGAGTTTTACCATCAAACTGTACTTCTCTTTTTAACACCAAACTCAATACGGATTTACAGTTTAACGTCGGATCCGAAACACGAGTTTCTACAGTATATGGTGGTGGCCACGGAAATGTCTACCCGAATTGGCATCCCTTCAGCGAGTACTCATACATAATGCTGCTTATCGTTTCTGAACTGCTAATAATATTTTAAGTAGTCAAGGCTGTAGCCGAGGGAAAGGATAGATAACTAGCGTAAACATATGAAGACATGTTAGCTTAGTAAATAAATAATAAAGAGAGGGATAAACATAATAAAAGTGCAGGATGGTTGAATAAAAAAAAACACTAAACAAATTAAAAAGAGTCCAAGATATGTAGAAAATACTAAAATAATCATCCTTAATTTAAAGAAAATTATTAAAAAGAGTGATATAAACCATATTTCATACATAAGAAATCAAACTCATTCTAAACTTACATGCGGGAATCTTATTGTAGGGAAATTATAAATAACTGCTAAATTATCGAACTATCTTGCGATAGTGTGAAAAGTTATGGTTCAACTAGAGTTGGAATTTTTTAACTCCCGGGAGCGTCTTTGCATAGATTTTGAGCTTTCTTTCTGCAGGAAGAACGCGAGTAAGGCGAAGAAAATATCAACCTTTACTTCTCATCTTGGGATGTTGTGATCAGAATCTTGTAAGGCGGATTTCAAACTTTGTAAGTTTTAACTTCGTATCCTACTCCCTTCTAAACCACTTCATCTCAAGTTAGGATAGAAAATGTTTAATGAAAACGGGAAGTTATTTTTGGTTTACGCAATATAACTCAAGGCTTTGAAAGATCGATTCCATTTGCTTAGCAAACTATTTATCCCTATTAATAAATTACCCCCAATAAATATTTACCCTAAATCGGTGCTCTTCCAATACATGATCTAGCAAGTTTTTGGAACTACACTTTTATCAAAAGGATGTTTCATTGAGATAATAAAGATTTGTAAGTTTATTAGCAGCCTCCACCACACACTAATTAACCTATCGCTACCTAAGTTAGTTAAGGTTAGGTACTTTATATAATATTTCCCCTAAATATTAAAATATATGTTTTATTCTGTTCTTATTTTTAAAATTTCACCTTCATTTTTTTCTAATAGACTTACAAATCATTATTATCTCAATATAACCCCCTTTTGATGAAACTGTAGTTTCCGAAATGATGATAGATCAAAAAATGTTGGTGGATCACGTATTGGAATGAAATAAAGTTGGTGAAACACGTATTGGCAGAAGACCTCAAATCTTAGGGATTCTTCATTATATCCCTGATATGAGTTATAGAGTGAGGTGAAATAAATATTTGAATACAGTTAAATAACATATTTAATATGTATTTTAGCCTTTATAAATGAATGGTGATTCTACATTTAACGTATTTTAATGTAGCAAAGAAATCAACCGCAATTTGTAATACTAACGAGTATATTCTATTGGGAAAAAGACCAAATAAGGGTGGAAATAAGTAGTTAGATATTCATGGAAAATATTTTTAAATTAGAATTTTACAGAACATTTGGTCTCGAATGTTCCGCAAAGATCTAGAAAGATCCGATGGGTTACCTCAACCTCATTTCGTATCTTCCTCACACTGTAATATTTTGCAATCATAGTTACAAGTAAACACCTCTCAACTGATCTGAAAAACAAGATAATTGAGCTCTACAAAGAAGATAATTGAGCATTACAAAGAATATAAGTGAACACTAGAATGAGAAAATTTAGCACTATTGAAAAGATAATTGAGAACTGTATAAGATGTTATTACCCAAAGCAGACCACCGTTATGCGTCCCTTTGAAGAGTGACTTGAAGATTGAAGATGAGAAAGAATAATAAGAAACATCAACCTCTTTGGCACAAAATTTGGTTGGCAAATATCGACGCCCTTGCATATTGTGTATTTGAGAATAAATCTTTCCAGGTTAATGAGAGGAAATAAATGGTTCTTTCTATGGAAATTCCTTCTTTATATAAACTAAACTAATTACATAATTAAATAACTTAATAAAAAACCATGTAGCTGCCTGAAGGTTAATATAAAAGCAAATCTTCTAATTGGCAATCCACTTACTAACTACCTACGTACGTAAATAACCATTAGATTAATTGAGTAACTACCAAACTACAAGCATAAGTTTCTTGAAATAAGACCTTAGCAGAAATTGGTCTTTTATTCTTTCTAATTCTTTTTATTTACCTTTTCGTGGTTCAACCACTCTATACCATACACTACTCATATATTATGGGGGGGGGGGTGACTTAATCACCTACTGAAACGCAAACCGTTGAAGGACTGTTCCCAGGGATTAACGACCGACTAGGAGGTCACACTTGAGGCGTTGGGTTTCAAATCCTTAATAATCAGACAGTGCATAAATGGTTGGCGAGATTTACTTGAATAGGGCGAGAGTATTGTTCAAGGTTAGTTAAAGATGAAACAACAAAAATATAATTTTATTTACACAGATCAAAATAAGAATAATAATAGGCAAAGGGGGATTATTTAAATTTAAATACTCTCTTGATAATTATTATGAGGAGGGATTCTCAAATAGAATTAATGTAACTAGGCTCAGATCAAACGGGGGAAGTTGACAATACTAATAATGGAGTTGGTTTCAGTCGTACGGGTTGATGACTTCGAGGAAGGTCGTTCTTGCGATGAGGGGACTGGGGAACGAACGATGATACAAGTGGGGCACGATCCAAATGAGGCAGGTGGTGCACGATCTGAATCAACCTTCCGATGAAGATAGCCAAACTTCAATGATGACGTTCGATGGGGAATGTGGGAATTCTCGTAATTCCACTGAAAGAGAAATCATTTTTTCCTCAAAGGTAATTGATGGAGACTTTCTTCGGTTCGATTAAATGAAGGCAGACTGTTGCGCAAATTCAAAGGCTTGCCGATCAGAGAAGCTACCAATTGATTTGGGTAGAATCACGGCTGAAGAATTCTTGCTGTCTGACGGACGCCCACGGGGCAGGACGATAAGGACGGCCTTGAGGTGCGGGCTGGACTCGACGAACTACAGAATAACCCGAGTATTTGTATGCCCGATTCTGGAGGGGAAGGGGGAGTTTAGAAAAAGGGGGCACAAGCTCCAGCCATCTTAATCCGGAGGCGGAGTCGATTCATCATTTAGCAGCGAGGTGCGAGACAGCGCGGCTCTTTCTCACGTCGTCACCGGGGGGAGGGGGGCTTAGGACGAGTTCGCACGATTGGGAAATGTTTTTCCAACGTGCTCAGGAGTCGAAAATTCAAGAATGTTCGAACAGGAAATGACGTCGTCCACGGAAGGATACCATAGCACAAGTTCTCCGATAAATTGGGGGAGGGGTCAGAGGTTCTTCTTTTACATACCTTTCTTCTTTTCAACTGGATTATTACGACAGAAATACGTGATTCTTAAAGTATCTTACCATAAAGTACAGACATATTTGCGTAAAGTCTATGTGAGTGATCGAGAACCTTCGAACAAACATGCTATCGGGTGATAAGATAGACTAGGCTAAACATGCAGCTTAGCTAGGATAATTATTTAATTAGCTTTGGGGATGCCAGTTCTTCTCAACGTTTTTCACTTAGGTTAGTTGCGAAAATCCCATTTTGTAATGCCGAGTAACCAACGCTTAACAATGGAAAAACGTGCCTTCATTTTTATTTTTACTAAACGGACAAAAAAAGCGAGACATGGTGCCGATTTAGAGGTTCATGTAAAGACCTCTTAAGACCAGGGCGATCGAGGTCTATCTGTATGGACGAAAACAAGCAGACTGTTAAAGTTGCTTTCTTTTGTAATCCACTGAAGTACATCAAACGAGCCGAACAACAACTTGTCTTCTCACAAAGATCAATTATACAAATGCACTACGATGCTTACTTGAGGCAATATTGCCCACACTTGCTCCATCACTGAATAAAGAGGATCAGCACTGCCGCGTTCAATTTTATGAAATATCTCTACACCTCTATGCACAAAACACCAGCTTCTTGATAATTCTTATGACGTATCCTTTTGGGATCTGTGTTTCATGTCTGGTCGGTCTGTTAAATTGTGAATGAACTATGACAGGTGACAACTACGTAGAATTGCTCAACATAGATTTCCTCCCAGAATTAGCCAACTGACCATGCAATTGTTAAATGTGGTTCAACTAACACGAGACACCAGCATATTTAGTCGCGTGCGACTAAATATCGTAATACCACCATAACTATTCAGCCGATTCTAACGTAATTTGAAAACTTTATGTTGTTTTGCATTCTCTTTCGAATGATATAACTGCCATAGTCTTTTTAAGGTTAGCCAAGGAATTAGTTGGCAATAACTTCATAATTATTCGACCGATTTCTAACGAAATTTGAAACCCTTATTTTGTTTTACAATCTCTTTCAAATGGTTCAATTGCAAAAGTCTTCCCAAGGTTAGTTCGAGAATTATTGAAAGTTTTGAAGGTCGTAAGGTCAGAAGTAACAATAAGTTAGAGCAGGCAACTCTAGTCAGCAGATTTTTTTAAATGTGGTTGGCTCGATGAACACTTGCCTCAAAGATGGATTGGACACCGTAGTCGCATAGAATATCCCCCTCGATCTCCTGAATTTACACTTCCTTACTCTATTCTTCTGGTGGTCATAAACAATTTATTCTATCCTGAAATACCAGGACCATTCAGTCATGCGATGCTAGAATTGTGAATTTAATTGTGAATTTTTGCCTAGAAATCGCTGAAGATTTTCGTCGAAATACTTAAAAGTAAGTGGTAAGCATTTTGAACAGGCTCTAGTCATGTTTATATCTAATTTTTTAGTATCATGCATATTGTAATTTCGTGAAATGAGAAAAAAATGCAAAAGAACCCAAACTTTGGAATAAATGCTTATTCACTACCCGATAACTTCTGCCTCACACGATATAGGGATTTGCATTAAATATTTAATTAAACCAAAGGAATGAAGAAATTTTTTAAAAGCTCTGTGTAACTAATATGATATTGTATTAGTTTTTTACTAATGCACTCTCTTTATTTACAGGGCAAAGGTTGACGGGAAATAAATATCCATAATTAAACGATAAATGAAATTAATAACATAAAACAAGCACAAAATGAATAACACTAATAAATGAAGGATGGAATTTGAACGAAGATCAGAGAAGCATTTGAGAAGAAATTTATTCTCATCCTACCGAAAAAGATTATAATTTTAAACCGATCTCAGTAATTAAATAAATAAATGACCAATAATAGAGTATCACTCGTACTTACGAACTTTATGGCAAATCTTTTACTTACGGACCGAAGGTAAATAATTCTTATAATACAAAAGATCTTAAATGTGAAATATTTGAAAAGACCGGCTAGGTCTAAAGTAAATTAGACAAGGCTGATTTATCATAGCAGAAACTACGAAAAGGTGATGTTGTCAGAAGGACAATATGAATACAAGTGAGCTGGGTTGTGAGTGATTCTCACAGGTAGTATTAACGCGGGATTTTTTCCGCTATGAAGGTATTTAAAATGACGTAGAAATGGCGTTTCCCACTAAATGAATGGGAATGAAAATGTATTCATATGTCGAGTTTCTTTAGGAGTTTTTCTAACAATTGAAGGTAAAATTATTAGTCTTGCCTTAACATTTCATTCGACTTATCGTTCTGGAACAATTCTGTTTATTTCATAAATGATTAAATAAGGTGGCAAAAAGTGAGTTTTACCTTAACGGTTTTACTTTGCCCTTATAGAGCGAGTCTTGTAAGCTCCGATATCCACATCCCTCCAATTTTACGAAAGAATACTTTTTGAATTTTCCGAAATACTGCTTTTGATCCTTGGAAATAGGCTTCTTTTTTATTCATAGTATAAATTAAATTGAGTTTGAGTAAGAGGATTAATTCTTATATATTTTTTAATATATTATCAAAGGGGTAATCACATTAACTTTCCGGTAAATATAATTATGAAGAATAACAAAATCGGATTATGTAAGTTTAGAAGCCCCAAATTCAGCTTAAAAAACTCAGCAGACCAAAAATTTAGTTGGTACAGATAAAATAATCAGGAAGATGTGTATTTGTAGACGATGAAAAATTGCATTATTGAATAAATTATTCTTTTTTATTCAACTTCCCGTTGTTGGTATTATAGTTCTAGTTTTTGTAAGGAATAAAAATAAGGCTGAAATTTTGTACTTTATGCTTAATCTAGGCGTTCAGTATACACGTATGTTATCTCCATTTCTCTCTCTATTTCTAGTAAATTATTATTATTAATTCTCCTTTCAGTCTCTGAGTGCATTGCATGACATCATAGAATTTGATTTAATAAACTTCCATTCACAAGTATTAATAGGCAATTAAAAGGGTGAGTGAGAATGATAAGGGAGTTGGTCCTTATTCGGTCTTGATATTAAACTTTGAGATTCTTGGTCATTTGAGGTTTATGAAGTACTTAGGGAATACAATGAATATCACATAGAGTAATGGCCAAAAGATTTGAGACTGCTATATTTTTTCATATAAGAAAATTAATAGAGCTAATCGAGAGTTGCATTTTGCTTTAGTATATTCGTATCATAATTCAAAAGCGAAATATAAAATAATTAGTGCCCAGACCCATTTTATTAATAAATACTATCAATTCTTAGTGCACACAGTAAATATTTACAGGTTTTCTATGTTCTTCAGGACTGTTGCAATTCGTTTTTGCATGCTAGAGACCAAATTTGTGATTATATCTTGACTGATATTGCTTGATATTTGTTCAATAAGCATAAAAACTGTTCACAATAAGATGGCTTCTGTTTATCAACAGACAGCTGGATTATTGCCCACCACTTCTCTATCGAGTTCAAATCTGATAAATTCCCGGGCCAAAGTGCTAAAAGCTCGATGTTACTTTCAGTCCCAAACTTTCTTAATGCTTTTTCTTTGTGACAAGATGCGGTATCGCAATGATAATCGGCAAATTGTTAGTGGTTCAGTTACTTTAGATGAGACGCAGCCCAAGAGATGGAGAGTATCAGGATGTTTAAATGAGGACACGAAACAAGACTTGGGAAACGCTTAGCTTTCTCCTATTAAGGAGAAATCTTCCAGCAACTTCAAAAAAGCAGAAGGGATCTTCATCAGTGAATATCACTTTGCCAAAAGCTTCATTACTCCATTATTTATATTTCCTACAAGAGAAGAGACTCTTCGTGAGGTTCTTCTTGGTGGGATAAGGTCTTTTGTAACCCTTGTCGACTTGAGACCTTGTCGAATAGTCTCAGCCTCACTGTATTCGGTGAAGCACTCAAATCAGCCTCTTTACAATCTTGAATAAGCTTAGCCCTAGAGGCTACCGGATCCTTGAGCTGGGAACTTACCAGGAGGCGATCTTGGCATTTAGAACAGTAATAGTTACGCGCTTTTCTTAGGAATGAACCATTTCTGGAATTGATAAAGATTCGAACATATATTTTTACCAGAAGTATTACTATATAGATTATAATTACACACTATCATTTATTAAACCATATTTTTCATCAATTTCTCCTTTTGATGGATAACAAAGCTCCAGGGGGTGAAAATCACCCCCTATAATAGAAACAGAACTAGAGCACAATTTTGGATTCAGCGAAGGTATGCATTTTTTTTTTATTAATTTTGAAATGCGGAATTTTTAATAAACCTACGATAATTTAAATATTAGACTAATTATTCCTATCACGTAAATTTTAAAATCGAATGAAAAAAATATATACATAGTAACCTCAAAACTTTATCCATGAATGTAGTGAGTGGACGTGGGATTAGGTGCTCATGACAGAGAGTCATAAGCGAGTGAGGGGCGACTGGAAGACTTGTGACTGTGGATGATGGATTTCTTGGATTGCCCTAATGCGGTTTCTTTGACTGCCCGGAGGTGCTCATTTTTGCGTTAGTTTTGTTAGATGATTTTTTGGGTTGTTGTAATTTAATTTGTATTTAGTATAATGCCGCCAACTGTTGATTTAAGAGGTATGGGGTGTTTGCTGTCAAAGGGGGTACTTGAGGATTTCGAAGGTAAGAAGACCAGTAGTTTCCTTTTTACCAAGTTTTCGAGACTCATAATGTAGAAGTGAAGATCTGGAGCTACTTGGGTGTGTTTTAAGTGGTGAACAAGAATATTGATGTCAAATAAAGGAGTGTAATAAGTGACGTTTGGATTACGGGAAGGAATGTCTTGGGGGAAATGGCCGGCGACTAGCCTGCAAATTGAGTCGAAGAAGGGCTCAATTTGTATCGGACTAGGTTCTATATCAGAGACGTCGGGTTTTAGTTTTGATTTTCTTACTTTCATATGCTATGAACTGCCGCAATCTAATTTACTCTTCCAAATTCCAAATAGCCACTCGCCTTGAAATATTCCCTAAATTCTTAGAAAAAGGGAATGCTCAAGTTTAGTCATATTTGTTTTTTTGCAAATTCGAGGCTGTCATACAACTGAATCAAAACTTCTATATTCAAAGACAACTTCTTGCTTGTAGTTCTTGAGCACAAAGCACCACAAAGCATCAACCAGTTAAGAGATAGTATCACACGTGAAGTCAATAGACTTAAGGAAAATCACAAGTTAATCAAAAAAAGTTGTTCAATCAATGCGATCAAAGGCGCAACTATGCTTGGAAAGAAATGAAAGACATGTGGAAGGAAACGGTGCTTAGAAAATTAAAAAAATTAAAAAATGAATTTGTATTTCCTATATGAAGAGGTGCTTTTGTTAAAAATGGATTTAAATATATTTGTTGATTTTAAACTTCGAAGTTTCATTATTTTAATTCCTTGCGCAAACATAATTTTGATAACCTCAACTAAACTCATTGGTTAATCAATATCGTGAGAGGGAATTTAATGAAATTTCCAGAATCGACAGATACATAGTTGGTAAATAACATACCTTTAGCAGGGCCCAAAAATCTTGATTAGATTTTGAGTTATACTAATTCAAATTACGGTTAACTTTTTTCTGGGACACTCGGTATATGCAGATTTTGTTAAAGACCATAGTATATCTTTTTTTTATTAATTCTCTTTGGTAGCTTCCATACGTTTATCTCTTCTTTGTTTTAAATGTGCTTAGTAAAACCAAATTTGACCTCAATTGCTGAGATTTCGATCTATGCGATCGTCTTCAGAGGTTCTTTCCTCCTTTATTGGTGAAGAATGCTGGAGTCAGAATGAAAAGAAAACGGATTTTAGGGGATATTTATTCTTCCTCGCTTAAACGTTATGTCAAGGAAACGGGCCATGCGGAATTTTAAAACAACTTTAAAGTTAGATTCCAGCCCGTAGTTTGGATGTTGATAGCTGGCCTTTCTTCGTCAATTAAGATGGCTTCTAAGGTGTTCAGTCTAGCTATATTTCCCTCTTTTCTTTTGATCGTTGTGTTATTAACCAATACATCCCGGTTAAGCCGATGTTATGCACAGTCTCCATATGATTTTGGGAAGGGGTCCATGTTGCAGGTACATTATCAAACGCCTTGAAATTATGGTGGTAGTCATACCAACCTATTTTAAGTTACTTTGAAGCTTGCAGTCTGAATTCGGGCAGGTAAACTCGTAAACTATGTTCATAGACTTCAGGATCGAAGAGTTTAGGCAGATGTTGTTTTTCATAAAGAGATTGTTAACTTTGATCGTTTTATAATATATAATCATTTGAATTTTGTCCGTTTGCTTCTTAACTTTTATATTATGTTTAACAAACTCCTTGATGTTTTTTTCGTCTATTTTGTAAGCCAAAATTAATAAAGGCGAAATATCCTATGGCCTGCTACCGATTTACATTAATATATATATATATATATATATATATATACATATATATTCTTTATTTTACCTGTTTCCTGGCGTCCTTTAATGTGCAGGCTTTGCCATTGTAATCTAGTTCTTTATGTTGGTACTGCTCCCTATTTCTATTACTACTGCTATTTAAAAAAATTCTCCCCATTCCTCTTTATTTGTAGTTTTCCTCTATCTGCTCTCCGATTGTATCAATTTATGTTTTTTTCAATTTGCTAGTTCATCTAACCACTATTAATTCGTACTATTGTCAGGCTAAATAGATTTCGTGTGCATAACTCCTCCCAAATATATCCGAAAATTGCCTTTAAGAGCAAAATAAGTGGTGGAGTTTAAAAATAAAAGTTTATTCTCCCCAAATAAAGATGCTGTAGTTGAGAAAAAGAATGATTATGAAGAATAAGAGTGTTGATAGTGAAGTAAAGAATTGCAATGACAACTATGTTAAGGCTGAAAGCTGTGATGATTTAATTTACTATTCCTTAGAAAAGAATTCGATCAGTCATTACACTCTCATCCCACAATGTATAATCCCTCTAAGTGGAGTGTCATGGGAGCTTATCTTTGTGGTATTGCTAAAAAGGATTTACAATTAGAGAGAGCAGTTTATAACCATTCACAAAAGTTAGGATATCAAATCGAGGAGAGGAAATTTTAATTGTAATTTATAAGGAAATTTTGCAATGAAATATCGGCCTTGGTGCCATTATGCGCTTGTCATTTAGTTTCAATGACATCTTTTGAAATGATGATGTTTAAAAAGGTTCAAAGGTTTACTAACACATGGATTAAATGGTTGGTAATCATATGAAAGGGAAGATAGAAGCCATCTTATGATTTTAAATGTGTAGAAACTTGGACAATTTTGAAAAAATCCACAAACTTACCGAGGATCTGAAAAGAAAAATGTGCTATTATTATCATTTTTGATGAAGAACGGAAAATAGTAGAATCCATTAAAATCCAATTAAATTAAGGAACAAATTAATAGAGGAAAGGAATTAGTTTGTAAAGAGAAATTATCACACAGAAAGAAGAATGCAATACACTCTTTGTTAATTCTGATTCAACCCTCTAATCCAAGAATAAATTTTTAAAATAGAGCAAGGACATTATATATTGTTAAAGCTTATGCTGAGCATGACTGACCTCGATCGCCTTTGGACCCATTTGCCGAAATAACGGTATAACTTTGTTAATAATAAACTCGTTAATTTCTTCAAAGTCTGTTCTTCTTGAAGGCCTTAAATTTATTTTCAGAAGTATTTTTGTAGATAGATTTCTACTAATAAACTTTCCTACCTTCATAATAGATCCTAACTAAGGTCGGTTTAGTTAATAATTCAGATCATATTCAAGTTGGAGTTATAGATGCTTTAGTATTTATAATTTGGTAAAAGTTAAAGAATAATATTTATATTTATTTACACCGGGCGGAAGATTAATGGAAATCACATTTTTAAATCTGTTATAATTTATTATTGAGTTGGTTCTCCTTTGGCTTGACTAATTAATTGAATGTATCGATAAATTAATGGTGATACGGAAAAAGTTGAGAGTGGTTACTGGAATTTTGAACTATTTATGGAAGCATCCCTTTTCCAGTTTGTTCAGCTACGTTGAAGGGGAAAAGCAATTCTCCATCTCTTGCCAAAATTTGGTCCAGAATCTGCAGATGTTCGATAAAGTCATACTCTCTTGGCCAGTCTTTAACAATTATAGCGGTGTGAATCGATACATTATCATCATAGAAGACCACTCCACTATTGGACAAAAAATACTTGAAATGCGATAAATCACATTTCTCCTAATCCCACTATGTAACAATACAGAATGACCAAGAAAATTCACTGATATGGCTGCGTAAATTAACCCGAACCCACCTCTTTGCTTCTTAGTGGGCGTCAGGCAGTCAGGATTAAGAGCTTCTTTGTCTCTTCTAGACTTAGCAAACACGTCCTGAGATTGGGAAAATAGCGAAGAGCGATTTGTAAGACATTCTCTCATTGTTCCTTTGTCAAGTTCTGATTATCCAATACACTATTTTTGGACTTTATAATATTGATGTCAGAAAAAATAAGTTTGATAATTATAATTTTCCAAAGCATACACCTACATGAAGCTCTAGACTTACTGGTTTGGTGGACACTTAATTAGTAATGTATGTTTTGGTCTGCAATCACTCTTACATATGTGGCCTTCTGCTTTTTCGACAAAATATATGCATTGATTTGTAGTTTCGTTACTGAATTTTGCCTACCATCCAGAGGTAGGCCTACCAGATCTAGTTTTTCCTTGATGTTTTTATGCAAATATTACTTTAGACGCAGTTCCTCTCCATTTATGACACAACTCAGAATTTTCCGTAACCAAAGCTCCAGCCCTCGACTCGAATTTTTTTGCCATCTTTAAAAAACTGAAAGGTCTCATTTTGCTCTGAATTAATTATAACTCCGAAAAAGAGCATAATTTGATTTTTAACAAAATTAGGTAAGATGAATCTTCAATGCATGTAAATTATTTCTGTAAAATCTTTGACAGAAATTTGGAAGGAGAACCAGCTGGTGCTTTCATTACTTCATCCAATCTGTGCAGATGTCAATAATCAAAGAACGGAGAGCTCTTATCCCTTGATTTTCTTGAAGTCATTTCAGAAGTTCATTCTTACGATGCTGCTAATCCAACAAACGGACCTTTCTTACATTTATGCGGATTTAATAATAGCCAATTTATTTATCATGTGTAATTAAAAATGTTTACAATGTGGTGTGTAATCCTAAAGAATTTTTTCAGGTAATAAAATAAATTTTTTTTATCAAAACAATTTCGATATGTTACAAAGACATTATATTGGTCGAAGACTAAAGGGTTTTATCCTTTTTGCAAAGCTAGTAAACCTAGTTTTAAGCTTAAATAATCTTACCTAATATGTTGTCACACTATTGAATATTGGAAGTTAAAGGTAATTACTAGTTTACATATCACCATTGTTAATAACAAGACAAGCAAAGAGCCAGTGATACTTTTCTCCATATTTTCTAAACACCAAATAATACCGTCTATCGATTAAACTATCCCAACTTTAGTTCTCTTTTCACAACCATTGGAATCCATTAGCCAGGTTCTTCTCGACCAATGCAGTATATTTTCAAAGTTTTTCTCGACCAATATAGTACATTATCCAGGTTCTTCGCGACCAATGCAATATATTTCCTAGGTTCTAACGATTAATACAATTCATTGTACAGTTCTTTACGACCAATTTGATATATTCTTACGGTCTTCTGGAGCAATAAAACCCTTTATCACGGATCTTTAGGACCAATATAATCCATTCTTCCAGGTTTTCATCGAAGATACAAGCCATTTTCCTCGTTCTTTCCCAATCTTGCAATTATAATTACCTGGCACCATGCTAAGTCTTGTATACAGTTTATTCTAAGTACTCAACAGCTTAAACATTAAAAAACAAGCGCTGATCATCCTGTAATACGTTTGTTACCATCTACTTGATACTAATGCACAGATTTAATCAGTTAGTTCTATGACAGAAAGTTGGTAGGGGGAAGGGGGACTTCGTAAAGTTAGGATGAGAAGTTCTTAATAAATGGCAAAGGTGAAGTAAGTGAAAAAATATTGGAATTTACAGGTCATCAATAGTTTAATAAGGCGACTAATTTGAGCCCTTAAGATTAAGGCGATATGTGTGGCTCTAGGAACTGCCAATGCTTTAAAATTAATAGAGATCCCTCCGGAGACGTTATGCAGGGACTCGACACATTCGGTTCGATGTAAGCTCAAGAATGGGACTTGATGTAATCCTCCAGATGCAAGTTTACTGACTAGATTAGACTGAACCTAATCCTATAAATATTAATTTATTCACTGGACTCTGTAAGATATTCCAGATTTCAGCTAAGAATAGCTACTAGACGTAATCCTCCAGATGCCTCTTTACTCACTAGACTGGTTCGAATGGACTCAACCCTTTAAATGTCAATTTATTCACTGGACTCGACACAATCCTTCAGATAGCAAAAACAAGTTACTGGACGTAATCCCCCAGATACCAGTTTACTGAATAATCGGAATCGAACTTAATCCTCTGAATGTTAGTTTAGTGATTCTATTAGATTTAATATTCCAGCTTGGTGATTGGAGGACATGCAATCCTGCCATTTTAAAACTTCCATCTAGAAATCTTGTTTGGTAGTGAGCCCTACCCATATATTTTTCAAGAATGTCCCTACTTCTTGGTAGCTTTTATGAAGTGGTAGTACGAGCTTCCTTAAGTGATCATCATGCTCCGTCTGTTGCTAGGCCTATTTGAACCTCATCTTTTCCTGATTGGCTCTAATCAGAGGCTTATATTTTGCTTATTTTCTATAAATGTTTTATTTTCCTCCTTTGGACGATCCAAGGATCAGCTAGATAGAGCCTTTGCCTTAATATGCACTTTACTAATCTTTATTATTTCACAAACTTCATTTGAAGGCTCATTCATAATTTTGAAACTTGGAATTGATATTGATTCTTTAGAATGATCTTAAAATTATAATTCCACTTATAAAATATTAAATTATATCATCTGTAATTATTAAATGGAAAACTAAATTTTCCGTTTATCTTCCAAACCCTACATTGTTAAATTAAGGTTTAATACCTAAGTGACGATTCTTAGAGGCATTTTTTAACATTACTGAGAATTTTTAAGGCATTGAAGAATTTTCGCATTTTTTTTTATTTCTGTGGGCGTAAAGTGATATTTTAGCTCTCCTTGAACAGATGCAACATTTATAAAGTAAATTACCGTTTTTCTTTTATGAGAAGCATGAAATTGAGCGTAATTTCCCTTAGATTTATTCGCACGCACGTTTTCATCTCCTTGATTCAATTCATTGCTATAAGGAATCACATTATTTGGATCGCATACACCCTAGAACGAGCGATTATCTCTAGAGGTGAAGAATAGTCGGGAACATCCTTTCAACAGTTGACTTTAAAGAACCGGCTTTTAATAGACAGCAATCTTGAAGGCTTAAAAGTATTTAAGACAGTGGACCACAAATTAGTTTATATCGAATTGTAGGGGTCCATAAAAGATTTTGGGGGCTCACAAAAAGATGGTGGTGTAGAAACATCTCAACACTAGACATTTGCAGCCTAGTAAAAGCTTTTGGCCAAATAAACATAATTCTGGGGCCCGCAACCTTGCATCACAACTTCCGCTAGATCGTTAAAATGTCATTCCTAACTTAACAAAGGTTCATAAGAGTATGTTGTACCAATACTAGTTTATAAAAGTGATTCTATTTCATGGAATGAGAAGAAAAGAGCGATAGAATTGCTAATGGAGAACTTGTCAAGGATGATAGTGAGAAACGTGTGGGCAAGAGCTATTATAATTGGTGTGAAGAAAAGAGTAGATGAGGTTGTTAATAAGAGAGTTCTGAGTGGGTGTAGTCCTGTTAAAAAGAATAGAATTACATAAATATTTCAAAAACCATAAGGTTTATTTAGATAGATAATAGACCTGTAAACATAATATAGAATAAGGTGTTTGAAGGCTTGAAAATTACATAAAGGATGAATTGATCTTGTGGTTGACAGAATACTGACAGATAAAAGAAGAAGTGGTAGAATTATGTTTTGTTAGATGATGGTTCTAAAAGAAACCCTATTCATTATAAACTTTAAATCTGGTAATTCATTGATCTGTCCCTTCTTCTCAAATATACACAAGTAAAGACAAACAAATGCCTGTCACTGGTCCAAAATAGTCTTGTCTCGCCTCAAGCATCCTCCTTCGTTCAACAGAACCTGATCTAAAAATGTAATGAATCTAATTTTCGCTTTTTAGCTGCTTCAACCCAATGGTAACCTACGGTTATTTAGTAAAATGACCCTATACTATAACTACACAAATGGGATTAGAAAATAAATTAGCATTAATTTTGGTAGAAAGACAGTCACTTTTGTAGCAAAGTTAAGTTGTCTACAAAATACAACTATCACATTATTGAAACGGTAGATCGTTATTTTTTTAAGAGAGACTTATTAACTATAATAGCAAAGGAGCCATTGTATAGGTGGTTAAGTTTTCCTCAAAATACAACTGTCACATTATTGAAAAAAGTGAATAGTGAATGTAGAAGTTAGTCTTGCATTTAAACATTTAAACATCCACGCACATTTGCACCTTCAGAAGTTGAGCTGATTTCAGTGGGATTCGGTCCTTCTTTTTTTCTGATACTCTAGGGGCTTATGAGGTTAAAATGTGAGGTAAAATAGGAGATGTTTAAATGGGAGAGATGCGCGCTCGTCGCTCATTTGCCTCCAAATTCTTGAATAGGACAAAATCAAAGAGGGATTCTCCTCTAGAAAGTAATTAAAAAGAGATTTGTAAACAAGAGGTGAATTGGGGGGGGGGGGGAGTGCTACTGTTTAAAGGTGCTTAATTTGTGAGTAGTAAGACAGTCGGCTTTTGGATAGCCTGAGCTCACTCCTCGAATTTCACTAACCCTAACTTTACTACTTTCTTTGAAATCTTCTAAGGAGAGATAACCTCGTTGGTTTGGTCTTATTAAAGAAATAACCAAGATTGTTTTCTATTTTGCCTTTTCTTTCCCTTCTTTATTTGCAACTCAGTGAAAATGCTCAGATTATTCTTACCAGCTCTACTTATTGTTGTAGAAGAATCGGTCAAATATGATTAGTAATCTATTAATTAGTATGATTAGTACAGGTTACTAATTTGTACGATTAGTAACCTATTAATGATGGTTAGCACTTTCGTGTACAAGTAAACCATGTGTAACACTCATATCAACTGGTTTCTTATATCAGTTTGGGACGAAAGTAAATAATGTCAGATTTTTTAGAATAAAGTTTTTGATAGTATTTATTAAAGTAACGCATCTTATTATCGTTTAGATATGTGAAAATTAGTAAATTATACGATTTTCTTTTATATTAAAACGGGTCTTGCACAAACTGTCCACGGCGAATCTGTAACACCGTGTTACTTGACTTGCTTTCGCGACACCTTCAGGCACCATTTTTGGACCGGTTTGTTACTGGTGATCAGAAGTGGACCCTTCATCATAATGCTAAACGCCGCTGTTCGTGGATCAGTCAAAGAAGCAGAATTTCTCAAGAATTGAGAGGACTTCATATAACAAAGATCATGTCGAGTGTATGGTGGGATGGTGAAGGAATTGTCCGTCACGAACTGTTAGAAAATACCCGAATAATTAATGTTGGTCTCTACTGCAATCAACTTCGCCGTTTAAAGCCACTTTGGGACAAAGGCGACCCTCCTTATTCAAAAGAGAGGTGTCATCCCCTATCGCGATAAACCCTCTCCTCACACACATCGAATGGCCAAAGATCTCTTGGAGGCTCTCGTTTGGGAAAAATCGCTTCAACCTCCATATTCTTCTGTTCTTGCTCCTGATTATCACTTGTTTGCCAGATTACAAAACCATTTGATGGTCTTAGGTTAACAACATCAAGAGAAGAGGTTGAAAACGACTTAGATTCATATTTTACATCAAAATTAAAAGAATTTTACAATTGTAGCATTTATAAATTTCTTGACAGATCGAAAGAGGTTTTTGAAAGCAATGGAGTTTATATTCATGATTACATATTTATATAGTCATAAGTTTTTCATTATTAATATATACTCTAAAACTAGACATAATTTCGTTCCAACCTGATTATTACCACTTGGGTAAACTACTAAAACTCACTTTCTTAGGAAATTTTATTATGGTAAAGTTTTTTAACAGTTTAATCATTACCACTCACATAATGTAGTTAATTCCCCCTTTTAAAAGGAATTTTATCATGTTAAACACGATACAAAAACATTCAATCTTCATTAAAATTTCGTCATCTAGTTTGTCATACTTATTACTATTGGAAGCCAGTTAAAAATCCTTAATATTCGATCAGATAGTAAATAATGGTTAACACTTTCGTTAACGGTCTAATCATTAATCACAACAACTTTTTCGGAAATTTTATCATGATTAATATTGTAAAGCATATAATCATCATTAACATTTAGTTAAACGGTTTGTCATTATCATTTTCGCAAGCAAGTTAAGCCTTGCCTCACTTTCCTAAGCCAGTAAATTTAACCTCACTTTCGTAGACTAATTAATCTTAATCTTAAGCAAGTTAATCCCACTCTCACTTTGGTAAGCCAAGTGAATCAAGATTGGCACTTTTCTCAACTATTATTTCATGCTTAATCTTTTTAATATTCGTGACTTATCCCATTAAGTAAATGCTTTAAGTTGCCGTGTCTGCCGAGAGATTTAATTTAAGGCATTATTTGGTTCAGAGGATATTCTATGATTAAGTTCTCCTTTTAATGGATTTTAGACATGGTTGCCTTTATTAAGGGCACCGAACAGGTTGATAGACCGAATTTCAGTTAAATTTATGTTTATGCGATTTCATTTTATAATGTTTCGTCTATGTTCTATAAAGTATCACACCTAGCCTTCATTACACCTAGAACGTTCACGCTTTGTTTCTGACCTTCACTTGGACCAAAGAAAGAGAACGTCAGATCAGATAATTTTGGAATATGGTCGAAATTAATCTCTATTCTCTGTGAAGGTTTGAAGATTTATCTTGTAGAAGAAACAAGCATAAAGATTATAAATTGGTTTTTGTTTTTATTTATAATGTTTCATGAACGTTTTTGTTTTGTTAATACTTTACAGGTTATTAGAGTTTATTTAGGTCTCATATTTAATGGACTCCTTAAAATAGACAATGAATGCAACCTTTTTCATCACAACCTTGGTCTTTCGTTTCATTATCAACTTCACTTAGAAAGGTCTTTGTTAATTTAACCTGTTGACAATTACCTTATTAACTATTAGGTAAGAACGAATTGTTAATATAAAGAAAGGTGAAGTACAAGTATGTTGAAATGAACTATGTTTGCTGAGCAAATCACTCAATAAAAGCAATGCGAGAGTTGAAGATATTTAGGTTATGTACAAAAATTGTTTCCAGGCTTATTTTCTCATAGTTGAGCTCTACAATGAATGAAGAGAGCCAAAAGCTCATTAAATCGAACAAAATGTTTTGGTATCACATAAATGTATTTTTATAGTTGACGAGAACACAATTAAAGCAATTCTAGGGCAGCTAACTGATACTAAACTGTGAAAAGATAAATTTCTTATGATTGAGAAAATTTATAGTTGACAGGACAAGTTAAAGGTAGGAAAGACATCAATTAACAGGATTCAACAAATTGCTTGTCATGTTATCATCCCATCTAAAACCGTGGCGAAAAGTTTTCGGACACTTGGAGTTTTTCTTATTTATTACATAAATATGTCCATAAAATGGTTAGTGTAGGTTTGCATGCATTTGTTAAATACATATGGAAAGCAAACTAAAAGTACAAACTTCATTATAATTTTCTTTTAAATATCTAAAATGGTGATGCTATTGAAATGTATGAGATCCTAGCACTAATATGCGGTGTGTTAAATTCCTAAACATCTTCATATGAAACATCATTATATGTTAATTAATGTGATGTTCGATGTTGACGGTATCTGATAATAATGATATGATAGTAGCAAAAAGGCGTAACTATGTAGGCGAGGAAAGAAGTCTGATACTGACGCTGTACAAGGAATTTTTATGTTAATTTTCATTTTTATGAATGCAATTAGATGTATTTCGAAATTATTCATTTTCTTGAGAATTCAGTATTTTCCATATGAAGGAGAATCAGCGAAATAGCGTACATCAAATTTTGCTGTCATCTTATAAACTTCCGAGTCAAACTTTGTTATTATGGAAATAATTTTCAGACATTTTTACGTTTTTTTGAAGGTTATTATACAATTCTGCTCCACGTTACTTGTTTTTATGACTTCAAGCTTTTTTGTGATTGTAGACTGATAAAAGAAATGAACTCTGAAAAGATTAGTGAGCAACGATCTGTGAAAATCAGTCTGAGTGTTCCCTCACGGCTAAACAACTCTTCACCAATGTTGTAAAAATTGACCGGTTAATACTATATGTACATGTTAAGAAAATACCTTCAGATAAATTACACTTTTAACAGATGATTCGGTTTCTTCACTGATATTTTTAGAGACAAAAAACGCATTAGGTAATTTTCAGGTGAGGAATTTGGGCTTGCTGTACTTCATAAGTGATTTTTGGGTCGCTTATCATTAGGTAATCTGTTAAGCTTAGATTATCTAACCTTCTAGAAACTAAAGCCAAAAGATGTTGGTTCACCACCATGTCATCGACTTACGGATGATCAAGCTACTCGTACATCCCAAAGTGGTGTTCTCTGCTCAGGATTGATTCAGAGTTCGAACAAGGTTATTTGAAGCTCAAACTTGGACGAACACATATTGTGAAGTTGAACAGCTATAATATGCAGTGACATAGGTTCAATTTACGTTGGAAATAGAGGAATTGCCGAAATTCTTGCATAAAAATAAGAGCTTCCATATTTTGACGTATGTAGATTTGGCACCAATATGAAAAAAAACGAAAAAAATATAAAATACCTTTATAATATGTCTGTAATCATAGTATAGGGTCAAAATAATGAAGTTCTAATTATTACTATGAGTGCCTGGTAGCTTGTTAATAGATCTATTATCGCTAATGTTTTCAATTATAAACTGAGGCGTGAGGTAGAATAGTTCCTGATACTTTCTTTATTCTTTCTTTCACACTCTGATATCCTTAGATAAAGATGATGCGTTTGTTTTGTCAAATGATCTATGTGGGAAACTGTTACAATAATATACAAAGTGAGGACCAGTTAAGTTTAGTAGATGATTTGGTCTTTTGACACCCTTTCAAACGACTTTTTTAACCATTTACATGTACACATGGTTATTGTCAATTTTCTCGAGGTAAAACCATTGCGAGTTTTTAGGCTGGTAGACAAAGGAAATGTTTTTTAATTTTTCTCTTGCAAAGAAATTTAAGTTTAATTTTGCTCTCTCAAACATCCTAATTCCATTTTGTCAAGAACGACCACAAAATACAATAAAAATATATCTTTATATTTGCTCTAATATATTTGAAACATTGAATTTCCTCGAGTCACTATAGGAAGTTTCCTCTTGTTAACCTCAGTTTTCCTTTAGATATCCTTCAGATGTCAAGTGGCGAGGAATTGCTCGTAGACAATTGGTTTTGTTCCCCCAAACTCTCCTACCAATCTTGACAATTTTGAATGATGTTTATAATATTTCAAATTCAAATGTATTTTTTGTACATCACGCAATAGTCTTCATTTATATTCATTCAAGCTTCTTTCCATTTTTATGAAGTTTGATTTAATTCACTAAAAGAAAATCGAAAACATTAAAAAGGGACAACAATTAAATATGGGAGGAGGAATTAGGAATTTGTAAAGAAAGAATAACCAGACAATATAAGGCCGAATCATATTCGGGGAATCGTAAATAATTACCACGAGTCGAATGAATAAAAACGGCGCAATCCAACGATAATTGGCTCACTTAGTCAATAAAGAGAAGGGGGGACAGGCTAAAATCGTGTAGATAATGAGAGAAGTGGTTAGAAGAGCTACAATAGCAAACCAGGTCGATACTAATTACAGGGCAGACAAAAGTACTAATTTCAGCCTTCCGTTGAGAGTACAAAATATATCATGGCGTCCTGCCAAACTAAAGAATCTATTTTACATTTACTATATTATTCCAGTGGAGCAAAAATTTGTACTGTGCGTGCTTCCGTCTTATCACCTGCTGATATCTAATATACTAATCAAGACGGAGATGTGTACTGATCCCCCCCCCTTAGGGTGGAAAGCGGTTACAGGTGTTGAGGCCTCGAGGCGTTTCATATCTGCTTTCACCAAACCATGGAATGAAGTTCTCAGCCAGATAACGCAGTGTGGTGGTCGGTAAGGGAAGAAAGGGGGGAGGCGTTGCCCGAGTCAGCATGCTGCAGCTAAAATCTGGAGGATGGCGTGTCCCAATGATTGCAGAAAGGTCCACGACTATACATCTTTCCAACTGTTTCACTTCCTTTATTCTGACTAGTTAGTTTACAGCTCTCCTTTGCAAACTTTAGATAGGAAATTTTCTCTATGGCTTTAACTTTCAATAAAACAATAAAATCATCAATGTGGTGATTGCATTTTGATTTTCGCTTATTTGGCATATTTCTTTTTCTTATTTTATTTATGCATTTTAAATTAGTGAATAAATCTTGTAAATCAAATTTCCACGCGTTGTTTTTCTCTCCAGATGCCTTTTAAGGTTGGCTTTGATTTGATCTCCATAAAGAGTGGGCAATTCTTCGACAATAACGATAAGATGAAACGAGAAGAATTGAATACATTTTGACTTCTTCCTCGGTTGACATCAAGCAATCCCATATTTTTGGATTAGCTTTGCACTCTGCGATATATATGTAAGGTGGCACAAGTATTTGCACACTTAAATTTCCAATATTTCTAAAATATTTCCTGTATTCATCTGTTTAAAAAACAACTAACAGCAAACTTACTAAATATATATTAAACAGAAGAAATACACATGAGAAAGGTTTTATTTGTATATAACAACAATTGTTAATTAGCAAAGTTTAGTAGGTGACAAAAGTATTCAACCGATAATTATTTCAGTTATTTAATATTTCTGACATAACCGCAATAAGAACAGGAAAACGAATCTCATAGGTTGATATTATATTTATGGTTGATATTTACTTTATGGTTGGTATTATCTTTATGGTTGATATTATCTTTATGGTTATTATCTTGGTAAAACTGAAGATCGGCGGGGCGAATGATGGAACGCAAAATATTTCGTCCCTGTTCCAATATGTTTCACATTTTGGGAGTAAATTCAAGAGGACTTCTGATGGAGGGTTTATCACTGCGAGGGGACCCCCCCTACGATGATCCTGAGGTTTAATCAATGGGGGTCTGGGGGGCACAGACCCCGGTATATAATCATAATTGTTTATAGAATAATGTTCTAACGCGCATGAATATGCATGCGCGGCTGAACGAAACATGCACGCAAAAAAATACACTTTTTGGGGCGCGCCGCCGATCTTCATGTTTACATTATGGTTGATATTATCTTCATGGTTGCGTGTACGCGACTTCATAAGTTACTGTGTCGGTCGGTGGGATGACAACCATTTTACTTTTCGATTAGTTTTGGGGAAATAACATCATAACTATTCGGCCGATTCTGACGAAATTTGAAACCCTTATGTTGTTTTAAATTCTCTTTTGAATGATATAGTAGGCAAGGTCTTCTCGAGGTTAAGCCGGAAATTATTGAAGGTTTTGAAGGTCGTAAGGTCATATGTCATAAGATTATGTCCGAATAATTCAGAGCACGCGACTTAGATTGGTTAACCTTGTTGCTATCATTTCTTAGTATTTTGTTTCACTCTTCTATGCAGATATTCTTCAAATAGGCAAAGTTCTGAGGGTTTTTTTTTCACACTGAGGTCTGACGATTGACTTAGTGATGGCAGGAATTCTTTTTCAGTCGCGTGCGCTCGATTCTATAAGTTACGAGTACTATATCGGTCGGTCGGGCGGTAACGATTTTACTTTTCAATGAGTTTTTGAAGGTTTTGAAGGTCGTAACGTCAGATAATAAGTTTTTTAATTATTTTTTTCCAAATTTTTTGAAATAATTGAGAGCTCGCGACTTTCTTATCTTCTTAACCTATTCTTGATTTAATTTGACGCGTTCTAGGATCGTTGTTTTCCTGCTCAAATCCCCGATGATGTCGGTCTAGGAATCCTCTTGTACTTAGGAGTAGCTTTCCATCAGTACCATTTGATACGTACCACCATCTATCTTTTCCTATCAATGAAGAGCAGTGCTCCTGTGCCATGTGCAGTAAAGCAGCCACAAAACATCAGAGTACGTCCTCCTTGTTTTCCGTTTGGGGTGGTGTCATAGGCAGTTCCTTTTTGCCCTACCAACGTGACGATTATCATTTTACGCGAAACGTTTTCTTTTATTCTTATCTGACCGTATAACTTTGCTTCAAAATCTCTCTCCTTTTCAAGATTCTCTCTGACAAACTTTAAACTGTTCGTTACATATTTTTTATTAAGAAAGGAGTTGTGCAGCGACGGAAAGAAAGCAGATCATTGCGATAGAATTCTCTACTAGTAGTTTTTTTACTCAATTTAGTCTCTGACAATCCAAGATTAATCTATAGACCTTTCAAATTAATCAGGATATTATTATTTAGCTTTCAAAGGATGTAACATCAAACTGATCGTTAATCTCGCGAGGAACATCGGTTCTTGGCCAGTTGGAGGTGATTTAATCCTAGCGATGCTTTCGAATTATAAACCCTACATTTGCATAAAGCATCTCACCTCGTTCATAAATAGTTCTATTATAATCCATCTGAATGAGGTTTAATTATTTTTTGTGGAATAGTGTGAGGAACTACTTTGAACTTCGGCAATGCTCAAAGCCAACGTGCTTTTTCTATTCATACTCCTGAATGAATGACGGTACAAATATTCGGTAGTTTACATCAGTCTCGTTTCTAGAAATTTATCGAATCTTCAATTATATCTTTTTCATCGAATTTATAAACAATATTTTCGCAAGCAATTAAAGTGGTCGAATACCAATGTTTGTAATATTCCAAGAAAATTAGGCTTATGCGTATTTCTTATGTCAAATATATGTTTACTGAGTTTACATATAATTTAATAGCGAGTGGAAAGCACAAAATATTTTACAAATATTGAAAATTTAAATGTGCAAGTACATACTTCTGTCACCTCATTGTCTCTCTCTCTCTCTCTCTCTCTCTCTCTCTATATATATATATATATATATATATATATATATATATATATATATATATATATGTCGATCTCTGATAATAATTTGAAAGAACGATAGTCAAAACAATCTGCATTCATGAGAGTTTATTTATCTGTGTTTAATTAAATATATTTGCTCCTGTTCAGGAGTGACAACAATTTTCAGCAAATCGGTCTGAACTTGGATATTACGATACGTTGACAGCTTCTATCTGTAATTCAGGAATTCTCTTTAACGATCATATATAATTCCATTAGATTTGGAATTCAAATTTAATGGTAAATTAGGAAGACTCTGTCCACACTCGCTTACACATCCGAATTTTAATGGTTTTAATTAACGCAGTGCAATCTTGTACTGCAACAAAAATGTTTGAAAAAGTGTTTGCATTTATTATCTAAGTGGCAAATTTCATGCGAGTATTGTTTTCCAGCATTTTTCAATTCAGCTCAGTAAGTAAACTAAGCCTCTTTCCAGGAGGAATAAATAAATAATCATTTACATTATTTTAGCTTTAAATCTTTACTATGCAAGATGTGAATTTAGCCAAATACATTATTCAGATATTATGGAATTATTTCTCTCTTTTTTCACTATCCTCTTGTAAGTACTGCACCCTTGGTAGTTGCGTTATACTTGTATTCCCCACCGTACTCGATTCTCTTAATCACGGTCCTCTTCAATATCGGTCAGATATCCTACTCGAATTTCTATGGATTTTCAAGGTCCTTCTTTACACTGCAAACTATGTAAACCTGTTATACTTAGTCCTCCAGGCATCTATTCTTAAAATCTTCTGGCATATCTATTTTCACCCATCCGATTCATTTAGCCAAACTATCGCGGTTAGCTTCTCATTTTAATTTTTACGGTGTTTTTTTTATTCTAAATTCTTACCGAATTTCATCGTTTCTTATTCTCTGCCGCCGAGTAACATATTTAATGAGCCTCACAACTTTCATTTATCAGGCTTGTATTTCACTTTTTTCCTTATAGTTAGTGAACGTGTTTTACTTTTATATACCAATGTGGACTGCAGAGAATGATGTGTAATATATTGCTTTGATACTTTGGCTATTACGCGTTGGACCTTCAGCAGTGGATAGAGTAGAGTGTGATGTGTTGGCTTTGTTTATTCTATTATTTATCGCTACTTGTACCATTTTCTGTTTGAAAGATTACCTCAAGGTATTTGAATTGATTGTCTTACATTTTTGGTAATAAAGAAACAATTTATTGGCAGGTCCAGAGAGCAATAAAGCTCATATATGGTAGGTCCTATTAAGAACATGACTAATTAGGGTCAAATCTCCTTTAATATTTGTAAGCAATATAAACTTTACTTTCTTTTAAATATTGATCATATTTTTTATTCATAATTTCTGTGTTTGGAGCGCTGACTACTTCTTGTGTTAGATTGTTCCAGACTTAAACGATGCAGTTGCTGAAGGTTTTCTGTGCTTTATTTGCTCTTATTCTGATATTTTTGTTTCATTTTACTGTTTAATACAGTTATTCCAGTTCTTTCCTCACACCTGGCTTTTAACAACAAAGAAAAGCTGTTATGCTGCTAATTAACACTTTTACCTCATATTTGTGACTAAACTTCTTATTTGAACTTTTCAATAATAAAAACCAATGAAAGCATGTTCTCTTGAAGGTCCTGGCAAAGGAGTGGTGAATTCATAAAAAGTGAAAATGTGTAGAAAATTGTCCTTGTAGCCAAAAGAAGAAGGTAGATATAATAGGGAAGCTCCAATACTCTCATTATACGATAGTGCGTATCTTGGATGTCTGTATGAAGAGGGAATTTTCATGCGATTAAACAATACATATTTTATTTTATTTTCTCTTAACATCCACTTTCTTCACTGATTTTGGGCTGGTAGATTAATTTTCAATTTCTTCATCTCTAAACTTGGCATAAAGTAAACATACTTCAGATTGAAACCGTATGGTTGCTGAAACTTGGCATAATCATCTCCACGAATATCCTCTGATTTAAAGTAATGTAACTCATCCTATGTAACTATTGATTAAAAAAAGATGGGGCTGGATTATGCTTAACATACTATAACATATATGCCGCCTGCAACTGAAGCTTTTTAATTGACCAATGATTAGCGAAGTTAAATCACCCGGATTTTTTAGCTACCGGATAGAATTCTCTTAATCAACTGCTATTATACCGATCCATGTTACGGATGCGACGTTAATTAGTCTGCATTGAGAAACATTCATAGTTAGTGGAAAATTGGTGAGAAAATCCTTCCAAAAGAAAAAATAACAACCATTAATAATGAAAATAGATAAATAGCTTACCAAATACTATTATAGACGAAAAAACGAAACGGTTGACTTTGGGACTATGCGTATATAGTCCCAAAGTCAAACGTTCCGTTTTTTTCCTCTATGTTTATACGGGCTTTACTAGTTGTTGGTACTGAATATATGTATTCTGAATTCTGCAATATTTTTGAAATTGGTCATAAACTATGTTACCCTTATCCCTTTCTTCTAAACTGCCCTTCCCCTGTGAAAAAGACGTTCTATAATACAACTCCTGCTATTCCTTTTAATGTTAAAACATTATCCTTCTCCCTTTGTTTCATTGACCTTCACCATCTTTAAAAAACTTTAATATTTCGGTTACTTTTAAATACGAATTAACTATAAAACCATTCTAGTTCACAATAATTGTAATAATATTGGGGGAGTCTATTCGGTCAAATGTTCTGTTTATCCAAGTAAATATTCAGCGTTAATCAGCATAAATACAATGTTAGGAGAGCTGTAAATAAAGTGCATTTTTGTGCATGTGTCCGAAAATAACCATTTAATTAATTTGAATTCAGCAAAATTTATTTTTCACTCGAATGACTCAATTAAAAGAACCCTGTTGAATGTTCATGTATAAACCAATTTAATAACTTAAAAATTTCCCCTGGCCTTTTAAAATTGATTGATGCTATTATGAAAAAACTCATTCTTAAAGAAATTAGTTTTGATTTATGTTCCTAATTTTTTTTATTGAATTCAGCAAAATTTATTTTTCACTCGAATGACTCAATTAAAAGAACCCTGTTGAATGTTCATGTATAAACCAATTTAATAACTTAAAAATTTCCCCTGGCCTTTTAAAATTGATTGATGCTATTATGAAAAAACTCATTCTTAAAGAAATTAGTTTTGATTTATGTTCCTAATTTTTTTTTATTGCAATTTTCATTTTTATGGGCACCTGATTTGTCAATTTAATTATTACATTGATTTTGTATTAACATTATTTTATTTCTCTTCCTATCTCCTTGCTTCTCTCCACTACGTGTCTGCTTATTTCTCATGTCTCTCCTAATCTCCCTCTTTAGACTATCGCTTTATCCCGTAATAGTTTAAACCCTTTTGGCTCTGTTCTTGACTCTTTGTGCCTCTCGGTTTTACCTTGCTACCTGTTATAGCTAAATCTTAATGTGAATTTACCCTTCCATCTTCTAATTTCTCATTGGTGATTTCTTGTCTTAGAGGTGGTCTTTTATCATTAAACTAGCTTATACAAGGTGTCCCAGAAAAAAGTTAACCGTACTCTGAATTAGTATAACTCAAAAACTATTGAAGATTTTTGGATCCTCAACAAAGTGTTTTATTTAACAACTATTTATCTGTTGATTCTGGAAATTTCATTAAATTCCATTTCATGATATTGATACGCTAATGGGTTTAGTGGAGGCTATCAAAAATATGTTTGCGAAAGGAAGTAAAATAATGAAACGAAGCCTAGGAAGGCTAGGCTACCATTCACTTTCAAGAGAAGCATAGGGAGCCTAAATAGCCTAGGTCACTGTGCGATTCTTCAAGCAAAGCCTGGGCCATTTTAGAGTGTTTTTTCAGCCACGTTATGGTATAGTCTCGACATTATTGCTTACTAAGCAAATCAAAGCGTTTCTGTATAAAAGTTTACTTCCATAGAACCTTTTTAATCATGCAATTAACAAAAGATCAACGCGTATTTGTAGTCACAAACTTTATTAATACTGGCAGTATTAAACAAGTACAAGATTCATTTAAACAATGTTTTCCAGGTAGGCATCCACCAAGCAAGCCCACAATTTGGAAAAATGTTCGCAAATATCAACATGAAGGAACATCCTTAAATCTAAATAGAGGTCGTACGGGTCGTATAAGAACCATAAAAACAACAGAAAATATCGAAAATGTTCAGATGTCACTTCTTCAAAATCCACATGTATCAGTCAGAAAGAATGAGTTACCATGGTCAAAGTCATCATTTAACCGCATTATTAAACATGACTTAAAATATCATCCCTATAAGACGCATGCAAGGCACCAGCTTCTTGAAACTGATTTTCTCGTCGTATACAATTTGTCAAATGGGTTCTGCATAAACCTGCTCGTTTCTTGGAAAACATCGTGATTGGTGACGAGGCAGCCTTTTTCATAAATAGAAAAGTAAATAGCCATAACATTCGGCAATATGCGCCGCTGAACCACCCCCAGCATTCAACTTTGACACACGTATTTGTCAGCAGAAAGTGTCTCTGTGGATCGGAATGTGCGGGAATGTCTATCTTGTCGGCCCATTGTTTTACGAGAATAACTTGATTTCGTGCTGCCTATCTAAGCATGATCAACGAAAGGATCTTCCCGAACCTCCGCCAGATTTACGGCAATCAATCCAATAGACTTTGGTGGATTCAGGACGGCGCACCAGCTCATAGACAGCTTGTTATAAGAGCAAAACTAAGAGAAACGTTCGACTACCGCATTGGCGCACTAAATCATGCACTTGAATGGCCCTCAAGATCCTCTGACCTAACACCGTATTATTATTTCTTATGGGGATATCTACAGAATGAAGTGTATTCTACTCCACCACAAAGCATCAACCAGTTAAGAGATAGTATAACACTTGAAGTCAATAGACTTAAGGAAAATCACAGTTTAATCAAAAAAGTATGTCAATCAATGCGATCAAAGGCGCAACTGTGCTTGGAAAGAAATAGAGGATATGTGGAAGGAAACGGTTCTTAGAAAATTAAAAAATAAATTTGTATTACTCATATGAAGAGGTGTTTTTGTTTAAAATGGATTTAAATATATTTGTTGATTTTAAACTTCGAAGTTTCATTATTTTACTTCCTTGCGCAAACATGATTTTGATAGCCTACACTAAACCCATTAGTGTATCAATATCGTTAAAGGGAGTTTAATGAAATTTTCAAAATCGACAGAGAAATAGTTGTTAATTTGTTTTCTTTTACGGGACTCAAAAATCTCTAATAGGTTTTGAGTTATACTAATTCAAAGTACGGTTAACTTTTTTCTGGGACACCTTGTATATACCCTTATTATAATATTTTCTCTTGTAGTTATCCTTGAGAATGAACTGAATAAAGTTTGAAGCATCTTTTTCATTTTCTCTGCGGGACATTGCATTCCTATATTTATATATATATATATATATATATATATATATATATGGGTAAAAATCCAGAGATGTATACATACAGTGTCTCTCTCTCTCTCTCTCTCTCTATATATATATATCGATGAGGATTGCTTCTAGAAAGCCTAAATTTAATGTTCAACAGAAATCCCAAGGCGAGGAAAATGGCTGGTATCATCCTTTTTATTTACCGGCGACGTTTCGACCACAATACGGTCATCTTCTTAGGCCTTGCCAAACGAGCGTGTTACGTGCTCCAGCTGACCCCAAAGCACCAAAACTATATATATATATTCGTATAGTGGGGGAGTAGATTTTCTTAGTAACATATTTTATTGAAGGCGCCTGCTAACTTATTGTTAATTGTTTTCTTTTTGAGTCTCTTGATTTGACTTATATTCTGCTTTTGGTCTTGGCTTAAACCGTGGATTAGTTGCTCAAAATATATTAGAAAGTCGTGACGAACAAGGGCAGCAAACGAAATTCTGTATTGACCTGACGCGTTTCGATATATACAAATATCATTTTTAAAAGCTATACAGAGCTTTATATATTCAACTAGCTACTGAGAGACTATAATAGTTACATGATTGAGGTGGGGAGGGTTTATTATTAGAGGCAGGTATCCAGACGGGAGGAAGGCAAAAGGAATTGTTCATTTGTTTGAATATTTAATTTCGACTGTTTTTCCTATATGTATATTGCCTCTAATATAAGCAACTCTCCTCGGTTTTGAGTTTTTGCTTATATTTCGATGTTCTCTTCAAGTGACTTCTGGTCCAGTTGTTTTCCATGTTTTTCTAACGTATGAAACAATTAACAATAATAGTTAAGCACAATATTTGAATCAAATTTATTAATAACAACGGAGCTATTTTCTTCTAATTATTAATACCATTTTTAACTGCGTAATACAAAAACAAGGCAAGCGGCTCCAGGATACAAAGGAGAACAAAAGACTAAACAAAATAAAAAACAGAGGAAACAAACTGGAAATACATAAATATTTGGGTGGATTCAGGTGAAGTTACAAATCTCTGTGAACAATTGGTTCCGGCGTTATAGAAATAAGATTGGCGACTTTATACGAGATCGATTTGTTGAATTTGCATCGCCCTTCAAAGAATTGAAATTATCGACTTTGTTAATGATAAAAATTATGAAATTCTCCTCTCAATATAATTGTTTAATTTAGAAATAACTTTTGCTTGGCTGAAATTAACTATATGGTCGTAATTTTGTATGTGCTTAAGGAGACTTCAAGAAATTGCACCTCTTCTTATATCTTCTTGGTGTTCTTTTATCCTCTTATTAAAATGACCCGACTCTCCAATGTACGAGGGGCGGTCAATAAGTTTTGCAATTTGGATATAAGGAAACGAGATATGAGGAAAAGTGTTTTATTATTTTTCAATATAACTACCCTCGACTTCAATGCACATGCGCCACTTGTCCCTGAGGCTTCGAATTCCCGACTGCTGTTCAATCCCCTCCTGGACGGCGAGCTGGACATATTTATCGTCCCCAAACTGGCGTCCACGCAGTGCAGCCTTGAGCTGGCGAGATAAAAAGTAGTCGCTAGGGACCAGATCTAAACTGTAGGGGGAAAGGTTGAGCTCCTCAAATCGGCACTCGTGCAGGGCAGCTTGTGCACCTCTGGCCTTGTGGACAGGGGCATTGTCGTGGAGGAGCAGGACACCGCGTGTCAACTTGCTGCCCTGTTTCTGACGGATGCACTTCTTAAACCCAGCCAGTTCCTCGGCGTAAAATTGGCCTGTGATGGTCCTTGCACGAGGAGCATAGTCCACCATTAACACTTCCTCAGAATCCCAAAAGATAGTGGCCATGATCTTCCCAGCTGAAGGTTGGGTCTGGAACTTGATGGAGGTCCGAGAGCCCCTGTGCTTCCAGGCCATGCTTTCGATCTTGGTCTCGGGATCTCAGTGATGGACCCACGTTTCATCACCTGTCACTATGCATGACTCGAATCCCGCTGAGTCTTGGTTGTATAGGAGCAGCAGCTCCCCGAACTTTGACGAAGTTGAAGTCGATCATGGGGCGTGAGGTTTCTAGGGACCCAACAGGCAGAGACTTTGGTCATGGCCAAATTGTCGTGGATGATGTTGATAACACTTCCATGTGATATTCCAAGTTCTCGCTCGATTTCTTCGACCTTCACCTATTGATTTTCGAGGATCATCCTCTCCACACGGGCCACATTGTCCCCATTGGTCACTTTTGACCGGCATTCTGGACGAGGGTCATCTTCAAGGGAATCACGACCATGGTGGAACTCCCTATTCCAGCGAGCAATGATTGCATAGGAAGGGGCGGTGTCGGTGTACATTGCAACCATGCGTTCATGGATCTCTTTTGCATTCTTGCCTTCCTTGGTCAAAAATTTGATCACTGCACGGTGCTCAACCTTCTCCATTGTTGAAATATTTGTGACTGATGATCTGCGATCAGCTACTGCTTCTTAAATAGATGAAGCAGTAGCGTGCGGCTGTAGGTCCTAACTTGTCATGACCTGTCTTAACACCCCCACAAACAGCCATTCCCCTTTCTCTGTTCTACCTTACCGATTCGCAAAACTTATTGACCGCCCCTCGTATGATAAATTGCAATTATGGCAGGGTATAAGGTATACGCTAGCGACCTGATTGATGGGACGCAGCTTAGGCAAGAATTTTTGTATCATCTTTGAATATTTAAATTCAATATTTATGTCATTTCCGTTCGCATACGATTTTAAGGGGGCTAAGGTGGAGCATATGGAAAACTAATATATTTTTAAATTCGTCCCCTCGCGGTGTGGTTATTATTCGGTTATTATTTGGTTATATTTGGTTATTATCCGGTTATTATTCGGTTATTATTCTGTTTACATTCAGTTATTATTCGGATATTATTCTGTTATTATTTGGTTATTGTTCAGTTATATTTGGTTATACCCTCTTTTGGTCTATGATTCGGTTATTATTCGATTATTTTTTGGTTATAATTTGGTTATCATTCAGTTATTATTCGGTTATTTTTTATTATTAGGTTTTATTTGGTCATTATCCTGTTATTAATTTGATATTATTCAATGATTATTGGTTTATTGTTTTGTTATTTTTTGGTTTATTCTTTTTTTCCGGTGAAATGTAATTATGTTATCATTCGGTTATTTTTCGGTTATTATTCGGTTACTATCTGTTCTTTATCGGTTATTATTCAGTTATGATTTGTTCATTATTCCGTCATTATTTGGTTATATTATGTTGTCATTCGGTTATAATTTGGTGGCGCTGAGAGCGGACACAAACGATTTGGGTTATTATTTGATTAATATTTGGATTTTTTAGTTTGATTCAAGTCATTGGCTCTGGGTTCAGTTCCAGGTCTAGAATCGTTCAAAAGCTTCAATCAAGCTTCATATCTAAATATAGTCAATAGAATTAAAACAAAAGGAGGATAACCCTAGTTGTCTTGATTTGGCACTAGAAAAGCCGATAATTGATGCAAATAAAAATAAGGCAAAACCGCGGATGTGGATTAGACCTAGGATAGGGAACGACACAACCCACAAACAGGGGTACATATCATGTCAAGCTTCACGCTATCCCGGAGCTAAAAAAGTTTATTCGGAAATGAAGCAAAAAAGTAAAAGTCCGTTCTAATATTACCGAGGCGATTGTTTATGTCACTCAAAATACAAGGAAAGAACAGGATTGAAAGCATACTGAATAAAAACGCAAATAAAACCATCCAATTTGTCACCTTCAGTAGAGATTTACGAAATACCATTATGAGGCGTGTTTTATTCGATTAGATTATGGCACTAATCTGGTCAGATTAGAGAGACGTCATTATTCCACAAGAAAAATTGCTCTGTAATGCCTCTCCGTTTGTCTGTGGCCAGGACTGATCTCAGGCGTGAGGACCGCTCAAAAAAATCTGTCGCGGTCGGAAAGACAGAAAAAAAATACGGAAAATTTTCTTTTGTCCTAAAAAAAAATTGCGATTTCAATTTAGATTTTAACCCTCTCATTTGTCTTTCTTTCTATTTTTGTCTCTTTCTTAATTTATGGCTTTTATATTTCGTTTGGGGGTGTCAAGTCCCATTTTCCTTTTATACTGTTTTTTTCTATTTAAAATATCCATCAGCAGTGTTTAGGTTTTTATCTAATTGTTTTGTTTATGGTTTGTTCAACTTATTTCAAATATATATCGTTCTCTATTTTCAAAGTTCTTGATTTAATGTTTATTTCTTTAATATTTTATCGTTTCTTTGGTACTTTGTTCTGCCAATTTCTACTTAACAACTTTTATTTCTTTTACTGTATCTAATACTCAAGTTTGAGTTCTTATCCATTTATTTATTTCTCAGGTCTTCTGAAAGAAGATGAATACAGTAACTCCTAAACTGAAAAACTTTATATGAAATTAACATAAAAAGAAGCATAATTTTATTTTTCAACATTAATCCATTGAGGTCTAAACACTTTTGCAAGCGATGATGCCATCTATTTAAACCAATTCTGAGGACTCTGATAATTAAACTAAGTTAAACCCCCAAAATCTGATCTTTTCTTTTTACTGCCAAACCTTAAAAAAACCAAAACATGAATGGCACTCGTGGTAGACTGGAAACAAACAGTCCTCTTTGTTCAGTAGTGCGATAAGATGGAATGATGAAATAAAAATACATATATGTATATATAATATTAACTAAAAGTCTAGAGCATCCCTCCTAGATTTATCATCCCTAACTGTATAATTTAAGAACGGGATTTTTGGGAGTATTTGAATAATAATTTCATCTTACTTTGGTTATGAATAATCTATATTTAAATTTTTTATTAAAGTGAAAGTTTTTCAGAATTATCAAATTGATATATGCGCTAAAACAGAGACTAAATTAAATGGAATTGATAATTTGGTGTTGGAGAATGGCTTTACGTTTGTTGCTATCTGGTCGTCGGGATGGAATGCATTATCAGGGTGTAGAATTGTTATTGGGAAGCAAGGCAAATAATGCTTTATTCAAATGGGATCCTATAGACGATCGATTGTTGTAGGCACGGTTTAAGTCTAATCATGGTAACAACAGAATGTTTGTGTGTTATGCACCAACCAACGAAGCACCTGACGAAAGGAAAGACGCTTTTTCATGAAGAGTTGCAGGAAGAAATAAGTAGAGATGGTAGGCAGGATATTTTGGTTTGTGTTGGAGATTTTAATGCAATAATGGGCAGCTCCAATGAAGATTTTGAGTCATGTATGGAGAAAATGGGTGCTGGAAGAAAGATAAGTGAAAATGGAATGAGGTTCGGGAGTTTTTATCTGGAAAATGACCTAATCATTACTCTATTTCAACATCTTGATATACACAAGACAACGTGGGTGTCACCGTGTGGAATATACAAAAATAAGATTGAAAAAAACTATTGGGATTTGAAAATAGGCTTCTGCGACGAATATTGGGGGTTAAATGGTGAGATAGAGTGTAAAATACCAGAATCAGAGAAATAACGGGAGTGCAACCGGTCGATGAGTTTGTTCGATTTTCCCGTTGGAAATGGTTAGGTCATGTTTATAGAAAGCAGGGTATAGTTCGGAATACACCAGGGTTGGTGGCCCCTGGTAGAAGAGGTAGAGGAGGCCTAGGGAGACTTGGACAAGGACTATGATGCGGGAAGCAGGAGATGATTGTTGGGAAGATCTTGATGCATAGCTCAAGATAGAGCGGGGTAGTGTGAGTTCATTGAGGCCCTATGCATCCCCGGGGGTGCCACAGGAAATGATTGATTGATTCAATTTCATAAAATCTCTTTAAAGTTTGAAAAAACAAAATAGTTTAGTTAAGAAAAAATAAATATGATTATCCAATGCTTTAAAAGAAAATGAATTACAATTGGTGAAGTTCAGAAAATTGATTAAAATTTAATTAAGGCTGCTTTTTTATTTTATCTATAACTTTATTTTAGCAATGTGATATTTTGAATGGGGGAAAATTTAGTTTAGAGTTCCTTTTTAAAATTATTATAATTGGCTACGTTCAGAAAATTTATAAAAAATTAACAATGGCTGATTTCTGTAGATTTTAAATTTTAATCCTAGTAGGGCAGCGCAAGCTCCCCCCATAGGGGAAAGTGACAAAGCCATTGCCTGGTATATTTAATATATTTAATCAAACTTTTTCTGAATTTATTATATCATTTATAAATAGGTATGATAATAATTAATATTTTGCTTATATGTTTGAATATTTTGTTAATATGTTAGAAATACTTAGTCTTTTACTAAGTGGTGTGTGATTAATAAAATGGCATTTTTTCTAAAAATATTTTATCTTAAATTTATATCTATTGTATATTTAATATCGTTCTAAGTTATATGCATAAAACGCAAGGGCTTACAGAAGCGTAGACTCTACAATACAACTTTTCCATAGATAAGGGTTTTCAAAATTAGAACTTGCTGAAAAAATGGTCAGTATATGCTGTCCAAACTACTATATAAGGACATCGAAAGACCTAAAAACCATTTTATTAAGGAGCAGAAGTAGAAGAAACATCTTACAACATTTAAAGAAGCCAGAGCTATTATTTAATCTTTTCTAGAGTATCGCAGTAAACATCTTCGGAACTAGTTAAGGGGTTTAATGAACCTTAAATGTCCCCCTTAAGAGTTAGAAGCAGATTGAAAGATAAAGAGCAAAAAGGATGCGAAAGAAGAAAAAAGCTATGGATAACTGTGGTCAAGTAAATTCACGTAATTAGTGGGCCAAAGATCACAGAAATTGGGCACACAACATTGGTCTAAAGTTATTAGGTCAGATGAAAGTAATTATCAGGTATGTAAGAACGACTATTCTAGATAGTGTTATTTTAAATTTAACTTATCCAATTTCATTACAAAAGATTCAACTTTTGTAACAATTTTGGGGATGTTCAGCACTTTTAGGAGTACCTTTATCAGACGAAGAAGCATTTTAACCGCTTGTCTGGCCCCCACTGTTGAGCATGAGGGAGGTTCTATTACGGTATAAACCTGCAGGTCTTCATCAGGGACAGGGGAAATGTTTTTATGCGAGGAAGAATGGACCTCCTATATTCTACAAGCATATTTTTATAATCATTAAAGCCATTTATCCAGAAATTGTATTCCAAAAAAAACAAAAGATGAAGTTTAATTTCTGCAAGATAATGTCCAAAACCATGCATCCAACGACCTAAGAAGTGGTTTAGAGAAATGGGTATCACCCCTTTGCAGTGATCACCATAGAAAACTTCTGAGGAGTGCTTGGAAAAGCCTTAAGAATTTACCACAAGTACAAATAAAACAGAACTGTAAAAAATTTACAAGCTGAGTGTGGAAAATAAGTGCCAGAAATTTATGAAAATTTGATAAAAATATTGGGATATTTAAAACAAAAGTGGACCCAACTAAGTATCAAAATAATTAAAAAGAAATAAATACACAATATATATATATATATATATATATATATATATATATATATATATATATATATATATATATATATATATATATATATATATATATATATATATATATATATATATATATATATACTAAATTCATTTACCACGCATGCCCATAAGATGCTTTAGAATTTTGGCCAAATATATATATATATATATATATGGCTCTGGCTAGAGGGAAATCGCGGTCCACCGTTGCAGGTCTTACCTCGAAGAAGCGAGACTGTAAAGACGCTAAAAAGGATAACTAACGAACTATATATATTTTTTCTTGAAAGCAACTTCTAACTGTAAAGACGCTAAAAAGGATAACTAACGAACTATATATATTTTTTCTTGAAAGCAACTTCTAACTTATTGTTCGTACAATCTCTTGTCTAGATTTATTCCCGTTTTCCCTCTATAAACTTTATGGCAAAAGAGATATTAGAGTGGGCAGCCAAAGCAGTGGAATATTTTGCCATGTTAGAGACTTAAATCATTCGATCGATTTCAATGGAAGTAAAATGGTATTTAAATCGGCTAACTAGGTTAAGAGAAGAATTGTGGAATCGAGCATGATATCTTCAATTCCTAATTTGAATCTATCTAAGGGTCAATTTTCGTTTAATCCTGTAATACGAAAGCAAATAAACAAAATAGTAAAATTTCAGCCCTTCAATATGTTTAGGCCTGTCGTAGAATGACCCTTGGTTTTGATCACTATACTCTCTGACACCCTTTTAGTAGTGGTATGCTTTAAGGGGCGTGAGTTACTTCTATGATGAAGTAGGCTTTGTTCTAAGAGTGCTAATTCAGTAGTTTTGTTCTTAAGGAAGAGCTATTTTTGAACACATAAGGATAAGAGGAAACACCCGAATCTAACAAAATAAACATGGATTTTAAATGAAACACTTAACTATTACAAACCAACAGTTAACACATTTCTATCTTTGGCATCAAAGATCTTTCAATGACAAAAAATAAACAAATAGGCTTCCCGTAAACATACCAATTGCCGATTAGTATTTTTTTTCACGACTCTATTTGATTAGCGTTAAACATTAAATTAACGTACTCTCGTCTACAAACACATATGACCTAGGTTCAAGAACAATGGTTTCTACTCTCCTTTAAAACGTGGGACGTACTAAACTTCTACTATCGCAATAGAGATATAAAAGTTATTTTTAACTTACAGGTAGGTATTAGGGATTGCTGGATGTCGCTGGAGGACTTATCTCTCGCTTTGAAGTGTTGTAGTCGCTGGGTGAATTTTCGTCGAGGAGGGATTGCTTGTCGCCTGTGACGGGGGCTGATTTTTCAACGTAATTAAAGAACGGGAGCTCGTTGGGGCTGGGTTCTTCTCCTCTCACTCTTACGGAGATTGAGATGTGAGAGTCGCTCGAGTGTGAGCGGCTTTGCTTTTCTCCAGTCGGACTTCTTTGCAGACTGAAAAGGCTTCTTCGGTATGGCACCGATATAAAGCTTGACTATTTAGGTTAATACGGCCCTGAAAGGGGGGATCGATTTTCTCAATCTGATCCTATCGTTTCTCACGGAAATAGTCTTGTATGGCTGAAGGATCGATCTTCACGAACTAACCCTTCTTCTGGCGTATGGACTTCTAATCTTCTTGTCTGGCTGAAAGATCGATATTCACGAACTAATCTTTCTTCTGGCGAATCGACTTCTAATAATCTTCTTGTCTGGCCGATGGATCGATCTTCACGAACTGATCCTACTCTGGCGTATCGACTTCTGATAATAATCCTCTCTCTTTCTTTGCGGGGCTTATTTATAGGCGGATTGCCGCCCCATCTAAAGGGGGAAGTGACCAGGCCACATAGGTAAAGGGAGGGGGGGCGAATGGTGAGTTAGCATCTGGGGAGAGCGAGAATTCCTGAGGTGGCACTGGGTTGCCCAAGTCAGCTCGCAAATTAGAGGCTCGCAACCGCACCGCTACTTGGCGTGCCTTCTGACTCGCACCGCTTTTTTTCCATAACCACGGGTTTATGGGTCTCGTAGGTAATTGGATCGTTAGAGCGTCGTTTAAGTACCTTAGGTGGTCGCCTTAAAACAGATGTTAGCTCCAACTGCCCACAGCGGAGGGGAGATCACACATGGTAAGCAGTTTCGCCGGCTACCTTTCCTACGCTTCTCCTCATGAGGAGGGGGGTGGGCTTTAATGTATCTATAATCCTCCAGGATGCTTAATGTAGCCATTTCTCTACAAGGCCTACCCCCCCTCCCCTGATTAGCCACAAGTAGGGGATTATGGGAAAAAAGAGGGGATCTTTCACGACCTGACCCCGTGTTATGTTTGTAAGCACTTTTCTAATATTTTCTATCCAGTGTCAGTTGAAAAAGGGTGTGAGATACACCGAAACTGTTCTGAATAAATTGTCTTCGGAGAATGTGGTTTAATTCCTCATATATATATATATATATATATATATATATATATATGTTTATATATATTTATTTAGTTATTTATTTATATATGTGTGTGTTTTCTTAAATACCAGTTGCATTTTTACTTTACCAATTTGATTTTAAAACGTTCTAACTAGATAAAGATACAATTTATTCGGTCGTATTTAAAACTAATTCAAATTATGGCTTGAGCTTTCGCCTTTCTTAAGGCCTCTTCAAACCGAAGTTTTCGTCGTTGTTGAGGCGTCATTGATGTAGTTGTTTGTTGGTCGTGAGTAGCAAATAATGAACTCACTATTTATTAAGGAATATGCATAAAATTTTAAACCCACTAAAAATATATAGGTAACGAGGTGAAAAATAGAAAAATTGAGCGCTATTATTATTATAATTTTTATTAATGACTTTCTTTATTCATAGTTATTCACTTTATGTTAAAAAGTTTAAGTTCGTTATTTAGTCACTTTTATGTTTTTCACTTTATTTACTCTCGCGTATTTACCCTTTTATCCATTTTGGACGTCTTTTGCCGCTTTTGATTGATTTTAATACGGACAAGTTGACCGTATGAACACACGAATCCGGAATGTAGAAAGTGCCCTCCTGTGATTTTCCTCTGAGAAAACGGTCCCTCATTGGTCCACTTATAATTCAAGCCTTGGAACAGTTGTTTCGCATCTCCTTGAGGGGTCCCGCACATGGATGACCAAAAGACGTTGAGGGCCACATCTTTGGCGTCAAAGAAGTATCCTTCCCTCTCTTCTATTCCTCTTTTCTCCGTGAGAACTTCTTCTTCTCCTTCTTCGGTGGTCTGAGTGTCATTTTATTCATCTTCTCTTTTCGCTTTCTTCTTTTTCTTTCTATTTTGGCACTTCTTCGGGTTTTTTAATCCTTTCGGTCTTGCTGTCTTCCTCTTCGCTCGATTCTTCTTGCTCTATTGGTTCCTTTTTCTTTTTATTGGGGTAGGTAGATAAATTGTATATTTAATATTCCATTTGAGGCGTGGTTAGGTGGAAACCATAAGGCTTTTATACCCGGTTCTTCTGCTGAAGACGATATAATTCCTCCAAAAGTGGCGAGGGTTAGCTAGGTTTGCTAAGTGAGCTAAAATGACCATGGCAATTATATCTCTGTCATGCCTTAGTATTACTACGAAGCGGTCAATCAATTTTAGTAATTCGGATATAAGGAAACGAGATATGAGGAAAAGTGTTTTATTATTTTTCAATATAACTACCCTTGACTTCAATGCACTTGAACCACTTGTCCCTGAGGCTTCAGATTCCCGGCAACCAGAAATCTCCCGACTGCTGTTTAATCCACTCCTGGACGGCGAGCTGGACATCTTCATCGTCCCCACACCGGCGTCCACGCAGTGCAGCCTTAAGCTGACGGAATAAAACGTAGTCGCTAGGGACAAGATCTGGACTGTAGGGGGATGGTTGAGCTCCTCTAATCCGCACTCGCGCAGGGCAGCTTGTGGACTTTGACGACGTTGAAGTCGATCATGGGGTGTGAGGTTTCTAGGGACCTAACGGGCAGAGACCTTGGTCATGGCCAAATTGTCGTGGATGATGTTGATAACACTTCCATGTGATATTCGCAGTTCTCGCTCAATTTCTTCGACCTTCACCCGTCGATTTTAGAGGATCATCCTCTCCACACGGGCCACATTTTTCTCGTTGGTCACGTCGGACGGGCGTCCTGGATGGGGCTAATCTTCAAACGACTCACGACCATAGCGGAACTCCCTAATCCAGCGAGAAATGGTTGCATAGGAAGGGGCGGTGTCGGTGTACACTGCAACCTTGCGTTCATGCATCTCTTTTGCATTCTTGCCTTCCTTGGTCAAAAATTTGATCACTGCGCGGTGCTCAACCTTCTCCATTGTTTATGAGTGACGATCTGCGCTCAGCTACTGCTTCTCAAATAGACGAGGCAGGAGCATGCGGCTGCAGGTCCTGACTTGTCATAACTTTCCCTAACATCCCCACAAACAGCCTTCCTCTGTTTTGCCCTACCAATTCGCAAAACATATTGACCGCCCCTCGTAGCTTTGATGCTGTGGTTCTTCCTGAGTTTATTGGCATCGCCGATTCAACGTAGGACCTTGTTCTTGCCTCCTTTTACTGTTCTTTTTTTCGTTCTTTGATGCTTTTATAGGTAGGAGTCTGAGTAAATTTCGCTTTCAGCATAAAAGGGGCAGGACTCTTTCCGAGCTGGTGTGCTTGGTGTTAAGGGTTGGAGTCATCTCTTTGATCAGAATAACTTCTTTATCTTCATGTGCCAAAGATCCGAGTTCTTCTGTGGATGGTAGTATTTTCAACCAGAATTTTTCTTGTAACTTGTTCGATGTGTTGTTCATTATAGTGTGTTTTGATTCCTCCTACTTGCACGTGCATCATTAAGCTTTTTTTGATTGAGTGTTTGGATGAGGCTTGAGGTCTTCATGGTGGCATTCGAATTTGTACACAAAATTTCTAGCCTTTGCTATGGATTGTTTTTCACAGTTTTTTTTTATTTATAGGGTGTTGACTTTTGTGTTTTTATAGTATATTCTGAGAGATAACTTATTATCATTTTCTAGATTAGTGTTGCTTTTTATGAGATCTTGTAGCATTCTTTGCTCTGTTTTGTAGGCATCAGTCATTTGGTCTTGTAGTTGGGTGATATTATTTTTTTCCTTTTTGTTTTATTTCAAACTTTGAGTTCAGGATTTTTTTCTTTTATTTGTTAAAATATAAAAAAAATCAACAATGGCTCCTCCTATAAAAGCATCAAATAACGAAAACGAATTTCATTCTTTGCTGCTCACTACCACTAAACAACTATCCATCTGCTAAAGGAGGCAATACGGATGAAAAACTTCACATTATTGCCGCTTCAACAGCAAAGAAGATAACTGAAGAAAGCCGAAAGCCTGAAATTTAAATTAGTTTTAATTTCCGGCCAGATACCCAAAATATGCATTGGCTAGTTGAAAAGTTCCAAAATAAAATTGGCATATTAAAAATAAAAGAGTGGTTGCTCCCGTTATACACTGATATACGAGTATACAAATGTTTATATATATATAAATATACATTATATATATATAAATATATATATATATATATATATATATATATATATATATATATATATATATATATATATATAGATAGATATATATTTATACAAATTTGATGATTTTCTTTTGTTTTTTCCGAGCAACCGCTTTTCACTGAATCAATATTTCCCTAACACTATTTAAAACTGACTAAAATAAAAATAAATTCGAGGTACCTTAAATCTGGCTCGTAGTTCCTTATTAGTTCCTTGACCTCATACGGATTCGATATTGACTTTCTCTGTGCCTTCATAAATAAGGAAAATTCCTTTTATTTGATAGCTTCTGCCAACACTATATAAGAGCATCGGGCTCGCAAATACATTTGTATTTTAAGAATTGTACGCCATTTACGAAACGAGATCGTCATTTTCCCCTTGCAAGCATAATTTAAATGCCCTGAACAAAAGATATCTTTATGGTATAAAACAAAACTGTGAAACATCCGAGAATGACAAGTTCTTTAAACTCAAACACCATTAATTTCAGTAAAAAGAAAGTTATGTTAAACAAATATGCTGAGGCGGGAGGATGGGGGATTTATTTGGCTTTTTATATACATAGAATAAGTTGTGGAAGCAAATACATTGAACTAAAGTAGGAACCCAAAGAGTCTATTTAAAGCCTTAGCCAAACGCACCTTACTACTGAATTCAGTGTGCAACGATACTTCTACCATCAGTAAGTAAAAATGACTCGAAATCTGTGAATTATAAGATAGAACTTCTAGACATGATTCTAAATGAAGACTGAGTTTTGTAGGAAGAGTTATAAGAGGATTATTGTCTGGTCGAAATTATATGAAAGAAAATTATGCTTGAGTCACAAGTTTTCCCTAGTGCTTAGTAATGCTTTGTTTGATAGAAAATACCCGTCCTTGTATCTGTATTTTCTAATGTTTACCAGTAGAAATTAAATAATATCGCAAGAAGTATTTTATTTTGAACTATGTATCAGTTCTGTCCTTTTCCCAGCAGTTAAGGATTGTCCCGTTTGATGTCTGTTAGTCAAAGATCTAAAAATAGGGGTCTTTTTTATGTTCGCTATTGCATCCATAAGTAATATCCCTATTCTTTTTACCACAAGGTTGTCGCTCTGAATTACCATAACCACTCTGCTCCTTTGTCTCTCTTTCAGTTCTCCTTTACTCAAACACTCACATACCAATCTTTGATACTCATATATTCTCTTCATGATGAACAAATTATTAATATTTTTAGGAAAATAAAAATATATGAAATCATTTATCCACAGAGGTTCTTCTCTCGTTAGGTATCACGTCAATATCTCCAACACGTTTATTTATAACCTATTTAGTCGCGAGCGCACCACTCTATCAGTTGTTACATATGTTTTCCGTCGGTCGAATGGTCACCATTTTAGTTTTTAATGAGTTTTTGAAAGGTTTGAAAGTCATATGGTCCTATCGTCCTAAGTCAGAATAATTGAGAGCACGCGACTTAGGTTTGTTGACCTTGTTATTTTTCCGAAGTTCTTCCATTTCATTGATACAATGGATATGTTTTCAAATGAAAGAAATATAATAAATGAGAAGTAGCAATGTCAAATACCTGTTACATTATACAGTGTGACCCCTAAATAATGGCCCCAAACTTTCGATAGGCTTCATTTCTTAATGTTTGAGGAAATTAAGAAATGAGCCTATCGAAATTGGGTTGTCGCTCTGTTTGGGACCCCCTTTACTTTTATCGAGAATAGATTCTCTGTTGAATTAACCACATCGATTATAATTGATTGGCAATTTTTTCTAAAAGTTTGATTATTTTTAAGAGGTGGATGAGATGTTTCACTTTCCATTTTGAGGGGGAATTAATTCAGTATGATCTCAAGAAGTACATGAATCTGGAGAGAAATCCCCTTTACTTGTTTGGGGACAGTGGGGTGAAGGAAGCTTTGACTAATCTAAAGATAATTTGGTAAAGTAATGAATAGCAAACGGTGACATCAAATAGTTCCAATATTGTACAGGTGGAAAAACGATGAATGTTATATTGATAGGATTATGGGAATGTAGAGAGAATGATTTCGGAAAACATTTCGATATGATTTCCTGTTCAAACAGATGAGATTTAGATGAGATGTGAGAGAAGCAATTCCAGTGCAGAACAAGAACTTTCCATGATTCGGTGGTCTAAGTGGTTTCACTTTCCTCATGGTGGAATCCTATTACGTTCGTGTTGTACACGGTGTCTGAAAGCTTCGTCACCCCAGATACCAGAATACCAAACAGTTGAAGAAAGCCGCTCGGCCAGCCTTTGCAACAATCACCAAAACACAGTTCCGTACAATATCACCCAGGAAATAGCACCACTTTATTTTGTGCCACGAAAATGATTGTGTTCGTACAGGCCTTCTCGATGTATGACAATGTCCATGAAAGGGAATACACTAAAACCAGTACGTGCATTTGACTCTCAGGCCACCCTCTACAATCAGAGCAGTAGAACTGTTATCTGCCACTATTAGCTAGAATGACTATAAAGAAAGATACTTTCTATCATTCAGCTGGCATACCAATGCTTACCTATTTTCACATTGCATGGGATATGGTCTGAGTATAATCTTCATGCTATGTGACTGTATTCAACAGTTCTATAAAGAACTGTTTCCATTCAGTTTTACCCTTGCCTTTAGCCGCTTAGGACGGCAAATGGCAAATGTGGAAATTATAATAGTGTAACGTACCCCACTGTCGGGGCATAAGTTACATATTTCAAATAAACTACCTTGTACGTAGGTGTGGATTGCAGTGCTCTCATGTATACCTAATGCAGTGGAAAGATGTAATTGATTGAAGGATTAACCTTTTATAATATTATCTTTTTATAACATCATCTTGTTCTTTGTTTTTCATCTTCATTAGTTCCTCATTTTTTAGGCTACCATTCAGCGAAGCCGTTTCTTCCCGTTTTTTCACAGCTTCCACGCAGATGAACTTCCACACTAACTTTTTTCCGAATATGAGAGGAATCCATACTATTCTGGATACACAATTTCAAAACTTACTCCGGGAGAGGAAGGTCCTAAGGATTGTCGATGTCTTTGCAAATTTTGAATTCTTCCTTCTGCATCTTCAACCATGTTATCTCGACTTTATCAGTGGACATTTAGTGGCTTGTTCCGGAGCAATTTTTAATCAACAATTAGCACAAATGAGATACCAAACGAGCGCCAATCACTGATATCAATAAGAGTCTCTGGCTGTAAAAATTATTATCGATAAAAAATATTACTACTACAAAACGCTGTGTCAACGAACCTTAGGGAGAATAGGAGTGTAAAGTAGCCATTAATTTTATTAATATGCTAACTATTACATATTGGCATGGAGTTTCTGGGCGATTAATTATGGACAAGGAAGTAATCAAAATAGGATTATTGCAATAAAATTGATTTATATACTGCTTATTGTAAAATTCCTTTGATTATGTTTTGCACCAACACTTATACTATGCAAATTGTTAAAAAAGTTACGAAAATCCTCTTCATTACCATGTCTCATCCACAGTTAAGAAAGAGGCTCCCCATGAAGCTTTGACTGGGTCAGAAACTAGTGTTTGAACTTTCCTTCCGCCTTTTGGTGGATTTCTTCCAGGCAGTTCAAGATTTCTCTCGTCCATCTCCTGTCGTCTCTTCTGAGTCTTCTGAGAATGGGTCCCACCCATTTATACTTCAGATTTTTATTCCTACTATTTTATCGCTTACTCGTGTTTGTATTCTTATACATGCATTTCTTTAATGACCTATATGGTGTATTCGTAACAGGTATTGTTCAATGTGTATTTCAGTTGTTCTCGCTAAACATCACACAAAGGTTGGTTTTTTTCCAAGAGCTCATCTGGCGACTGCCTACTTGGGCATTAGTCGCCGTATTAAAAACTTGACTAATACTAGGCTACTTTAAAATTAAATTAAAAAAACACAACAAAAATTAAAAATAGGGAAAAGGCAACGAGCAGGAAGCAAGCTCATGTGTCGGGGGATGTCCCCCCAGCGCAAGAACGTGCAACCTATAAGAGAAAGAAACAAAAACAGACCAAAAAAACTGATTAAATAAAAGGAAGAAGGTCGGCCTCCCCCCAAAAGCTTACAAGTTCACCAGTCAAGGTGCACGCACTCGTCCCGAGTACAAGGGACAGGCGGCAGCGATTCTACCCATCCCGGTACCGGGACAGGTAACGTGCGCGAAGATCACCCAGACTGGGACATTCGACAGGAATGTGCCGAACAGTCTGGGGGACAACGCAGTCGTCACAATAGGGTGCAGGCGAGCGCTCCATCAAATAGCGATGCGTCACACGAGTGTGTCCAATTCGGAGACGACAGAAAGCAACCTGAAGCCGCCGCGGCATTTGGGCATAGATCCATGGGAACAGTCGCGGCGCAATGGCACGAAACTTTAAGTTTCCCTGGACCCTCTCCCATATGCTTTGCCAAACAGTCAGAAGAGCTGCCATGTAGTCGGTGTGAGGAAGAGCGAAACACTGGTCCGGTCGCCCGGTTCTAGCGGACTCTTTGGCACCCTCATCGGCGCGCTCATTCCCCGCAATTTCTACATGTCCAGGAACCCAGCAGAAGATAATCTCGACATCCACCCGGCTTGCCAAAATCGTGGCGTCACCGATATCGCGAACCAGGGGATGCGGAGATTCCAATGGCCCGAGAGCACTCAGGGCGCTTTGTGAGTCGCTATAGATCACAATCCGGTCTCCAAACCGGGCACGTCGCGTAATCTCCCGTACCGAGTGGTGTATTGCCACCAGCTCGGCCGTGAAGACAGACGCAGCGCCTGGCAGAGCCCGGCTCATTTCAAACAGAGGGGAAACAGAATAGAAGCCGACTCAATCTTCGGACTTGAAGCCATCCGTATACACTGGCACGGTTCCAGCGTGACACGAGGTGTGCTCCAAAAAGGTCGAACGCCATACTCTCGGCGCTGTACAAGCTTTAGAAGCAGAAGCGTGGCGATAAATAGCCAAATATGGTACCCTCCAGGGTGGCGTCCTGGGCAGAACCATGGGCGCCAACGGCGAGAGAGCTATACCTAGCTCTCGAAGGAGTTTCCTTGCCCTAAACCCAAAGGGCTTAGGGTATGACTGGCGTCTCTCGGCGGCATAGGCACCGTGGAAATCAGCTGCGGATGCAGTAAGAGTTGTTGACGACTGAAGGAGGTGCCTGGCTCGCGTGTACGTGGCGTAGAGTGAGTGGCATCTACCCAGCATCGACTAGTTGGCTCTCAATGGGGGAAGTGCGGAAGGCACCGGTCGCTAGGCGAAGGCCGGTGTGGTGGATCGAAACCACCTTCCGTAATAAACGTTCAGCTACGGATGCATAAAATTTGCATCCATAGTCAAGCTTCGAACGAACAAAGGATCGATAAAAAAGTAAGGCAGTAGCCCTATCGGCGCTCCAAACGCTGAACGTCACGGAGCGGAGAATATCCATGGCGAGGGGACAAGAGACCCTAAGGCTGCGAATGTGAGCCTCCCAGATGCCGTGGGTGGCAGCAGAAGTGCACCACCTTAGTCTTGGCCACGGAAAACCGAAACCTGTGCGCTTCGGCATAGCGAGAGACGCGGTTTAATGCTTGTTGGATTCGACGCTCCAGAATTGGCATCTGGGCCGCACCAAAAGAGATCGAAAGGTCGTCCACGTAGAGCGTAGCGAGAACATTTTCCGGTAGCACCGAGGTGATGCCGTTGATGCTCAGAGCAAAGAGTATGACACTGAGGACACTTTCCTGCGGGGCACCCTCTTTCTGCTCCATTGGGGTGGAGAGGGCTTCCCCCACACGTACGCGGAATCGACGATCTCGAAAAAAATTGGATATAAACATTGGGAGGCCTTCCCTTGCCCTCATCGTGTGAGAGTATCTATGATACCGTATCGCCATGCGGTATCATAGGCCTTCTCCAGATCGAAAAACACCGTGGCTTAGTGCTGTCTAGGAAGGCAGGCTTCGCAGACGGCATTTTCCAGTCGGAGTAGAGCATCCGACGTGGAGTAGAACTTGCGGAAGTCGCACTCAGATGATGAGTGATTTTAGTTTTGAGTAATGAATCAGGGAGACGATCTTCTTTATTCTCGCCAAGAACATTTGAAAGCTCTTCTAACATGGCAACATCGACGGCACCGCCTTTCTTTTGCAAATTCTGAAGCTTAGCATAAAATACAGGAAGACAATCCATCAGGTGAAAGACATTTTATCTAGCTCTCTAGCCTGAGATTCAACCTATTTAACTGCTCAAATATATCTGCTAAGTATGCTAGACGTGGCTTACACAAAACCCAATTGAATTGACTCAATAGATCATCTTTCCCTTGCATTTCCAGGAACAATTTAAGCTCCCTCCGAAGTTCAAACAGTCGATTCACAACATTGCCCTTTGAAAGGCAGCGCACTTTGAAGTTAAAGAGAAAATTTTATGCTCAGAATACATAGATGTCTCTACATAGGTCCTGGAAAAAGCGAGACTTCAGATCACCAGCTTTCACAAAATTTATACATTTAACGACAACCTCTAGGATCTTGCAAAGTTCATCAAGGAGGGTTTTCGACCTCAATGCAAAATAATGGGTCAACCATCTATGATGGTTGAATTTTGTCATTAACCATTCACTCATGTGTTTCTTTAATTGTACCATTAATTATGTAACTATTAAAATTTTATTGCCGATGTAAACAATTAAAAAGGAAATTTTTATTCTCCTAGGACAGAATGAGTGATGCAAGTTTTTTGTTAAATTCAGATTCCTAAAATTATTTAGAAATGTATAATTTCTAACAGCTTGCCATGGCCCCCGCTGTCTTAGTCATTTAAAATGCGACCCTAAAACTTGATTAATTAATAAGTGATGAGAACTGTGTCGTCTCTATTAATGAAGGTCTTACATTCAACTCAAACTGCAGGATGGGGCTCATATGCCTTGCCTGGAAGGTAGCCTAAGAAATGGGTAACCCCAACCACAAACCCGTGGAACTGAAGCATCTTAACCACGTCAGATCATCCATCAAATCTAAGGACATCTGATGTAACACATCGGCCTCAGCTTGCTTCGTCAAGGCAGATGAAACCTGGGTTCAAAAAGTAGATTGAACCACTATCACTCACCCTGCAACCCCTCCCCCCATAGTGCAGAGTCTATGTTTACAACCATAGATCATCACCAATGGTCTTTAAGAGCTCTTGCTAGCCAAGTGGATACAACTTTGGTCTGCTAACATGGCAGTGCCGGGTTTGATCCCAGCATTGGCGGACACAAACGTCAGCGCACAGAGTGATCTGGCTAACGACTGGTGGACGTGCTGTATTCGGGTGGGTAGATCTTACACTTCTCATCACACACATAGCCAATTACAACACTACCTTTTCTCCTCTCCCTTCTTCACAGCACAACACACATACACACTCTGTTCCAAGGAATCCTGCCGATGGGTATCTATATTCACATACCTCTGACGCGAAACAGGTCCCTCTTTCCCGGGGCGACGAAGGTTCCATCTGAACGCTGTTTGGTCTCAAAACATAATTCTTCCTGCCACCTCTCACCGAAGAAGGCCGGCCTCTGGTGCCCCCGTGCTCACCAGTGATTGTCATACTGATTTTTATGCCTATTTCATTATTCGGTCGAGATCCGCCTGGATAAAGGCAGGTAGGCAACCCGCTACTACTAATAGTTTACTCTTCGTGTTTCAAACTGTGAAATCTGGAGCGACTCCGTCATGAGTCTGAGACATCGAGATCGCACAAAGAGCGGGTCTAGATCAGGATCTGAGACGCAACTCCTTGGAAATCTTTATTTGAGAGACGACTATTGGAAGTCCCTGAGCGTCTCTCTTCAATTTGAGATACAAGCAAATCGCTTTCGAATCTAGTCTCCAGAATATATATTTCCTAGAATGTGCGCCTTACCTAAACTGTTTACTAATTAGGCATAGAAACAATACGCATATACCTAAAAGGTATAGATGTATTTTTTTTGTTAATGAGCTGCAATGACGCAGTTAGGTTATGTGGTTACTAGAGAAATTGATTCTGCATCCCGCGCTCTAGGAAAAAGCTCCTCATCCACTGTTTGGTATAAATCAAGATCATGTCCATGCCCAAGCATGCCCGAATCAGAATCAAATGGGGCGAAAGATTGATATCGTATCTGAGTATAGATGTATATAATTTCATATAATTTACTAACTTCTAACTCGTCGTTGCACGAATGATAATTTAGATTTTGTAATATTAGTAATTGTTTCAGTAAATGCTGATGGCTTGCTTTGTTGTGTACTAGTACTTGCTTATGGTAAACAGGCGAAACGGAAGACCACGTTTCTATTTTTTCTCTATTTTTTCAGTAGAGCAATTGATTCTGCATCCCGTGCTCTAGGGAAAAGCTCCTCATCCACTGTTTGGTATAAATCAAGATCATGTCCATGCCCAAGCATGCCCGAATCAGAATCAATGGGGCGAAAGATTGATATCGTATCTGAGTATAGATGTATATAATTTCATATAATTTACTAACTTCTAACTCGTCGTTGCACGAATGATAATTTAGATTTTGTAATATTAGTAATTGTTTCAGTAAATGCTGATGGCTTGCTTTGTTGTGTACTAGTACTTGCTTATGGTAAACAGGCGAAACGGAAGACCACGTTTCTATTTTCTCTCTATTTTTTCAGTAGAGTGCGGATAATTAGAAAGACCTGTGTAGAGAGGAGGGTAGATTGCTAAAGGGGCTAACCCAAGCGCCACCTGCATATTTTAGCACATACAGATGACCTCCAGTAGCATGAAAAATCAAAGACAACTAGCAGCTGCGCAGGTACACAACCTTGCCATAAACACAGACTCGAGTGGAAATATTAAATTTTTTATTATATTTTTCTTTTAGAAATTTGAAGTTATTAATCTAAGATTTGGAATTAAATAAAAATTTGTGTTAGAATTTAAAGGTTGAATCCAAGCTTATAAAGCGTGAATGAGAACTAAATAGATTAAAAGGATTCTCAGTTTTCTTTAACTTGAAATAAATTAGGATATTACTTAATTCCAAAAGAGTTATTAAATAAATATTAGAGTAGTTTAAATTAAATAATCTACTTACGAACCCTTGCTTAAATGTAGTTTGTTATATTGCAACTACGTATGTGTTGATTTAATTAAAATTAAAGTATAATACATTAAATCTGCCTATCTCTTGATCTAAATTCAATAATTGTATTTTAAAATTTTACTAATTTGAAAGACATCTTGACACCGTTAATTCAAACCTATGAATGAACCGCACCGTCAATCTTTTGGACTTACATGTAAAAAACACGAAGTTTCGGAATCTTTTAAACTCGTTTTGCTGATACTTAAGATGAGTTAAACACTTTTTAATGATGGTGAACGTGAAATGGACAGTTTGAGATAGGTTTTAATCAGTTTTTTGATGCGTGCAACCAATGATAATTTTTAATACACCTTTCTGGTTTTAGGGCTCAGAAAATTACACCTCTCAGAAAACCCTCCTTCTTTATCATCCACGCTTAGGACTGGCCATTACCAAAGGTTTTTAAGAATTATTAAAGTTCTAAGAACATGAGAACGAAGACACAGTTTTAAGTAGTTTTTATAACAATATATAGATAATTCTATACTTAGGAGACAGGTTTAGGAAGTGACTGGCTTACAACATCCTTCACTTCATAAACATACTAAAATTACTTCTTTTCATTTGAAAGCTTAATACTGAATTATTTATCTAAAAATATGAATCTTTACACATATTTTTTATATTATCAAAAGATTTTTAAAAATGTAGTCAAAAGTCGTGATATATTTAAATTTTTTATTCGAGAAAGTGATATTATTTTTTTTAATTCTATAAAGCGAAGACACTTATTTTACGTTATTCAGTTATTTTCATTGTGGCCATTGGATTGTGGCACTGTATATTCCAGTAAAAGCTTTAATCTTCTCCGTGCCAAATTTAGCTAGATCGACCCAGAACTCAGGTCGCCTAAAGGGAACAAATAAATAAACAGAGACGCAGATTTCTGTTTGTCGGATGGTCTCTTAGTTAGAGATGTAGGGTCGTAGAACGGAGAGCGGTGGCAGGATGTATCAAAGAAGAAAAGTAAACTCAGAGTTTAGCTAAAAGTTTTGTGTATTTTGTTTGAAATAGGGTAGAAAATAAGTTCTCTCAATCGTAATCGATTCCATTTGTCAGAGGAATGATTGTCGCAATTTAGTAACTTAGGACCATTTGTTTAAATATGCGTTACATTTAATTAATGTCCTTTTAATGGTTGCTAGGAGCGGGGCGAACAGAAGGGTGTTTTGCCTAGGGCACTATAAAAGCTTAAACCCTCCACAAAGTGGTGTATGGTATAAGAGGAGTAATGCCTCATCTACGACTAAAGCCTAGAGGAGCGACCTGATTCCCCTCACCCGCGTACTTCAATATCCTAATAGTTTCTCTCTCTCAGATGATACTTTGCATCTCTTTTAAATCTTACCATATCGTTTCGGCGCTTTTGTAAGCATAAAAATGTTGAAAAAAAGTGTGAATGTTCTGAAGCAAAATAACAAGCTAGAACCTTCACTAATCATCCGTAAAGGTACTGTAACTAGCAGCGTACTGTAAGATTCAGTGTATTTTTAATTTACATTAATGATCCCCACTGTAATTTGTTAAGGAAGATAGCCATAATTGCGGATGATACAAACATCTAGATTAAACTGCAACTTAGAATCGACAGCAAAGAATTTCAGCACAATTCACATGCAGTCTTTAATTGGCCTCATGCAATTGGAAATTATCTTTAACATTACTTTCCCCCACAACAGCCAATTAGGATATACTATAGTAAATCCCATATTAGACTGAGATTGAAAAATACGCAAGCTTAAGTCCAAGATTCATGGGCGAAACTTTGAATCTAAGAGTAGAGAATATCGTTTCGTTATTTAAGATGATCGTTCGATCACAGTTTGAGTCTTATGCCAAAATTTAGCTATATTTTTTAGCGTAAGTATATCGATATATTGAGGAGCGTTCTGCCTCATACATCAATAGGCTTTTATGAGCTTCGTGATCTAACTTGCTAGGAAAAAGTTGTCGAACAAGTTGCTTTCTCTACAGCAGGATTTCTTAAACTTTTCTGTATCATTTCCCATTATCGTGTAAATATTTTTATATTTTCCCCCATCTGATCTTTGGACGAACTTGTGGCTAAGATTATAATATTCTTATACCTGCCAAGTTAGAAAATATATGAAAAAATTAGTTTATACTCTCTTCGTCGTACATATATTTGTATGACATTTTATTCCTTACCATGGATAAGACTCTTTGCTACCCTATAATTTCTTTTCTTATTCCTCTTTTATCTTCTTCTTCTGCTAGTGCTTCATCTTCTCATCCACGTTATTTCCTTGATCCAGAGAAGGTAGTTTAACTTTGTGCTTTCTAGCCAAATAAAGAAGTAGCATCGTTATGGTGAGATTTAGAATATGTGCGAAGGAGAACCTCAACAAAGCACATCTTTGAGCACTGGAATCGAGAAGGTGTGCCGGTCGTTCAGGTTTGATTTGTAGGAGGGGTATTACTACTGTTATACCATCCACTAAACTAATTTTCGAGTCTAGAAATAAGCCATACAAACAAAGACTTCGATCCTTAGGCCTATTTTCACTCATGAATTGGTGATTGTGTGGAGAACTGATGAATTTTAAAATACTAAGAAGCTTTTTTACGTTAATATTATCTGTTAATTGCTTTGAATTCTGGAAGGAATGAGACTGGCAACAAGTTCTCAAATCCACTCAGACGATGGGAAAGGGGAAAAAATAAACAAAAATCAAACAAAAAAAAAGGGAAAAACAAGAAAGAGAAGTGTTAATGGATTGGTCTCCTGAGATGATGGTAGGCCTGCCTCTTGAAGAAAGGCATAAAAAAACAGCAGGGGAAAAATTCATATTCTAGTTGTGAAGGAAATGGACGAATTATCTACTTGGTTTATTTTGGAGTTCACTATTTTTAGATATTATTATATGAATAGGAAAAATATCGGTTTTTGCTTGAGTGGTAAACTGAAAGTGGAATAGAGGTAGTTAGGTAAAGCATTGCCTCAAATAGTATCTGTAAAGGAAAGGGTTACGCAGCAACCATGCGGCAGAGTTTGAGTAATTCCAAGTGATAAGAGGGTTGTTGATGAGACGGTAGGCTTTTGATAAAGAAAACAGGTGCAACAAAAGATATCTTGCTATTTTTTATTGAGTTTATTATGCCATCTCTAGAAATTAGGATAAACATTTATCCACGCCTGTTACTTTAATTAATGTTAGTTTATTTTAATGGTAGTCAATCCGGCCGTAGTCTTTAGAATACGATTTCACTTCTTCTTCTTTTTTATTTAAGGGGCTATCTGGCGACTGCCGACTTAGGCATAAGTCGCCGTAAACAAACAGCCTAGTTCTAGGTTTCTTTAAAAAATTGAACAGGAAACAACAATAAAAAGAAATAACAATAACAATAACAAAGCAATAACAAAAACAATAACAAAAACAACAACAACAATTGAACCTAGTTAAATGAAAGGGAGAAGGCCGGCCTCCCCCCAAAAGTCAACAAGTCCACCAGTCAAAGTGCACGCACTCGTCCCGAGTACAAGGGACAGGCGGTAGCGACCCCGCCCATCCCGGTACCGGGACAGGTGTCGTGGGCGAAGATCACCCAGACTGGGACATTTGACAAGAATGTGCCGAACAGTCTGAAGGACGACGCAGTCGTTGCAATAGGGCGCAGGCGAGCGCTCCATCAAATAACGATGCGTCACACGAGTGTGTCCGATTCGGAGACGACAGAAAGCAGCCTGAAGCCGCCGCGGCATTGGGGGATAGGTCCATGGGAACAGTCGCGGCGCAATTGCACGCAACTTTAAGTTCCCCTCGACCGTCTCCCATCTTCTTTGCCAAGCAGTCCGAAGAGCTGCCCGTATTCCTGCCATGTAGTCAGTGTGAGGAAGAGCAAAACGCTGGTCCGGTCGCAGAGTCCTCGCGGACTCTTTGGCGTGCTTATTCCCCGCAATTCCTACATGTCCAGGAACCCAGCAGAAGATAATCTTGACATCTGTCCGGCTCGCCAAAACCATGGCGTCACGGATTCGAATACGATTTCACAACACTGAAAAAATGGAAAGAATATTTTTCTTTCCGCTGATCATCTCTTGAGCATAGTGAAAATGGAATACGTGAAAGGGAATTGAGAATGAAATAAAAACACTGCATTAATACCGACTCACTAAAATTGATTCAAAGAGCTTCAAAACAAGGTCATACCTCAAAATTACTTTAGTTATAATATGGCACTAACGTGGAATAGTCAAATTGGAAATTACCAAATATGAAATGCAGATGCGTGCGTCTAGTGGACGAGAAAGAAGGGCAGGGTTGGAACGAAATGATACCAGGGAATAGTTCCCGGAAAAAAATATTTATTTATACGTTTTCCATATTTCTTTCACACTTCAAAGTTATTTTATTTCATTTTTACATCACCACCATGAAGAAAAAGATCATTTCTTTTTTCCCCACCCAGTGTTGTGAATGGGTACTCGATAGACTACAATTGCTGGATTGAATACCATTCTTCCTAGAGATGACATAAAAACTAATTAAAAGTAGCCAGATATTTTTTCACCCATGTAGGAAAATGTAATTGAGAAGTTCCCATCCTAGAGCTAACTAAATCTGATCAAAACCCCTTTAAATATAGGATAACAAATAGGGGTATTCGAGTGAAGTAGTTTGGTTTTGCAAGAGCTTAGAATCTCTTCATTCTCGGACTGCCTGGAGCAAAGGATGGGGTCTTTGCCATTCCTAAATCCATAGTTAGGTAGTTAAAAAAAAAGAATAAAAGATTTTGAATAAAGATTCGTAAGAAAAGAGAATGTGGTGTACGTGAAAATGCACGAAAGTTACATAACGTAATAAGCCCAAAGAATTGACCATTTATTTCGTATAAAAACATCAATCCTTATCAGAACATTTATCAAAATCATCAAAGCTAATTATAAATAATTCCTAATCACTCATAAAATAAGCAAAAAACTGCATGATCGCAGTCGAGCTGAATTAGAAATCTTTGTACATCAAACTGTTAAATGCTCATTGCATTTGTGTTTTCAATGCTGTAACTCTAATCTTATTTATGCTGCTCAACAAACACACATCTTCAATCTCAAAGGTTTAATACAATAAGAAACAAATTACAAAATATATGTTTGCTAAATGTAAATAAGAAATGATTACGGCTTTCATGCTGGTAATTTGCTTGCAGCGTCGTTGCATTGCGCTTCTGTTTCCACTGTGTTTTAATTTCATTTAATGTTTTTCATCTCTTTCATTTAATGTTTTTCTTCTCCATTTTTTAATGTTGGAAAAGGGGGAAAGAAAGCTGAGGGAAGAAACCTAAGCTTTTAATTATAGGTAGGAATTGCAATACATTTTTTTTTTAAATATAATATCGAAAAATGATCCGCATGATATTTAGTACTGCCATTTCTTTAATAAAAACAAGGTCAACAGTCCTAAGTCAAACGAGAATTTAAAACAACATAAAGAATTCAAATTTCGTTAGAATCAACCGAATAGTTACGATGTTTTACCAAAAAAAACTCATTGAAAAGTAAAATGGTTACTATACAACTAACCGACCTACAGGCCGACAAAGGAACTTATAGACTCGCGTGCACGTGACTAATAATTAATGCGCATCATCATTGATACGCTTAAAAACAATAAATATGCCAAATTAGACAATGAACACTAAAGGATTGCATTGTAAAAAAATCAAAGATGGAAAAGAAAAGCAAAGCGAAATATTCCAATGATCGTTGCATTAAGGAAATGGTTCTGCTGAACCAAACTATAAAGTAGGTATTTACTTGAATAAAACCATTAAGCCACTCAGAGAGATTGACAGTAGCTTAAGCAATTGCATAATTGGTCTGAATCATTTGAGTGAGTAGGGATCTTTAAATTATACTCAACCCCACTTGCAAATATACAGAAATGGAAAGAAAGAATAACACAGGAAACTTAATCTCCTTGGACAGATATGGATATGATGTGAAGAAGAGAACTGTGCTGTTAAAAGCTTACGACATATGATTAATTTACTCGCCTTATCAAAAGCTAATTTTGGTCACCTTCATTAACATCAATTCTGCTTCACCATTATTAACGATAACTTGGTGTAATTTTTGTTCTCCTTTTCTTTGGACACTATTTTTACTTGTATAAAAACACGATTTTCAATTTAAATTTGAGAATTTTCACCAATAAATTGCAGGATGGAGAAGTAAAATTTATTAACTTATTGGACATACAGAAAGGATGGCATGAAAGCTTTATTGCCCATTTTAAATAAAGATCTTTCCGGATCAAATGCTCTTATTTCTTTTCATTGCATTTCGTATGATTGAAAGTTTTATTAAAGCTATTCATTTAGAATGACCTTCAGGAATATTAATCATTTTGGGAACTACATTCAAGCAAATGCAACGACGCATTCACAATTTTGGTATATCGTTATTCTGGATGATAAGGTAATTAGCGTTGATTTGGCTTATAAATCGAAAGTGCGCTGGTTATTGCGGGGTGAAGTAATAATAACATAAAGATTTTAAGAGAAAAATAGGTAAAGTTTGGAGGAAATGTATTAGTGTTGCTATTTATAAGACAAAAAATTACTTGGTTGCATTATTTTAATAATAAAGGAAAATTAGTTAAACATTTTATTGCAAAGGGAGAAGGGGTGTTACAGGAGTTATGCTCCTAATACAGCTGTAACCCGCACGAGCGAGACGGCCTCACAAACCCACTGCCTCATGAGAAAGTGTCGCTCTTTCTCGTGGTCGTTCTTTGCTCCTCTTTAAAAAAATTTCAGCGCCTATTTAGACCTAACAAAAAGGAAGCTACAAACAAGGAGCTGACTATAATTACAAAACGGTCGATTTACTTACAAATGACCGATTTTTTTAGTTAAATTAATAGTATAAATTTGGCAAAAATACTTCTTTTCATCTCACAAATATGTTTCCACTGAGCAGATGAGACAGCGAATCTGAAAAAAATGAAACCGGAAGAATAAAAAGCTTAATTGTTTGGCTCAGCTGCGCTCTCCCATTGTGCACGACAATTAAATATACGCATTTTCGTCAATAAAAGATTTCTCCATCCATAAAGAGACATTCGAAAGAAAGGGTTTGGAAAAGGATTAATATAGAATGTCCATATCATATTTTAATTAATAAAAAATTCACTTCAAAATGATATAAAATAACACTAAAATGTGATTCAAATTTCACAATGTGTTTCCCAATCGGCGGCCAATCTACTTTTCGTCATAACATCATAATTAGAAATTTGCCCACATTAACTAGTGAAAGAGCTATAACATTCAGGCACATTAGTTTTTAAGGTTTTCTATATAAAAAAAATTTAAAATCTAGATTAATTTGCTTTTATTGATGATTTTAGCTGAAAGTTGCTCATTGACAATCGATGATATTCCTCGAATTTTTCCCAGATTGCCCCAAATTTCTTTTGTCCCATCAGGTATCAATGAGCGTCGCTTAGCAATCCCGATTTTTTCCTATCCAATTAATGATGCGTGGGAGGTTTATGTATCTTAGCATTTGCTTCCTGATTGGTTGGCTGCCTGGAAAAAAAAAGATGCATAAGATTCAAGTTCAAGAAATGAAACCTAACAATATCAATATCCTAATATGTTCTAAATAAGCGGTTAGTTACAATAAATTGGTATTATTTAACCTGGACAATGACATTTACTAAAGGGAAGAAGGGCCCAAAAAGGCCCCAATGCCAGTTAGCATTGCTTCAGCTTATTTGTTAGTGGGAATCGGGAAAGATTGCCCGTCCGACCCAGAGACAGCATCAGATGGAGGATCTCTTTATTATTTCTTCGATTTTTTAATTTTTCCTAGTTTATTGAGCTGCATCCACTACCATCCGTATATCCCGTGGTGTGGTATTATGGTTGGGACTGCTATGCCCTCTGAATCAAGGTCACCCCTGTTGCATCAGCTCTAAATTAGTTTTCTAGACATCAGGACATCGTGGTCTGCCGCGAGCAGCACCAGCCCACACGGAACACCACGCTGTCACCTCTCAGGTAAATAAGCCGCTTAGAGGAGGAATTTTTAAACTTTCTCTGGCAGCCGGTGGAACCACGGGACCCACCAGTAAGTATGTAGCGGAGCCGACCGTAATGAGCCGTTCATTTAGAAAAAGGAGAAGCTCAAGTTTACGTATGAAGCCTCTTGGAGGTGGTTCAAACAGGGTTGAGATGGTAGAGGGTATGACCCTGTACCGGGTTAAACACGATGAAAAGGAACCCACTACGCCATTTTTGAACCCGTTTTCTTTATTTTTACAAACGATGCTTAAGACCAAGAAAAAAGTTCGGAAAGTACACATAAACACCTCCGCCAGGGTCCGTTCTAGGACGCCTCATAGACACACCATCAGCGTCCAGATGCCACTCGAAGTTACCTCTTCAGCCTGGTGAGCAAATCGTCCCAAGGCATGGCCACTCCCTCCTTGGGCTTGGGATATAGAATAAAGTAGGCGGAGATAAGGGAATGCTGAGAGCGCTGTTAGGAAGGGGGCGGACATGTATGTTAAAAGTCTACTCCGCTACCGGTGGGGCCTCACACAATGAGGACACAGCCCGGTCTCAACCACGTCCAACATAGTTCCCAATGTTACAACTGACGCCTTTTTTATCACATGTGCCAATTCATTCTTGTTAATGGTCATCGAAAACATGAAATGATAATGAAATAAAATTATCCCGAAATTATAAATAATTTACAGGACATAATTATTATTATTATTATTAGAAGTATTTTGAGTAGGTAGTTCTCCTATAATTATTCGCACAGTTTCATCTCTCTAATGCTACCAATTATTTGCAGGACCTATCATATACTTTATGATGAGATGGTTATGCTACTGGAGGGTCCGCTACCCCCCAAATAATAATCATTTCAGTCCCCATACTTTCCCACCTTTGCAATTTACCACCCAAACCAGTAATGATGGAATAGCTACGCCACATGGGGCATTCCCCCGAATGCCTGGCGTTGATTAAAAGGGGGTAGGAACCCGCTTGTCTCAGTGGTGGATAATCATTCTAATTTCCCGTTTTTACTTCTCCTAACTTCACTAATTTTGTTAAGAACTCTTTTTCACATGCTCACTTCTATAAATATTCTAGTAAATGTAATTTCACTTACATTTTGAACTTATAGCTCTTTCACACCTATTTTTTAAATATTTACTGGCAAATGTCATCGTTGAACCCGTTTATTTTAAAGGAACCGTTTCCTTGCTAGACATGCCACTTAAACGCACCTTCACTTCTCCTAACTGCACCGAGTTATCTTTATTAAAATTTAACTTCTTTACATTTTTATTTCCATTAATTTCATCTATTTAAAGGAGCTTTATTGAAATACTTTCTTGCGGAATTTCCCTCCTCATGTTCTCTCTTTTATTGAGTTCTGTAAATCTAGAGATAATTATTCTAGAACTAATTATTATAGGATCTAGTGCGGATTAAATATCTGTTTCCAAGTATTTTTCCTCATCTTTAATTTAGAAAACCTAAGGAAAGAGATGAGAATGAAGGCTTTGGATTTGTTATGGCTGATTCTTGCGGATTCTCTCTGGATAGACCAACAACTCAACAAGATTCAAAATGCCTCCTATGGAATATGCTTTGCCCCTTAATCCCCCATGGGGTACTTTTTCCCACTACACCCCTTTCAACTTACTTCAAGTATCTTAAGAGTAGACGATTCGAAAGTGATGGTACTGGGGTTTCTTCGAACTTACTAGAATACGGCCATGTTCACCAATGGAACCGACGTCATCCTTCCAACCTAAATTAAGTGCCGAGACTGACCGCAATCATCCAAATATCAGGTACAAACTGGGATTTGAAGCAATCCTTAAGATGTAAGCTTAAGGGTTGTGAGTATGTACAGCCCTCCAAGTATTTGCTTAAGAAAGGTACTGAGCACAATCAGCTAGATGTCAGCCTAAGGACGACACTAGGCATAATCCTCCAAATATCTGCTTTGGAGCAAGTCTAAACGTAATTTTCCCAATATTTTATAAATTAATGAGAACAGGAAGCAATCCTCCAAATATAAATTAGGGTTGAAACTTTGAACAATCCTCCAACTATCACCTTTAAGATGGAACTGCGAGCAATCTTACTTGTAGAATTTTGTGCTAGAACTTCGCACTATCCTCAAAATATTGGTTTTGGGCTGGAACTTCACATGATCCTCCAACATCATTTTTATGGTGGAATTTCGCCCAATCATCCAAACCTCAGTTTTATGCTGTAAATTTGCACAATCCCCCGACTATCAGTTTTAGGGTTGAAGTTGTACAATCTTATAAATATAATTTAGGGGGCTGGAACTTCGTGCAATCCTCTAAAAATCAGTTTGAGGGGAAAACTTCGCCCAATCCTCCAAATACTAGTCCAGGTATTGTACTTGAATTATTCTCCTGATATGAGCTTAGCGTTGAGAATGGATGGAATTCTCCAGATTTAAAGGTTAGGCAGAAGTTGCAAGGTGTCATTTGATGTACGATGGTTCTAGAGTTTTATTTCGGCATTTCCGATAAGTCCAATTTTAGAACAAAGCCGCTGAGATGATTCTTCAATGTAAATCTGATCAATTATGTTAGCTATACTGTGGCATTTGCTGGCGTCCTATAGCGTAGCTGTTCCATTGCTTGATTGTATTCTCCCAATCAGAGCTTGGCAAGTTTTTACGGAAAATACTTGCATATAACAGCACTGAAAGCATGTTGCTTGGATGTTTGGTTTAAGATTCGATGTCCCAGCATTTTAGGGTTGGAAAATTAGCAACATTATTAACATAAATCATTTTCTATCAAAGTGGGATCAGCAAGCATCAACGACGCTAGAACAACCTCTTAATCTTAACTTTCTTACACCCGATGGGTGGTAAGCTACCGATCCTTTTTCCTCCCGCCACTAGCCCCTCATAATAGTAAGGCTTTATGTGATGGAGCTTCTCGTTAGCAGGGTTCCTAAGACAGTCAGGCTTTATGTGAAGGAGCTTATCGTTAGCAGGGTTCATAAAACAGTTAGGCTTTATGTGATGGAGCTTCTCGTTAGCAGGGTTTCTAAGACAATCAGGCTTTATGTGATGGAACTTCTCGTTAGCAGGGTTCCTAAGAAAGTCACAGGCCCTCCTCACAAATTCTCTCCATGTGCACATTTCATACATATTAGAGTGTGTTAACTTTTTCAACTTTCTAAAAATAAAATTGTGTAGCAAAATCTTTGTGCCTTTTTATGCCCATAGAAGAGAACTGAAAAGAAAAGTGAAAAATAATAACCGATAACTACATAAATCGTGGCCTCAACTTTCCCAAATCAGTTAAATTCCAATTAATTGTGCTGCATTTCTAATTTCTTTAAAATGCAGGATGGGGCATTGAATTACTCCATTTCAGTTAAATTCTCGGACATTTTATTAGTCACTATCTTTTGCGCAATACAAGCGTTGTAAACAGCTCACTTCCTGTTGCGCCACTCGAGTGACGAGTCAGTCTGCTTCCAGTTTTCATGCAACATGGTCATGTTCACTTCCCTTCACTTGTAGCCCCTTTCACTGACGGATACCTCTTTTCAATCATAGTAAGTATGTCAGTAATATTATATAATGGAAGCTAGTATTATTTCTTGAAATATTATTCTAAGGTACATTTTTAATTACACTAATTTTGCATCTCTGACTAAAAAGTAAAAACTTAGAATGGTTTACTTACTAAATTACCTGTTTGACAATATTTTCAGATGTTCAAACAATCTCGAAATTAAAGACACGAAGTCAATCATCAAATTTGAATCTTCTAGTTGTTAACGAGCAGGCGCTTTCTGTATCAGAACTTCCAACCGTGAGAGACATGTTAAGAATGGGAATTGGTCTTCGCGACTTAAAACGTCCGAGACAGAAGAAACTATACTGACACAGAACTCGTAAATGACATGATAGATTCGCTTCTGCATTAAAGTGAAAAAGCTAATGCCCCTTTCAAAACATCTGTGATTAATCAGCATTGCAGCATAAAACTGAAACTTACTAAATTGTGGCACAAAGCAATTGATACATCAGTTGAAAGAGGAAATTTGGCAAAGAAAAACGAATTCCTTCAAACACTTGACACTCTTTTTGACATCCTAAACTGCAAGTGCATAATACAAATGTGCTCGAAAGATAGTTGTTCTACCACAGGTAAAAAGAGAAACCATACCCACATTGATTGTATCTGTTCTCGTTAAAAAAAGACTCCCATTCTAGAGTTGGCCTTCTTAAATGCTCAGAGGACGAAGAAAGCAGGTAAAGCCAGCATGCAGATTGGATCAATTAACTTTGTATAAACAAAAATTTAGACTGCCGCAGCTAAAATAGTAAGAGAAATTGAAGAAAGGAAACATAGAAATAAAACTCAAATGGAGGAAATCCCCCAGCGAGAAAAAGAACTTCACGAAGAAATAGACCAGTTCTATGTTAGTTCTTCTGGAGAACAAGACGCAACATCGGGTGATAGTAGTTATGAGGATCTCGCTGAACCTTCACCAAAAAGAATTAAGTATAACACAAAGGATATTTCAAACATTGCCTTAGCTAGTATTCGCCATCATACTGGACTTCGGGAAGCTTCGGAAGTTGCTACGGCTGTTTGGATCGATACAGGGTTTATCAACCAAGAGGATGCATCGTTGGTGATCAACCACAATAAATTTAGATGGGCACAAAAAATAATCATGAAGGAAATATCCAATCAGCAAGAGAAAGAACTAAAAGAAGGATGGCTCTCATGCTTGTTGTTTGATGGAAGAATAGATAAAACAAAAGTTATGCTAGAAGTAGAAGGAGCTTAAAAGGAAATTTCCTAGTCTCATTAAGGAGGAACACTACTCCATTTGCTCCGAGCCTGATGACCGATTTCTATTTCACTTTGTGCCAGAAGCTAAGGTTGATGGGAGAAAACATGCAAAAATCATTGCTGATTATACCGGGTGTCCCAGAAAAAAGTTAACCGTACTCTGAATTAGCATAACTTAAAAAGTATTGGAGAATTTTTAGTCTTGCGAAAAGTGTTTTATTTACCAACTATTTATCTGTCGATTCTGGAAATTTCATTAAATTTCCTTTTATGATATTGATACGCTAATGGGTTTAGTGGAGGCTATCAAAAATATGTTTGCGCAAGGAAGTAAAATAATGAAACGAAGCCTAGGAAGGCTAGGCCACCGTGCACTTTCAAGAGAACCTAGGGAGCCTAGGTTGCCTAGGTCACTGTGCGATTCTTCAAGCAAAGCCTAGGCCATTTTACAGTGGTTTTTCAGCCACGCTATGGTATGGTCTCGTCATTATTGCTTACTAAGCAAATCAAAGCGTTTCTGTATAAAAGTTTACTTCCATAGAACCTTTTTAATCATGCAGTTAACAAAAGATCAACGCGTATTTGTAGTCACAAACTTTATTAAGACTGGCAGTATTAAACAAGTACAAGATTCATTTAAACAACGTTTTCTAGGTCGGCACCCACCAAGCAAGCCCACACTTTGGAAAAAGGTTTGCAAATATCAACATGAAGCAACATCCATAAATCTAAATAAAGGTCGTTCGGGTCGTATGAGAACCATAAGAACAACAGAAAATATCGAAAATGTTCAGATGACACTTCTTCAAAATCCACATGTATCAGTCAGAAAGAACAGATTACAATGGTCAAAGTCATCATTTAACCGCATTATTGAACATGACTTAAAATGGCATCCCTATAAGATGCATGCAAGATACCTGCTTCTTGAAACTGATTTTCCTTGTAGACAATTTGTCGAATGGCCTCCCCATAAACTTGCTCGTTTATTGGAAAACATTGTGATTGGTGACAAGGCAGCCTTTTTCATATTGCCATAACATTCGGCAATATGCGCCGCTGAACCACCCCCCAGCATTTGACTTTGACACACGTATTTGTCAGCAGAAAGTGTCTCTGTGGATCGGAATATGCGGAAATGGCTATCTTGTCGGCCCATTGTTTTACGAGAATAACTTGAATGGTGCTGCCTACCTGAGCATGATCAACGAAAGAATCTTCCCAGAACTCCGCCAGATTTACGGCAATCAATTCAATAGACTTGGGCGGATTCAGGACGGCGCACCAGCTCATAGACAGCTTGCTGTAAGAACAAAACTAAGAGAAACGTTTGACAACCGCATTGTCACGCTAAATCATGCAATTGAATAGCCCTCAAGATCCCCTGACCTAACACCGTATGATTATTTCTTATGGGGATATCTAAAGAATAAAGTGTATTCTACTCCACCACAAATCATCAACCAGTTAAGAGATAGTATCACACGTGAAGTCTATAGACTTAAGGAAAATCACAAGTTAATCAAAAAAGTTGTTCAATAAATGCGATCAAAGGCGCAACTATGCTTGGAAAAAATGGAAGACATGTGGAAGGGAATGATACTTAGAAAATTAAAAAATGAATTTGTATTACCCATATGAAGAGGTGTTTTTGTTAAAAATAGATTTAAATATATTTGTTAATTTTAAAGTTCGAAGTTTCATTATTTTACTTCCTTGCGCAAACATAATTTTGATAGCCTCCACTAAACCCATTAGTGTATCAATACCGTAAAAGGGAATTTAATGAAATTTCTAGAATCGACAGATAAATAGTTGTTAAATTTGTTTTGTTTTACAGGACTCGAAAATATTCAATAGGTTTTGAGTTATACTAATTCAAATTATGGTTAACTTTTTTCCGGGACACCTTGTATATTGCGCTGGCTTTAAGAATAATAAATTGATAATTCACCACAGGCTATTGGTGGCGATTCAACGGCAGTAAATACAGGATGCAAGGAAGGTGTGATGACACATTTGGAGAAAAAACTTGGAAAGAGACTTTTTGGGACTGTATGTGATCTACATACTGGCGAGCTACCCCTGCGTCATTTCGTTTAGGAAGTTGATGGCACCACAAAGAGCAACAACAAGTGGTCAGGTCCTCCTGGTAACATGCTTGATGGAGCAACTCTGCTTAAAATTAGTAAGAATTTCCCAAAGGTTGATTGTGGGCATCCACTTCCTGTGTTGCCCGACGAAATCGTTGAAGATCTCAGCAATGATCAGTCCTTCGCGTACCGTATTGCCCAAACGATAGAATCAGGGGAAGTAACACAGCCATTGGCCCTATTGGAGATTGGATCCGTTAGTCACAGTTGTTGATTGACACCAGCACTTCGTTTCTGCAGAATTTTGATATCCAAACACGAATTGAAGGAAAAAGTGCTGAATAACTTCAAGTTAATTGTTGAGTTTTCATTAGAGTTTATCCTCCCAATTGGTTTAACGTTAAACTGAATTCCATGTAGGTCGATGTTCCCCATCACCTCTTCTTTCAACAAATAAGGACGCAACGTGATTCCAGTGCTAAAACGGTCAGCTTGGTATGGTCGCCCTAAAGCGATATTGCAAGCTATGCTTTGCAGTGGATGCTCAGAAATGCGAGCAAAGGCCGTTGCAACATCCTAGAAATCAGAGGAAACAAAGGCGACGACCAATTTGGTGACAGCTCTTTCCAAACGAGAATAGTGTCCACAATAAATGTCGATGCAATACATATTTAAGAGTTAACTGAATTAAATTACATGGTCTTAGAGCCACCATTGGCAACAAAACTAACAAACAAGGATGTGAAAAGTTTCGAAGATGTTCCCATGCAGGTCCTCAAATGACTTTCGCACACTCAAAGTGTGGAGAGGTGCGTCAAAATGTTCACGGAAGCTGCAGGACATGTGTACAGTCATGAGAGATGCGTGGGTTATATAAAAGCACAAATAGCAAAGCCGCCAACTAATGGCACGAAACACAAATAAAAAGGATAACATAGCCTTAGCTTTGTTTAAATAATTCATCAAATCTAAAACCTCTTTTGAAATTATAGACGGTAATATTTTCTTGGCAATATTTTTTTGGTGAACATTTGGTGAGTTATTTTTCGGAACCGTTTTTGTTATATTATCATTTTGTATGTTTAGAGACAATAAAAAATTGCTAAACAATTACTCGATTTTCATTTTAGTGAAATCACTCCCAAAATCGACACATCCTAATACATATACGCAATATCAACCGCTTCAACTTCTTTCATTCCTTTTTCTTTAAATCTTCCATGATTCATCATTCTTTTACACGGTCTTTCGAACTTGCAGATACGTGTACACACACTATCGTGCACATAATTTTAGTGTCAATTCTCATATTTTCTCGCACGCCATACTATCTCAGCACATCCTAATTCACATCCTCATTTACACTTGTCAGTACACCATATTCATATACATCAAATCTTACTCTTTCTTTATTCTCTCTACCGCCTCACACTCAATATATAACACAAATTGTGCTTTGAAAACTCTATCGTGCCTTATTGTTTCCCCTTCAAAACATACTTTCACCTCCATGCACTAACCTCGCTACCAATATACTCTCATTCAAACATTGACCATTATATAACGGATTGATCCCACTTGATTCATTCAGTACTATTGCAATATGCCTCATCTCCACCTCATATTTTATTTTATCTCATTTATTTTGGAGGTTTCACTAACCTGAGTCTTTCCTTCTAAGGAGAAATTGCCGAAAACAACTGTCAGAAACATAATTTCATCCGAACGGAATAAGAGAAAAAAGTTATTAATTTGAGCAGCTTCTGCCCATTTAACCCCAAATGTTTGATGCAAGTAATATACATTTTAGAAGGATTTAAAGAGAGTTCACATACAAAAAAAGGGAAGCTTTTATAGACAAGTTTAAACTAATAAAATAAACATGTATCCTATTGAGTGCCTACTAGAAATAATACATTCTATTGTCAAATAAACGATGCAGTAATGAATTCGGGCATTTCAAAATGTTTTTGATTTTTTTTTTTACAAAGGAGTGTTACTGAGCTTTGCTTTCTATCCTATGCAATATCAATAAAATATCTTATGACAGAATTACTACCGGATTCTCTTCCAACCTGGAAATATTTTAGGTTTAACATATTCTGCCCACGTATATCGCCCACTTACGTATCTTTCCGCAGAGATTCACTTTCGGGAACATCTTTCAGTGAAGGCGGTTCTTTACTATCAGTTGTACTAGAGACTGTGTAAGGACTAATTTATGTGTACCGTAACCTTCTCTGGTGCTTAAAGATAAAACATTCCTCTATTAAACTGGAGTCTGTGGACTTTAGGATCGAAGTCTCTTGCATTGATTTCTATCGAACGACTTGTCATCCTTCGTCTTAAGATCAGGAAGACAAACTGTATTATTGAGTGTCCAATTATCTTTGTACGGACTTCTATATATGTATATACAATAGAACCTAAAATCATAGAATTTGTAAAGGCTTAAATCTGGAAACCTTATGACGTATACAAATTGAAAGAAAAAATTCTTAGTTTTAATTTATATCTTTTAAAAGGCTTCCATCAACTAGAGAACATTGACGTACCTTCGTAAACTTCTACTGATATCAGGATAAAGGCCAGATGCAATCAATTGCTGAGTAGTTTATCAAAAATATATATAATAATCGCATTAAACATATTTAAATATTTTTATAATAATGCATTTATTTTTCGGTAAGGCTAAATTTCTATAAATTATTTCCATTTTCTTTCGGATCCCATAATACTTAAGAATTTACATTTCTGTTTGACTTATAATTTATACTATATCTTTGGGAGATCCCCTTGCCCTATCTCATTAGTTAGTATTTTGAGAATTGTGTTAATGAACTTTACTACTCAGTTCTGTTTAACTCTTTAATAAAAAGTTAATTTTGAATCCTAGTACTTTATTTCTATTACCTCATTAAAATTACAATCTTGTTTTTTCAGCCTAGAGGATTTCGCTACCCCTTCCTCATGTAAGGCTCGGAGACTTGACTTCTCTCAATTTCTTTCATCAAGAATTGTTGAGCGTTTAGATACGGGGATGTCCAATATAAAGGTAGCTCATAAAATTTCAATAAACCGATTCAAATATTAATAACAATGCTAAATTAAGTTTAGTATGTTTTCTATTTTCTAAAAAATCTTTTAAAAAACCTACATTGTGTTTAGAAAAGTGATTCTCAAAATTTCCTTAGTCATTTACATATAGGTTTGGGGCACTTACCGGTAACCCCCTTCCCCCCCGAACTAAAGTTAAAAAGGCATAAAAAACGAAGATAGAAAATAACTTTAATTTAAACATATTGTACAAAGTACAATTATTATATTAATACTCATCATATAATAATAATAATAATAGGTATTTATAATGTGCCCTTCGGCTGTTAGGACTCTCAGAGCGCAGGTTGTGTAGCGAGTGTAGAGAAAGCTTACAGGGTAGAGAAGGCAATTCTGTAGAGATGAGTCTTCAGGAGACGTTTAAAAGTAGCAAGGGAGGGAGAGGATCGGACTTTCGCAAGAAGAGCATTCCATAATCTAGGAGCACAAACTGGGAAGGAACAGTCACCCATCGAGCAGAGGACAGAACGAGGAGTGTTCAGGAGGGAAGCTAGGTTGGACCGGAGTGCCCGAGGAGTTTGACGACAGGAGAGGGCAGGCGAGAGATAAGGTGGAGCCTCGAAGTTTAGGGCCTTGTAGGTGATGAGAAGAATTTTATAGTGAGTACGGAAGCGAATAGGTAACCAGTGTAGCTCCTGTAACAGAGGCATCGTTGAAGAGAACCGAGGGCGGCGAAGGAGGAACCGGGTAACATAGTTTTGAACTAGTTGTAGGGGGCGAAGTGACGAAGAAGGGAGATTGCCTAGAAGAGAATTGCAGTAGTCTAAGCGTGAGATGACAAAGGAATCAATAGCAGTCTCAAGGCTTCGTCGATAAAAATGGGATCAAACACGTGAGAAGTTGTGGAGAAAACTGAGGGAAGACTTACAGATACGATGGATGCGCGATTTAAACGAGAGTTACTCATCTAAAATAACACCAGGATTCCTGACGGTATTATAGAACGCGACATTGGTTTTCCCAAGGTTAAGGGAGAGGAAGAGAGCTGTAGATTTCTCCACCACCGAAGCAGTAGCAACAAGAAGAACTTCAGTTTGATCATGGTTAAGTTTGTGAAAGTTGACAGACAGCCATTCGTTTATGGAGGTTTAGGGTTGTCGAGGAATACTTTTGTCAATGAATGCTATTTTTGTTGTTTTAAGGAAGAGCCGGTCTCATCCTATTAATTATGCAAAACAACAATACTTCAATATTGGCTGAGTGTACTTTTTAAGTACTTTATTGCTGAGAGAGTGTCACAGTGTTTAATCGATTTTTAATGAAGAGGCGTCTCAAACACGTAAGGATTTAAGAGAAACGCCCAGGAATTATCCCAAAATAAACATATATTTTAAATTTAACAATTAACTACCAAAAAAAAACAGTAAAAATATTTATATCCACCTACTAAGATAACTGAGGCTAAACTTGTTGGCAACCCGGCCTATTCCAATATCTGTTCACGATAAAAATAAAAAGATAGGCTTCACGTAAACAAACCAATTGCCAATTAATTATTTTATCATGACCCTTTTTGATTAGCGTTAAACATCAAATTAAATTACACTCTTCTACTATCAAACCTGACGGGGTTCACGCACAATGGTTTCTACTTCCGTTAAATCGAGTAACATAATACAATCATACTAACACAATACGAATATAAATGATCATTCTAACTTACATGACCGAAGGGATCAGGGGTTGCCGGATGTCACTGGAGAGCTTTTCTCGCGCTTCAGAGAGTTGGAGTGGCTGATGGTAGATTTTCTTCGAGATAAAAAGGAGGTAAAGGGGGGGAGGCGATGTTAACTACTTATTGCAACTTTGCCTCCTGTTAGGTTTAAAAGATTGAGAGAGTTGTCGTGCTCCTGACTCAAGAAGTCCTCTTCTGGATGCTCTTGAAGCCTATTTGTATCCTAGTCTTTAACGCTGGGTGCCCAACTAGTTTTGGGGTATACGAGAGGATTTCTACCGTACTTAACAAATGGAACCCCGTTGGGGGATTCGTTCTTCTCCTCTCACTCTTACGTAGCTTGCACTTTGACGGTCACTCGAGTGTGAGGGGGTTTTCTTTTCTCCAGTCAGACTTCTTCTAAGTCTTTAAAGGATTCTTTGGTATAGCACCAATACAAAACTTTACATTCTAGTTTAATTCGGCACTGGGGGGGGGGAGGATCGATTTTCTCGAACTGATCCTTTATCGTCTCTCCTCGAATAATCTTGACTGGCTGAAGGATCGATCTTCTCGAACTGATCCTCTATCGTCTCTCACCGAATAATTTCTTTTTCTTTCCTTCAGGGGCTTATTTACAAGCGGGCGACGGCCCATCTAAGAAAAAAAGGGGCAAGGCCGCAGATGGGAAAGCGAGGGGTAAGGCCAAATAGGGAAGAGCGAGGGGTGAAGGGGTTGACACCGCGGTGCCCAAGTCGGCTTGTTAATTAGAGACACCACCAACCGTCACCATCCTTGGAGTGCCTTTTGACTGGCACCGCTTTTTGGTGATATAACCAGATATAACCACGGGCCTACGGATCTCGTAGGTAATTAGATCTTTTGAGCGCCGTTTGAGGGCCTTTGGTGGTTACCTTAACATAGATGGTCACTCCAACTACCTGTGCGTCGGGGAGATCAAACAGGGTAGGCAGTTAGACTGTTATTCTCCAGCTAACATTCCCACGACTCTCCTCATGTGGCTCGATTTTCCTGCTTTCTCCGCTGAAGGGGGGAGACTTTAATGCATACATCCGCTTGGCGCTTCCGGGAGGCATTATGTTGTAATTCCTCTTTCTCTATAAGGGTGAAAGGACACAGTGAATGAGGAAAGGTATATCTGAATGCCATCAGCATAGATGTAGAAGGACAGGCCCAAATCGCTAAGAAGGGATCCAAGAGGCAGTAAGTATATGCGAAAGAGGAGGGGACCAAGAACTGAGCCTTAAGGTATCCCAAAACGAATGGGCGCAGAGGTTATCGAGCGCGACCGACTAATTCAGGTAGGAGAAGTATGAGCAGACCAATCAAATGCAGTGACCAAGAGACCAAGGAAAGTGTGAAAGAAGAGGAGAGGTCTAGGACGAATAAAATGGACGTGCGACCCCTATCAGCTGCTCTACGTAAACCGTCTGAAACATTAAGAAGAGCGGTTTCAGCAGAGTGATTTGATTGAAACCCGACTGGTACATTTCATCGATATTGCAGTTAGAAATATGTTCATTAAGGCGAGAGATAACGACTCTGTCGAGGACCTTAGAGAGGAGGGAAGCTGCGAGATAGGGTGATAGCTAGATGGTTCGGAGGGGTTAAGGTGTGTTGTTTTAAGGATAAGACGAATTAAGGCATGTTTGAAGAAAGAGCGAACCACCCACGTGGAAAGTGAAGTGTTAATGAGATGAAGAATCAGTGGGAGGGCAGCAGGGAGAATTTGGTGGAGAAGTTTGGGTGGAAAGACGTCATTATGGAGTCCAGATTTGTTAGAGCGTGTGATAAGGGCAGTTAATTCCTCAGACGACGCCCGAGTGAGGACGTTAAGCGGCAAGGGAGTATGGTTAGGGAGAACAGCATGGGCTTGTTCATATGACTGAGGTATTACGGCCTGAAGGTTAATAACTTTATCAGAGAAAAATGTAGAAAAAATACAGGGGTTGATGGAGAGGAAAGAATTGGAGGAAATGGGGCTAGGCGAGGAAAAATGAGAGAGGAGAGGAAAGATAGTCTGAGGGTCATTCTTGCTCTCAGCAAAAGTTTGCGTGAATGAGCCTAACGCGCTGATTTTAATTTGGAAGAATAAGTTGAAGTAGCAAGGTGATAGGTAAGTGAGTTGGGGTCGTATCCTGCCCACGGGAGCGTGCCTTACGAAGGGCTCGTTCATGAGCACGTAAGGACCTCCTTGATCGAAGGAGTTCCATGGTGAACCAAGGGGCGCGGTGATGGCGGATTGAAGAAGGAGTGATAAGGGGGGCGTGCGCGTCAAGGCAGGCAGGTAATGATTAAAGCAGAGAGTTTAAGGTTTGGTCAGGTGAAGCAGTAGCATCATTAGGAGGTAGGGCAGAAACAACATCGTTAAAGAGAGAAGTACTATCAATTGAGGATATTAGGTGGTAGGGAATATAGAATTTAAAATTGACCAAGAAGTGGTCGGAAATCGTATTAGAAAGGTCAGTTACTGTAGAGAAATTATAACATAACGCCACCCAGAGGGCCAAGCGGACATATATATTAACATCCCTCTTTGGGGAGAGCGAGAGAAACGTACCAGAAGATGAACGGCGTGAGAACGTTAGTCGTCTGAATAACAGTCTAACTGCCGAAGGGCTCTAATCTCCCAGCCGAGTGGGTAGTCGAGCCATGCTGCAGGACCAAGGTAGCCGCAAAAGGCCATTTAGAAGCTCTCAAAAGATCCGATTACCTACGAGGTCAGGATACCCGCAGTCAGAGCGCCAAAAAGCGGTGTCAGATAAAAAAAAACACCGAGGACAAATAATGTGACTGTTGTCGGTGCCTCTACTTTAGGAGCAGAGCTGGGCTCCGCGGTGCCACCACCACTCACCCTTCGCGCTCCCCTCAGTGCATTACCCCGTCTCCCTTAGGTAAGGCGGTCTCCGGTCTATAAATAAGCTCGGTAAGGATAGAAAGGAGATTATTATTCTGGCAGAGACGATAGAGGACTAGATTATTGTGATCAGTCCCACGCCCAGTTCCGAACTCGACTTCTAAGACTTAGAAGTTCGTCTCGTTTTCTTATCGGTGCCAAACAGGAATTTCGGGAGCAAGACAAAAGATGATCCGCTCACCCTCGAGGGACTATCAAATTGCCTTCTCAGTAATTGTGAGAGAAGAAGAATTAATCCCAAATGAAGTTCCATTTAAGTACTTTCGGAATCACCTCGTAAACCAAAGCCCAGTTGGGCAACCCTGCAAAGAAGACGAGGATACTTGAAAAACTCAAGAGCTACCAAGAAGAGTAATCCTTGAGCCAGAAAGCACAACTCCTCTCTCCGTCTTTTACACGTATAACCGGATAGATAAAGTTATAAGAAGAATTAGACATTATTTTCTACCGTCTCCTGGACAATCACCATCCGCCCTCTGTAACGCGAAGAATCGTGAAAAATCCAATATAGCGACATCCGTCAACCCCTGTTCTTTTCAATGTCATATAAGTCCGGATGACTATATATCTTTGTTTTGATTAAGTAGAAATTTAATGCTGTACCCAAGCTAACTAAAGGAGAGATAATGTTTAGTGACTCTCTGTCATATTTTTAGTTAGATTAGTGGAACGTAAATTGTTGCTAAATGCTGTACTAAAAGGTCTCCATAAATTAAGTAACTAGCAATTGGTTTGTTTACGTAGAGCCTACTTTGCTTTGATCAGGACTCGCGTCATGTAATATGCCCTTATTCGATTCTTTCGAACCATGTTAAAATTATAGAATTTAGTGTAAATATTTGAGTTAATTGATAAATTAAAAAGATATATATTTTTGGTTAATTCTTGGTGTTTTACTAGCTCCTTACGTGTTGACCGGCTCTTTCCTTAAAAGTGATTAAACGCTGTGGTACTCTCATAATACAGTAATTAAAGAGTCCCCTCAGCCAATAGAGGAATTGTTTCTCTTCCTAAGTTGTAGTGTCAGACTGGCGTGCTTAAGTCATTAAATCTATAATTCTCTGACAAAAAGAGGGAGCCACAATTCGTCGACAGTTACTGTTAGATTAGAGATATGGAGGTTCGAGATGACTAAGTCCAGGGTATTACCATGTATGTGTGTAGGGGATGACACATGTTGCGTTAGAGAGGAGAGGTCGATGATGTCAATGAATGCACGAAAAGTCTCATTTTGGCTAGGAAGATTGAAGTCACCGAGAATAAGGAGAGAACCAGTAAAGGATAGGTCGGAGAGTTGGTTACTGAACTCCTCGAGAAATAAGGCCGGAGACGAGCTGAGAGGGCGGTAAAGGACCACATTAGTTAGAGCGGGCACAGCACGTGAGACAGCAATGAGAGCCTCAAATGAGGGTAGGGGAGAGAGAAGATTCAGGGAGAAGAATGAGTTGGAAATCAGTGCAACTCCCCCTCCACGGTGGCTCCGAGGAACATACAGGAAAGAATGACCTGGAGGGGTTGGAAGGCCAAGGAAGGAAACCCTAGTGCTAACAACGAGGTCATAGAGATAGATTCTCCGACTTAATGGTCAGGCTCCTAATGTTCAGAAGAGACGCCGACAGTGCCTGCTCATCATTACAGGAAGAAGGGGGAGATTTGGATGCGTTAGGTAAAAGAAGAATGGTAGTGAGTAAGAGGATCCTAGGGGACGCCGAAAGTCTCGGCCCCCTCCTAGTCGGGCAAGTTAGGGAGATACCAGCCCCCTTTATCTTCGCTTATGTAGCTAGCGAAAGACTATAGTTTGAAGAGTTGAGTGAGAGGAATGAGCCCCTACCATACATAGTGGGGGAGAAAGGGGGGAGCAAAGGCGAGAATTATAAAGAACGCAACAAACGGGAAAACTTAACCTAAACTTGACATAGAAAGTGGGGAAGGGTTCGCCGAGGCAAGGCGTGAGAGTGGGAGAAGGTTAGCCAGGACGATGCGATTCAGGGAATAGTAACCGAATCGAATAAAAAAGGAAGACAAAGAGCAAGTACGTGGCAACAAATGAATCAATGGAGTAAAAAGGAAAAAGCAAGTTAATATTTAAGCAAAAGAAATAAATGGCTATATACAAATAAAAATAGATAGCGATATACAGATGAGGTAAAAAAGGATCTCAGCTTCAGGACGCGGGATCTCGTCTACAAGCTATAAGGAGCTAAAATGGACGTGGGTATAGAGTAATTATGGTTAATGAAATTCTATTTGTTCTATGAGCATATTTTTCAGGAAGTAATGTATTAGTATGGAAATGTAAACCACTTTCAGACAAACAGGGTTTATGATGCCAAATGAGAATGGGGTAAACATGTAAACCCCAGTGTTGGTGTGATGTCAGTTTATATGTTCTGTACTTCAAAGGACCAATATGGTGGTACCCCTTCAATATTAACTGAAATCAAGCAAATAGGATTATAAGCAGGAAAGAATTGTAAGAAGCTCACCATGGCCTACTTTTCAAGCGAACAACGCAGTTTTAAAATAGAATAATGTTCTTAGTTAATTTTTAAATGCAAATGCGGCCGTAAAATAGAAACTGACAAAAATATGCAAAGAAATACATCTTTTTCCCCGTCGCTATAAACTTCCACAATCATGATATGAAGTGTATATATAGGTGAATTGGTGGGTCATCAGGGAAGGAACAGCTCTTGGGAACAAGCCTCAAATGGATTGGAGTAGCAGGAAATATGTTTAAATTTAAAAAAAATGGAATCACTTTTCTTTTATACACATATAATATGGTCGTAGGATTTTATCATGGCGATAAAAGAATTTAAATTTGAATCTTAGATTTTTAGTCGCGTGCGCTTTGTCTCCGTTTTGCTTTTTTTTTTGTTTTGGTGTTAACATCATAACTATTCGGCTGATTCTAAGCAAATTTGAAACCATTATGTCGTTTTACATTCGTTTCTATAAAGTAATTACCCAAGTCCCCACAAGGTTAGCCGGCGAATTATTTTGTTTTGGCAATAACATCATAACTATTTGGCCGATTCTAAAGAAATTTGAAACCCTTCTGTTGTTTTATATTCTCCTTCGAATGATTAAACTGCCAAAGTCCTACCAAGATTACTCCGAGAATTATTGATTGTTTTGAAGGTCGTAAGGTCATGAATCACAATAAGTGAGAGTACGCAACTTTGGTTAGCAGACTTTGTTGTTAACTTGCTTTTGTGAGGGGAATTTTGATGAACATCATATATTTATCTATCTGATTTAATTTAATAAATTAAAGTATGTATGTATGTCTATTTATTTATCTATGGCAGGCTAGTATAATATGATTCATTCATATATTTATGCGAAAGCAAATTACCAAGTTAAAATTTTGGGGTGCTGGTGTAAAAAGTGTTTTATTTGAAGATGATGTGGCAACATTCCAACATACTCGCTGGTTATCGTTTGGTCTTAAATCAAACTAAAATTGTAAACAAAATAGAGAAATAAAGACTAATAGAGAAGAGTGAGCAAAGCGGCAATTTCATAGAAATCCTATGGGGATTTTGGGAGATTGTGAATCGTTTAATGTCTCGTAATAAGGTGGAATATCTCCCTGCACCTGCTTTTTAATGGACTTTTGGGTGGATAACTAGGATTTCAATAGATAAGTACACCTCTTAATTACTTTACCGTCTTTCCAGTTTGCCAAGATCGTTTTTGAATGCAGATTTAAACGTCTGGTTATTGCCTGTAAATAGCACTGGTTGAGAACGCGGAAAAATGAACAAAACTGGATATTTAAAATACACTTTTATTTCCACTCAATGCACGTGTTATCACACAATACACGTGTATTTCTACTCGAATTAGTTTTATTACTAATCAATACACATTTATTACAGCTCATTGTACCCTTATTGCCACTCAATATGCTTTAATTTCCAGCCAATACAGACATATTGCAACTCCGTTCAGTTTTATCACTCATTACACGTATATTACCAGGTAATGCACGTTTATTGACACCCATTACACTTTGATCACCACTCAATTCACATTTTTATCGCTCATTTCACTTGTATTGCCACTAACTACATGTTTATTACCACTAGCTACACTAGTATTGCTACTTAATGCACATTTTACGAATCCTTGCTAGACTCTAAAATCTAGCATTGAAACATAACCTCGGCTAGTAGTTAAGGAAGAAATGTAGTCTTGAATGTGTAAATGGAAAGATTAATGTTCTTATCATTCGCCCCACAATAAAAGTGTAGCAAAGTTGTTCTTTCCCACCATTGATTTGTGGAAGGCAGTAAATTTAGCGTGCGATGTATTTACTAGAGTATACTCACTTATTTATTTATATGTTCATTTCACTTTACATACTGTGAATTTTACTATCGATCGATACTCGATCGACGAATTTACATAAGGACTGGCAAATAGTAGTTCTTTATATAAGTAACGCGCCATTTTTTCATGTCTATCATTAATTTATGAAGAGGAATAATGGATAGCAGGTTCGGTTTATGCTAGTCTAGTTTCTAAACACGAAACATCGGTACTTGGATGGCTACATCAGCCTCATTCAACTCTGCCTCGTGCTTTAAAAAAGAAAGGTAAGTTTTTATGATTGAGTTAATGGATTCTTTACGACCTTTCAATCAACATTTGCCTATGTCTTCTTTCCCGACTATAAAGACAACCATTTTTGATTAAGATTGTTACAGGAGACGGAAAGCGAGTTATGTTAAATAATATTAAACTTCTTAGACAAAGGATTAAACTTGAGTGTAAAACAATATAGTAGATGAAACAAGGGCCGAATCCAAGGAAGAGTCTCTCGTGCGCTTGGTGGTATATGAATGGCATAATAATCCATTTTGAACTTTTGACCCCAAATCAGACTCTCGCAAAAGAAGTTTACTGTACTCACTTAGACCATTTACATGGAGCACTTGAAGATAAAATGGCATAATTAATGAAGGTCTCCGAGTTTCGCCGTCTCCTTTAAAAAGGTTAAAAATTCCTCTTCTACGCGGCTGAAATTAGTCGTGGGGCCCCATTCAGGTTTTTCTGTTTTGGGGCCAGGTGTAGAAACCCACTTTATTTACCCTACAGTTGAAACCAGGCTCTCTTCGGTGGCTCCTGCTGAAGTAAAGAAGAGGAATAAAGAGGAGACTGCAACAGGTAATTGACCTTGGGGCAGAGGACATAGCAGTCTCAACCCCAATCCCCCACCACGGGGAAGCTTATCGTGCGAGAGACACCAGAGAAGAGCTAAACAAATTCGATTCGGAAATAATGAGTCAAGCGTCCATAATCGCACATCTTAGCGTCATCAAATAACTACGTTTGGAGCTGTTTAGTGAATTACGTTAACCTAATTAAGATTTCAACAACAGAATAGGTAGAAAAACCTTAAAATAAATAAAAATTATAGTCAAACGTTTTTTACAAACATAGTATTGAATAATTAATAGAAATTGGTGAAAATTATCCATAACACTATTTTAAAAACGGGATTTTTTTTAAGGTTTTGAATAATAGATATTATTTTCCTCTTAGTTCGGTTATGACCTAGGTATATTGTAAGTTTTTCTACAAATTCATTATAAAAAATCAATGAGATTTTATAAAAAAATATGGAAGTTCAGAGCAAATGAAAGTGATTATCGAATGTTGTGGAATTTTTTAAGACTAAAAGAATCACAAAGGCGAACTTCAGGAAATTTCTAAAAAAATTACCATGGTTGCTATTTTATTATATTTTTTGGTATATTAGAAGGTTTTTTCGAAGATGCTTTTTAAATAGATTTTCAGTTTTAATCTTTAGCATTAGGAAAAAGCTTCTGGCCCCTAAAAACGAGTAAAGCAAAAGAAATTATTAGAGGAAATTTTTATGGAGAGAAAAAAAAAGAATTGTCAGGATTGTTTTTTCGGTATTTAAAAAGATTTCTGATAAAACTTTTGTTTTGGCAATTTAGACCTAGAAAATAATGATCTATTTTAAAAATAAATAGATAAAGAGTAATTTATTAGGAGACAAGAGTAACGGTTTCGCAACGCTTGCGCTTAGCGGGCAGATCTCGGTCTGTGACCAACGCCTAACCGGCTTTGGCAAAGGCCTATTGGTCTAAATATTTTTAAATAGTTTTGAAACATATCTCCTAATAATTTTCCCTTGATCTGATAAATTTTTAAAATGGGTGTATCATTATTTTCTAAGATTAAATAAAGCTTCCGAAATAGTTTTATCGGAAGTATTTTTAAATACTGAAAGAAAAATCCTAAGGATTTTTTTTCTTCATTTAAATTTGCTTTAATAATTTCACCTTTCTTTACTCGTTTTTAGGGGCCGGTCGCTGTTTCCTCCTGATAAAGAAAACCGAAACCTGGGCGCTTCGGCATAGCGAGAGACGCGGTTCAATGCCTGTTGGAGTCGACGCTCCAGAGTTGGCATCTGTGCAGCGCCAAAAGAGATCGAAAGGTCGTCCACGTAGAGCGTAGCGAGAACATCTTCAGGCAGCACCGAGGTGATGCCGTTGATGCTCAGGGCAAAGAGTGTGACACTGAGGACACTTCCCTGCGGGACACCCTCTTCCTGCTCCTTAAGGCCGGAGAGGGCTCCCCCCACCCGGACGCGGAATCGACGATCTCGCAAAAATTCAGATATAAAAATTGGGAGGCGTCCCCTCGCCCCCATCGTGTGGAGAGTCTCCATGATACCGTATCGCCATGCGGTATCATAGGCCTTCTCCACATGGAAAAAGACCGTGTCTACGGAGAAAAGCCTCGCAGACGACATTTTACAATCGGAGCAAAGCATCCGACGTGGAGTGGAACTTGCGGAAGCCGCACTGTGCGGAAGACAGATGGCCTCCGCTATCCAGGAAAAAGGCTAATCTAACATTTACCAATTTCTCCATCAACTTACACACGCAAGAGGTTAGAGAGATTGGGCGGAAACCAGGCGGTTTAGAGTGATCTCTTTCCGGTTTGCGAAAGGCGAGCACAGTAGCAATTCGCCAGGAGTCTGGGAGAAGACCTTCCACCCATATCCTGTTGAACAAATCTAACAGAAAGGCTATGCCTCGCTCAGCCAGGTGTCAAAGCATCGCGTACGGGACATCGTCAAGACCATGGGCAGTGTCCGCCCAATTGTTCTCCGCCTCTGGAGGTAAAGTCCCTCCGGCGGCCTTCCGCGACATCACGACGTGCATTGAATGCTGGCGGAGCAGCATCATGGCTAGAGAATGCGAAAAAAGCGGTCGTTAAGGATTCCGCTACGGACGCGGGGGGAAGGGTCCTGCGAGAACTTGCCCCGAATCTTTTTGACTCGCTTCCACACCTCAGCTAAAGGGGTCTTCCCGTTAAGTGAAGACACGTATGCCCGCCAAGAAAAGCGGCGGGCGTGCTTCGAAATATACCAGAACCTAGCCCTAGCCCGACGAAATTCCGCGACAGTGAAATCGTTCGGGCGGCGCTTATAGCGCATGTAGGCATAACGCTTCTGTTTGAGGGCCGTCTCACACTCGGCCGACCACTATGGGAGTGGTCGGCGTGCAAAACGGCCGGATGTCCTAGGAATAGTAGTCAGGCCCACGGCGATGAGGTTGCCGGAGAAGAACTCAACGGCCTCATCTACCGACCTAAACTCCTCGACTGAGATAGAGAATTCAGTCATTTCCTGAAATGCAGGCCACCGCGCCCGCGTTAAGCACCACCGAGGTGGGCTCTCAGGCGACAGTTGCCCTGAAAATGATATTTGAATGGGAAAGTGATCCCTACCATGGAGGTCATCGACGACCCCCCTATCAAAATCAGGCTGTGCATCCGAGGAGCACAAAGATAGGTCAAGGCAAGAAAATGAAGCGCTTCTCGGACAGTGATGCGTAAACTCATCCACATTTAGGACGCTCAACTCAGGTTATTCGATTAGATCGGCAAGGACTTGTCCCCTGGGATTTATGGAGTAATCTCCCCAGAGAGGATGCCTGCCGTTCAGATCTCCAAGCAAGAGATAGTGCCTTGGCAACCGTGCCACAACGCCGTGGAAGTCCCCCTCGTCGAAGTCAGCTGACGGTGGAATGTACGCAGAAATGATAGTATACCTCCTATCCAGGTGCAGCTGCAAAGCCACTGCCTGAAAGGAGGTATCTTAAGAAAAAGGAAGAACGGAGACATCATGCCGGGTGTAACCGCACATCCCCCAGCCCGGCCATCCCGTGGTGGTGGGGTCGCAAGACCCTTAAAACACCATAAGGGCGGGCAGGGCGCAGGCGCCTAGCATGGTCTCCTGCAAAACATAGCTAACGGGGAACGGGATGAAACTAGCCTCCGCAGATCCTCCCAGTTGGCCCGGAATCCACGGCTATTCCATTGAAGGAATATGCCCTCCAGGCCTAGCTCGGAGGAGACGCGGGGGCCTTCCTCGAACTGAACACCCTCACGGGAAAGGCCGTACGCTTTCCGGGGGCAGAACCCTGGGCGCTGTTAGCCGGACAAAGCGCTGAAGGCGCTGTCGCCTTCGAGGACTTATTGGAGGAGGTTGGGCTCGCCATGTGAGTCTTTTCCTCCGTCCGCCTCAAAACCTTAGGCGGGCGTTGCCGCTTCGGAGGCGGGAGCCCTCTTTTCGAGGAACCACCGTTTCCAAAGCCACTCGCTCCACCTTGGGGCGTAGGCGAAGAAGCTGAAGCTCCTTTGTTGCTGTCCTCCTTTTGGTTGACAGCTTCAGAAACCCCCGAAGATGGCCTAGCGACCATCCTCAGGGGTGTTGCCTCCTGTGAGCCTAACGACTCGGTGGGGGCGCGTGGCCGTTTCGCCTTACGGGAAACGGTCACGCTGGGGAAAGAGGTGGGAGCCCTGGTTTTAGCCGGGGCAGGGTATGAACCCATTTTGCCACCAGATCTACCAGGGGAGTGCCCAGGTTGGGTAGAGCCCGCAGAAGGGCTCCGAATGGGTGCGGAAACAACCGTCCTTGTTGGCCTGGATGGGCCAGGAGCAGAGGGTGCCTTTCTAACTATTGAGGCATATAACGTCCCAGGGAGAGCCGGGCGCGCCAGGACCAAGTCCTTAGCCTCACGGAATGTGAGTAGATCCTTGGCCTGAACGGCAGGATTTCTTTCTCAATGAGATATGCACCACCTTGCTTTGAAGAAGCAGGGTGCGGCTCTCCGCAATTGACACACTTGGCCACACACGAGTTGGACTTATCGTGCGCAACCTTGGAGCAATTTACACAGACTTCGGGTGACCCCGACTTTGCACGTCTACATGAGCGATTCGTATGGCCAAAGCGGTGACAGTAATAGCACCGCCGCGGCAGTGGCACGAATGCCTTCGCGCGGTAGCGGTACCAACCGGCACGCACCGACTCAAGGAGCTTGTCACAGTCGAACGGGACGAAGAGTGTAGGGGTGGGTCTCGAGGCCCCTCCCGGTTTTCTCATCACACGTTTGACCTTGACCGCCCCATGGTCGGCCAGCTCTAGGGTGATGTCCTCAATGGAGTAGTCAACGAGTTCCCTCGCATAAACTACTCCTTTCACAAAGTTCATGGTAGAGTGTGGTGTCACACTCACTGGGGTGCCATGGAGTTTCCGAAGAGCACTTATCTTGGCCACCTCGGCGGGATTGGCCGCATTCGCCAGAAGGCTCCCGTCCGAGAAACGGGTCACCTTCGGCTCTCTACCAATTGCACTAGCTAATCCTCTCCTTTGATGGATTATGTTGCCCTTTGACAACATGGTACCATCAGTGGAACGAATAACGAGGAAGCGTTTGAAGCCAGTGGGCTCGAAAACGCCAGGTAACCTCTAAATCAGGGGCCCTGATGTCATCGGGGCTCCGCCCTGTGCACTTTTCGTCTTCGTCATAGTCAGGAGCTCCGTCCCCGGGGGGGAGCGCAAGGGGGCTGGATGTGCCGATCTTGGCTTGGTCGCTTGCCAGAGTGGCAGCACACCCATCCGTCCCCGTAGCCCCCGCGGATGGAGAGGAGCCCCGAGTCTTCTTAGTCTTTCTTGTCTTCCTTTTCAAATTAGGAAAGGAGGGCGGGGAATGAACCCGCTTCTCACCTCCGCCGGTAGAAACCCCTGGGCCAGATGGACCGGCCTCAGCCAGGTCCTTCTCCGAAATGGAGAAGGTCCTGGTGGTCGCAGGGGCACCATCCGGAGGAGATCTCTCCCCTACTTGTACTGCCTCAGAATGCCCAGCCGTTTGAGGAGGACCTTGCATAGGAGCGGATTTGGGTTCGGTATTTGGCGCCGAACTCGGATTCCCCCCCATGGATACCCCTACCGTCTGAGGCTGGGTTTCCCCAAGGAACATGCCTATCAAAGGAGGGGCCTCCAGTTGGCCATCCCCTTCCAGGACATCGCAGGTCTCCTTGGCAGTGTCGCCAGTCTTGTGTGGGGAGGCACAGGCCTTGACCCCGGCAAGGTTTCAAATTCTTTCCAGCAGGTCTTTTGAGGGAAGTGCCTGAAGGGGCCTGGCTTCCCTCTCCCCCCTAAGGGGGTTTACCCTACCGAGCCACTTACACGAGGGGCGGTCGGCAATTTGCTGCCTGCTGGCTTTCTTGGCAGTCCCCTTGGAAAGCTCGCGCTTCGCTGCGCGTATAACAGCCATTCGAGCTATTTGCATCACGCCTATTTGGCATTTGAAACCTCTTTTTTCAACCCCTTAAACGCCCTTTGAACCCTTTTTAACTTCAATCTAAGCAAAAAAAACCCTTTAAAATCCAAATAAACTTTGTTAATTATTAACCTACACCCTACAAAAATTCATTCAATCTTAATTTCTTCCTTTTAACAACCGTGAATTCGTCATTTTTTATTATTATTATTATTATTATTATTATTATTGATATTCTTCTTCTCCTTCTCTCCATCTTTTTCCCCTTCTCCTTTTCAATCTCTTCTTCTCCTCCTCCTTCTCTTTCTCCTCTCGTCCTGCTCCTATATATTCTCTTATATCTCTTCTTTTTGTCCCCCTCTTCTTTTTATTTTCTTCTCATCCTCTTCAATATTTTCTTCTATTTCACCTATTTATTCTATGCTTCTCCTCCTCTACTTCTCCTCCTCATATACTTCTCTTGATCTTCTTTTTTTCTTTCGGCTCTTCTTCTTCTTCTCGTACTCTTCCTATTCTTCTTTATTTTCCAATCCTCATCCTTTTCTTAAACTTCTACTTTCCTTCTACTCTTGCTCTTCTTCTTTTTTCACTTCTTTCTTCTCTTCTCCTTCTTCTGCCCCTGCATTTCTTTCTATTTAATCCATCTCCAAATTCCCTTCCTTAAAATATATTGTTTGGAGCAAAAAGAGCAGCTTCTCCACTCCTCCTTTAGGTCTAATCGCTTTTGGGCGCCAGTCGCGATTTCCTCCTCATAAAGATTTAAATTTAAAATCTATTTTAGAAAAAACTCGATAAAATTTTCGAATATATAGAAAAATAAAATAAAGGAGCAGCCATGGTTAATTTTTTATAATTTTCCTGAACTTCCCATAATAATAATGATAACAAGCCGCTGTTCTCTTCCTTAACAGGAAGAGCTTGGTTACACAGGCACCCCTGCGGGGTGTGGCCTACGGCCTTATTTGCTAAAATCTTAACCGCCTTTTTTAATCCCTTTTATAGACTCTTTATTTTAACACCCTGAACACCTTCTTCTTCTTCTTCTTCTTATTCCTCTTCTTCTTCTTCCTCTTTCTCTTCTTCATCTTCATCTTCATCTTCGATGTACGCTGCTTCGTGTGAATTCTGATTTGGTTAAGTATGTGCGTAAGAGCGGGAAGTCGGTGAGAGCTCCGTGGCTTAGTCCGTTAATACTACGCTTAATCCGGGACCGAAATAGAAAATTTAAAATTCATAAAAACAATGGGTCAGTTATAAGTCGGCAAAATTACATAGATTCTCGTAGGGAAGTTAAACGTGCGGTCAGAGATGCGAAGAGGAAGTATGAAATAAACCTCGCTAAGGATTCAAAGAATGAACCGAAACGGTTTTATGGGTACGTAAATAATAGGAAACCCGTAAAAGGATCGATAGGGCCGATCAAAGATAAGGATGGTCGTTTGACTGAACTTCCGACAGAAATGTCTAAAATTTTAAATGAGCATTTTACGAGCGTGTTTACTGTGGAAGATTCTTCCGAATTGGAATCGTTAATTGGGGAAGTTCGTAGTGCTGATAAATGCATATCCGATGTAAGTATAAAGGACGAGGAAATTCTTAAATTTATTAAGCTAATGAAAAAGTCGAAATCTCCGGGCCCCGATGGGGTATATCCAATTCATTTAAAGGAGCTTCAAAATGAACTCGTTAAGCCATTGCGTGAAATTTTCAATCGCTCATTAGAGGATGGCGTAGTTCCGTTGGATTTCAAGCGAGCAAACGTTACACCTATATTTAAGAAGGGGAATAGATTTGAAGCAACGAATTTTCGGCCTATTAGTCTAACTTCGGTAGTTGGGAAGCTTTTAGAATCTGTAATTAAAGATAGAATAGTGAGCCACCTCGAGGCAAATAAGCTGATTAACGATACCCAGCATGGATTTAGGCGTGCGAGATCGTGCTTGACTAACTTGCTCGAATTCTTCCACAAAATGATTTGCGTGTACGATGAAAGCAAAGCTGTAGACGTAATATATTTAGACTTTAAAAAGGCGTTCGACACCGTCCCCCACCAAAGGTTATTAATGAAAGTTAAAGCGATTGGGGTGACTGGTAAGATTTTAAACTGGATTAGAAATTGGCTGAAAGATCGCTCGCAGCGGGTAGTAATAAATGGGGAATGTTCAGATTGGGCCAGCGTTAGTAGTGGGGTACCGCAGGGCTCTGTTTTAGGCCCTTTATTGTTTTTAATTTATATTAACGATTTAGATAAAGGCATACTTAGTCGGATTTCGAAATTTGCGGACGACACGAAGCTGGGTAATCGTGCCTATGTAAGATCGGATGTCGATAAATTGCAGGGGGACCTAAACTCGATTGCCAATTGGGCGGACAAGTGGCAAATGGAATTTAATTTAAGCAAATGCAAGGTAATGCACTTGGGTTGCCATAATTTAAGAGTAGATTATACCATGAAAGGCCAAGTCCTCGACGCGGTTAAATTAGAAAAAGACTTGGGAGTATTAGTCTCAGACGATTTTAAATTCTCGAAGCAATGCGCGGATGCGTGTAAAAAAGCAAATCGCGTTTTGGGTTATATCGCGCGCAATTTCACCTTCAAATCTAAGGATGTAATTTTACCTTTATATAAATCCCTTGTGCGGCCACTTCTCGAATACGCTGTTCAATTTTGGGCTCCATATTTAATGAAAGATATTGCGCAATTAGAAAGAGTGCAGCGTAGGGCTACGAAATTAATTCCAGAGCTGAGGAATAGATCATACGAGGAAAGGCTCAGGGCTTTAGATTTGCCATCGCTAGAAAGCAGAAGATTACGTGGCCAGCTAATAGAAGTATTTAAAATACTAAAGGGTTTCTCAAACGTGGACTTTCGCAATCTGTTCGAACTGGATCATAGGGGAAATACTCGTCAGCACGGGTTAAAATTAGTGAACAAGCGTTTTAACACTAGTATAGCCCAAAACTATTTTACATTTAAAGTTACTCAAAATTGGAATCGGCTGCCCACCCACGTAGTAGATAGCACTTCGGTTAATATGTTCAAAAATCGTCTCGACGTGCATTTGAATAGTTTAAATATAACGTAGTTGAGCACTGTGAATTTAAACGTCCTTGCAGAGAGAGAGTTTGGAGCGGAGGTTTAAGGATATGAAATTATGATGACTAAAAATGATGCCGGCGATTCTCTGCATGTGTAGCTTAGATGTCCCATTTCTTTTCCGCCTATCCTATAAGTAGTCTCTATCCCTAAATTAGTTTTTCACCACTAGCAGTCGAGTGGCTGCGGAAGATGAGAAGAAAAACTTTCTATCTCCCCCGACCCCTAGTTTGATTAGTTAAAATTGCACGATAATGTACACATGTAGATAAGTGTGTACAGTAGATAGTATTAAAAAAAAAAAAAAAATAGCATGTTAGAGATACACTCGTAGATAAGGGTGTATCGTAGTTTTTGATTTAGTGTAGCGGACTAGCCTCGAGCGGACCTTAGGGTCTTTGCTGGTCCTAGATTCTGTAGTTCTGTAGTTCATCTTATAAAGGAATTATTAGAAATAACCTTGATAAAAAATTAAATCTACTTAGGTGACAACCGAACTGGAAGAAAAAATCTTATTCAAACACCTTCAAAAGATCTCGTTCTTAAAATATAGGGTTATGGATAATAATAATAATAATAATAATAATAATAATAATAATAATAATAATAATAATATTTGATTTTAGAAAACTGCAAAAACATACCAGTTTACTCATTAACAAAGTAAAAAAACTTCTCCACGCCTCATTAAGCTCTACTCGTTTTTAGGTGCCAGTAGCTCTTTCCTCCCGATGAAGATTATATAATAGCTTTATTTTTTGAAAGTTTCATCCCTCACTCTATTTTTTGTATCTTTGTTCATTTGAAATCTTTTCTTTAGAAGGATAATTTTTTTCTCTAAATGTTGATCAAAACTTATCAAATATATTTATGTAAACGCCCAATTTCTTTCCCTTTTCTTCCAAAGCAGTTTTTGAATTCCTTTGGTGTTTGAAAAAACAAAATGGTGAAGTTCAGAAAAATAAATAAATCATCCAATGTTTATGAATTAAAAAAAAAATCGTAAAGTTCAGAAAATTGATTAAAATTTAGGCATGGCTGCTTTTTTTTTTATTTTATCGTATATTCGAAATTTTTATCGAAGTTGCATCTAAAATAAGTTTTTCATTTTAATATTTACTAGTTTTTCACCAATCTCAAAAAATCCCGTTCATAATATATAGATTTAGGGAAGTGATGATTAAGGATATGTCCTGGAATCTTAAAAAGAAAAAAAATAGACCAAGAGCCGTTGCCAAAGACGGATAGGCCTACGGCCTATCAGGCTTTGCCCTGGTTACACGAGGAGACCGCTGAGAAGGCCTGCAGCAGGTTACGGCCGACGGCGATTTAATTTAATAAAAATGAATCGGACCATCTTTCAAGTCTTCCTGTTAGGAAATATTTGGTAATGGTCTAATTTGCGATCTGACTCTAATTTCTGTGCGGTCTATCTAAGATAATTTGTTTTATCGAGAAATAGAATAAATTAAAAAGACATCTTTTCTTTGAAATTCTTTCCAGTCTCAGCTGGGAATTGAAAGAAAAATAAGTGACACATTTATTTAATTTCTGTTTTTAGCCCTTCTTGGAAATGCGTTTACGTGAATTGTATACAAATGTTATGGAATTCGAACAGTCATTACTTTTTTTTGGAGCGAGTGTGCCCTCTTTTGTGAAGTTGCAAACGTTGAGGTGTCATCGCTGTGGGAGTGAAATGCAGGAAACACGTATCCAAGAAAGAAGTGTAGAGTTTCGCTTCATTGCTCACCCAAAGTTTCCAAACTTCCCCCTCAATAAGAAAAAGGAAAAAAAATTTTTTTTAGTTGCATGATCGCGACTGTATAATTTAGTAAGTCGACGGTCGGATGGTAACCGTTTTATCTTTCAATGAGTTTTTGGCAATAACATCGTAACTATTGGGTCGGAATTTGAAACGTGTACCAAATTTGAAACTCTTACGTTGTTTTAGATTTGATTTCGAGTGATATAATGGGCAAAGTCCTCCCTAGGTTAGTCTGGGATTTATTTAGAAATAACTCCGTACTTATTCGGCCGATTCTAAAGAAATTTAAAACTTATATTGTTTTACATCCTCTTTCGAATGGTATAATTGCCAAGGTCTTGCCAAGGTTAGTCCGGGAATTATTATACGTTTTGAAGGTCGTAAGATCATAAGTTAGAACAATTGAGAGCACGCGACTTAGGTCTGTTGACCGTGTTATTTCACAGATCTAAATAATATATTTCATAGAAATCTGACTTTGTGTGATTTCGTAGAATCGACGAAGACACATTTGCAGGTGGTAGGAAGTGTAATCGTGAAAGAAGTGGGCGAATATTCCCCTCAAAATGAAGATAGTGACATGGATGTAGATGAGAATAAGAACCACGGTAAAAGAATAAATAGATCGTGGGTTTGGGGGCCAAGGTTAGGAAAGGAATGTCGCTACTTTTACCTGGATAGGTGCGATAGGGAGACATTGGTGGCTATTATTGTAAGAGATTGCGTAAAAGGATTACTTTATACATTCGAACGAATGGCCATCTAACGGTAATTTGAATGCAATTGGCTTCAAAGACACTTCGGTAAATCATTAGCATAATAATGTCGATTCAGATTATGGCGCTGATACCCAACGTTTAAAACGTTAATGGCTCGATGCAAAGAATCACGTGATGAAAACGATGAGAGAAGTTGAACGCGCTACCCTCAAATGATCTGTTGTTGCATGTGTTTTCCTTTACATTCCTTCGTTATCTTTCATGGAAACATTTACGGAGAGAAGAAACTGATGAGCCAATAGCCTTTTTAAATGGTGTAAGATTCGCATATCGTCAGGCATATTTTATTGGTTCTTTTTTACTTTTTGTTTACATTTTAATAAATATTTAATAAATAAAATCTAATAAAGAAGTTTGCATTTTGTAAGCATACCGCAACTTAGGCTGTTCGATACCGATAGCTCGCACACTAGGCCGTTCAAAGCGCCGGTAGACCGCACATTAGAAACACCGAATATTATTACAAATAGAAAAACCAGGAAAGGAGAAAACAAAACTAGTAAAATAATGTTTCCAGCTTGCGGCTTTCCTGTCCTCCCCTTTCCATTTCCAGTCCAAGTAAAATAAAGAAGACTATTTTAGGAGAGGTATCAAACGCGACCCCACCCGATGAATAGAAATCAAGAAAAGCACTTAATAGGATGTTTCATTCGAGGAAACGAAGAAAGCGGCCGTAAACAATCGGGCCTTTTACTTTGGAATAAATTATATTTGGAGAGAATACGAAGAAATAAATGGCAGATACAGCAAATCTTTTTTTCGAAACCAGTTCGTACAATTAAAACAAACATCAAAATTCCAAATTAGAAACAAAGGCATGGCATGAATTGTAATTCAGACTACAAATGATGAATCTATTAACTATGGGTGTTGGTAGAAGTCTCAAATTGACCTAGCTTATGATAAGCTGTCTAAGCCTAACCTGATCTAGTTTATGGTAAGTTAAGTTACATTTCAGATGCTACATTGTAAATGTAAAATGATAGGTACCTAATAAGTAAAAATAATGGGAAGCAATACGTTTAATTGTTGTATGATGGAAGCAAGAATTTAAATTGATCGAAAGGAAATAATGAAATAAGACATATTTTGCAAGCAAAAAGGTATGCTTTTCAAAGCTACTCAGGTTTAATGACTTATTTTATTTTAAGTCTATATTACTGTAAAAAGAGTTTAAGAATGTTCATCACTTGAATATCCGCCCTCTAGAATCGACATTTATTCATGTTTGCCCCTAAATCTTGGTATGGATTAGGCACTTGCCGTGAGTAAATTCAGATTAGGCAAAAAGTGTGAAGCTGCTGCAATTAAATTTAACAACTCTTACTACCTTTTGCCGACAATTTACTTTCCAAGGAGGTCTTCATAAAATGAATTTCTCAGCTTCACAGTCTATGCCTACTCCGAATTAATTCACGGCACGTGCTAAAGTATTAGGTGAAGGACTGGCCACACTGGTGTAGGCTCTCGGTCTTCCGGAGGAAGCAGCTATTTCTTGCACGTCATCACATATGTCCACCATTTGATTCACCTACTACTTAAAAACGTTAGGGATAACATGAGAGAGGTTGTTTAATAAATAAGATGTCAAATTGCATTCTTGATGAAAGGTTTCAGTATGGTGACGAAAAATATACCAAGAATCCTTTGCTTGAGCACGCTCTTGTACCATTTTGTTTTCAATTCTCTATGTAACAAATGCACCCAAGGGTTGAGTTGCAATCAACTCAAATGAATTTTCTAGCCATTATTTGTTATCAAAAATATCGTGACCAGATTCTTTTAGTTGTGAAACAATGGCACGGGGATAGGGGACAGTCTTACCAGATAAACAATATCAAACGTAGCTAGAACATTTTTTGTGGGTTTTAAAGTAATCAAAGAACATTTGCTTTATGGATAACTTTTTAATTTTATAGTGTTCCAAGAAGCATAGTATCATCATTACAAAAACATGAATATAGAGAAACAAATTAATATTCCAATGCTTTGAGGCTTCTTGAAAGGTTACTTATTTTGTTAATCATCATTAGGGGTGACGTACATAAAATCAATTTCAGACAAGAAAAAAAAAGACATACCATATTCGATTTTCAATGTGTATTGGTAGCACCATGTTATGGGATGAGGTGGAATTGTTAAAAGGTTGCCCTTCCTCCATATCTTGAATTTTAGAAGGATGAATCGTCTTAACTCATATCTAAAATGATGTTAGCAGACTGATACCAACTTCGGCGTCTTTTTTCATTGCTTTCACAAATTAACCACTGCTTGTGTATGACAGGTTAAGGTCCTCCCTCTCCAAAATTTCTAAAATAAGATTCGGATCCTTTTTCTAATTGTCTTTTTTCCATCTTTTAAGAGGTTGAAGTTTATGATCAATCCTTTTTTGATTGATAGATGTTGCACCTGCGTTCATCACCTCCCTTGGTGCATTTGCTCCAATTAGATCTACTCCATGTTGGGTGGGCTTCACAATGCCCGCAAGGTTGCCCATAAACTATAATATTTCTTGATCTAAAACAAAAGAAATATCCATTTAAATCCTGGGAAATAAATACATTCGCATTAAGATACCATTAAGTGAAGATGCCCTCTAGTAAATGGTTAATCGCAACATTTTAGTTTTGATTAGTTTTTGTTTGAAGGAGGAGGAGGGGGGGCACCTTCATATTTCCAACTCATATTTCCATGCCAAAATTTTAATAAATTTTATAAACTTCAACATTTGTAATTATTTTATTTTTTTAAAAAATCACAAAAATTTGATACATATATTTATTTCTGAACATCAAAATGTTATTTATTTTGATATTACAAAGGAATTATTAGAAACTAGCAGTTGTTTGCCCAAGGTTTGTTCTAATGAATGAGTTTACTCATTCATTAGAAGAACTAAAATATTGAGCAACTTGCCGTCATGGTGCAGATCAATGAGCCACTTTTAATTAATAATCAAAAAACAGCATATGAAATGATCCTAAGAAATGTCGATTCCGCCAAGGGTGAAATATTCTTCTTGGATGCTCCAGGAAGAACTGGAAATACTTTTTTTATAAACCACATTCTATCAGCCTTGAGAACCCAGAGAAAGATTACACTTGCAGTAACCTCATCTGGCATTGCTACCATACTTCTATCAGGAGGCAGAACAGCCCATTTCACATTCAAGCTTCCATTAAATTTGAATGTTAATGAAAATCCAATCTGCAGCATCAAGAGAGGAATCACTGTGGCAATTCATTTGCAAGATAACTCAGTTATTGTTTGGAATGAATGCACTATGGCTCACAGAAATGCTTTGGAAGCTTTGGATAAAACACTGCAGAACATTAGACAAAAAACCAGCTCATGACCAGAGGGACTCTTCTTTTCTCAGGAGACTTCGGACAAACTCTGCCAGTGATTGAGAGAAGAACAGCAGCTGATGAACTTAATACCTGCTTAAAGAATTCTTACCTTCCGAGTCATGTTTAATGACTGTCCTTGAATAAAGACATGAGGGTTTACCTACATGGAGATGTCCATGCTGGGATATTTGTTTCTCAACTTATGGAGCTAGGAAATAGTACAATTGAAAATAATGCAGATGGGGATATTTCACTTCCAGGAGATTGTGGAATTTTGGTGAAGGATATTGAAGAACTGCAACTTAGGGCTTATCCAGACCTACAACATCACTTCCAAAACAAGAACTGGCTCTGTCAAATAGCAATTCTAGCCCCAAGAAATTTCACAGTATATGGCATAAACTGGAGACTGCTTCAAGAATTGCAAAAAGATATAAAAAAAATATTTCTCTTATGATTGCACTGTTGACTAAGACCAAACAGTTAACTATCCCACTGAGTTCCTTAACTCCTTTAATCCTCCAGGAATACTTTCATATAAGCTTTCCTTAAAAGAAGTTGCATCAGTGATGTTGCTAAGAAATTTGGATCCTTCGAAGCTATGTAATAGAACAAGACTAATTGTGAAAAAAAATGATGCCTCACCCTCTTCAAGCTGAAATTTTAGTTGGTCAGGGAAAAGGAGAATTGGTTCTCATTCCATGTAATCCTCTGATACCTCCAGATATGCCATTTGAATTCAAAAGACTGCAATTGCCTATTCGAGTCAGATTTGAAATGTCTATCAACAAAACCCCAGGCCATTCTCTGAAGGTTGTGGAACCTCATTTGCTATAGCCTTGCTTTTCTCATGTTCAGCTCCATGTTGGGTGCTCAAGAGTTGGAAATGGGAGAAATCTATTTATTCTCACTCCTAATGGTAATGGAAAGACAAAAAATATTGTATATCCTGCAGCTTTGCAGTAGCTGCCATTATTTAGTTTACTAAATTTCAGCAATGTCTACCAGTTTTATTACATTTAAATCAATACAAATTGTGTTGGGATTTAACAGTTGATCTCATTTTTTAATGTTAAATCAATAAATTTTCCTGTGCTTTTGTGATTCAAAATTTCTATCCTTTTTACAATAACTTTCGGACCAGAGGTACCCAGTTTGCTCTCTCCAAGATGTATCGCTAAAGTCAGCCCGTGAGATGTTAGAAAGAAACTTTTGATTGACATTATCAAGTTTACTTATAAGAAAGTAGTACAGGGTCCTTACTGCAATTAGCCTCTTCATTACTTTAAAAATGACTGTCTCAAATAATATAACATACATCCATGAAAGGTTTCTTCTTTCGACGAGGGAGTACGTATAAATTAAAAAATGGAATAACACCCAGAAAAGAAATACAACGAGGATAAGACAAAATATATATTATTAGAGATTAGGAAGAATGGAACATATTTGAAATTAATATTGATTGAATTTGAATTTAAATATACAAAATGAACATGAGTTTAATACTGAATTTTCGTCGTGACTAAGCGTGGTGTAAGTTAGATAAGTAACAAGGTAATGGTAAATAGATAATGGTAAGTAGGTAATAAGGTAATGGTAAATAAGTAACAAGGTATTAATGTAGCAACTAGTGTGTATGGGGGTCTGGAATGAGAGGACGAGGAATTAAACTAAGTATGATTCGTTTGGAGTTAAATGATTAATTGGAGAAGGAATATTTACTGACCTTTAGACTGAGAATGACGAGACACGAGTGAGGAATATTTGTGTTTTTTTTGTTTTTTAATTTTATGGAGCCCATCTGGCAACTACCCACTTGAGCATAAGTCGCCGAAAAACATGACAACCTAGAACTAGGCTACTTTAAAGTAAAAATATGAAAACTTAACAATGATATAAAGTGGAAAAACTTAACAATCAAAGCAATCTCCGGCAGCGGGGGGAGGTTCCCCTCACCCCGGTGCAAGAGAGTGCAACCTACAAACAAAACAATAACAAAAAAAGGAACCTTAAAAAAAAGGGAGAAGGCCGGCCTCCCCCCAAAAGTCAATAAGTCCACCAGTCATGGTGCACGCACTCGTCCCGAGTACAAGGGACAGGCGGTAGCGACCCCGCCCATCCCGGTACCGAGACAGGTATCGTGCGCGAAGATCACCCAGACTAGGACATTCGACAAGAATATGCCGAACAGTCTGGGGGACGACGCAGTCGTTGCAATAGGGTGCATGCGAGCGCTCCATCAAGTAGCGATGCGTCACACGAGTGTGTCCGATTCGAAGACGACAGAAAGCAACCTGAAGCCGCTGCGGCATTGGGGGATAGGGCCATGGGAACAGTCGCAGCGCAATGGCACGACACTTTAAGTTCCCTTCGACCGTCTCCCATCTTCTTTGCCAAGCAGTCCGAAGAGCTGCCTGTATTCCTGCCATGTAGTCGGTGTGAGGAAGAGCGAAACGCTGGTCCGGTGGCAGAGTCCTCGCGGACTCTTTGGCGCCCTCGTCGGCGCGCTCATTCCCCGCAATTCCTACATGTCCAGGAACCCAGCAGAAGATAATCTCGACATCTGCCCGGCTCGCCAAAACCGTGGCGTCCCGGATATCGCGAACCAGGGGATGCGGAGATTCCAATGCCCCGGGAGCACTCAGGGCGCTTTGTGAGGCGCTATAGATCACAATCCGGTCTCCGAAACGGGCACGTCGCGTAATCATTCGTACCGAGTGGTGTATTGCCACCAGCTCGGCCGTGAAGACAGACGCAGCGCCTGGTAGAGCCCCGCTGACTTCAAACAGAGGGGATAGGGGGTGAAAGCCGACCCCCTCTTGGGACTTGGAGCCATCCGTATACACTGGCACGGTTCCAGCGTGACACGATGTGTGCTCCAAAAAGGTCGAACGCAATACTCCCGGCGCAGTACAAGCTTTGGGAGCAGAGGCGTGGCGACAAATAGCCAAATGTGGTACCCTCCATGGTGGCGTCCTGGGCAAAATCAGAGGCGCCACCGGCCCGAGAGCGATATCTACCTCTCGAAGGAGTTTCCTGGCCCTAAACCCAAAGGGCTTAGGGTATGACTGGCGTCTCTCGACGGCATAGGCACCATCGAGATCAGCTGCGGATGCAGTGAGAGCTGTTGGCGACTGAGGGAGGCGCCGGGCTCGCGCGTACAGTCGAGTGATACACTGCACGCGGCGCAAAGCGAGTGGAATCTCCCCAGCATCGACCAACAGGCTCTCAATGGGGAAAGTGCGGAAGGCACCGGTCGCAAGGCGAAGACGGTGTGGTGGATCGAATCCACCTTCCGCAATACACGCTCAGCTGCAGATGCATAAAACTCGCATCCGTAGTCGAGCTTCGAACGAACAAAGGATCGATAAGAAAGTAAGGCAATAGCCGGATCAGCGCCCCAAGCGCTGAACGTCACGGAACGGAAACTATCCATGGCGCGGGTACAAGAGACCCTAATGCTGCGAATATGAGCCTTCCAGGTGAGGCGTCGGTCGAATACAAGACCAAGGAAACGGTGCGACTCAACCACATCCAGGCGCACCCCTTTAAGAAACAAATCTGGGTCGGGGTGAAGCCATGGATGGCGGCAGAAGTTCACCACCTTAGTCTTGGCCAAAGAAAATCGAAACCTGTGCGCTTCGGCATAGCGAGAGACGCGGTTCAATGCCTGTTGGAGTCGACGCTCCAGAGTTGGCATCTGTGCCGCGTCAAAAGAGATCGAAAGGTCGTCCACGTAGAGCGTAGCGAGAACATCTTCCGGCAGCACCGAGGTCATGCCGTTGATGCTCAAGGCAAAGAGTGCGACACTGAGGACACTTCCCTGCGGGACAACCTCTTCCTGCTCCTTTAGGCCGGAGAGGGCTCCCCCCACCCGTACGCGGAATCGACGATCTCGCAAAAATTCAGATATAAAAATTGGGAGGCGTCATCTTGCCCCAATCGTGTGGAGAGTCTCCATGATACCGTATCGCTATGCGGTATCATAGGCCTTCTCCAGATCGAAAAACACCGTGGCGTTGTGCTGTATACGAAGGAAAGCCTCGCAGACGGCATTTTCCAGGCGGAGCAGAGCATCCGACGTGGAGTGGAACTTGCGGAAGCCGCACTGTGCGGAAGACAGATGGCCTCCGCTGTCCAGGAAATAGGCTAATCTAACATTTACCAATTTCTCCATCAACTTGCACACGCAAGAGGTTAGAGAGATTGGGCGGAAACCGGTCAGAGTAGAGTGATCTCTCCCCGGTTTGCGAGAGGCAAGCACAGTAGCGATTTGCCAGGAGTCTGGGAGAAGACCTTCCACCCAGATCCTGTTAAACAAATCTAACAGAAAGGCCATGCCTCGCTCACCTAGGTGTCGAAGCATGGCGTACGGGACATCGTCCGGACCATGGGCGGTGTCCGCGCACGAAACGAAAGCGGAACGCAACTCGCTTACAGTAAACTTGTCGTTGAATGGTTCTCCGCCTCTGGAGGTAAAGTCCAGCCGGCGGCCTTCCGCGACATCACGACGTGCATTGAATGCTGGCGGAGCAGCATCACGGCTAGAGAATGCGGAAAAAGCGGTCGCTAAGATTTCCGCCATGGACGCAGGGTCCGAGATTGCGGTCCCATTCTCCTAGAGAACGGGAGGGGGGTCCTGCGAGAACTTGCCCCGAATCCTTTTTACTCGCTTTCACACCTCAGCTAAAGGAATCTTCCCGTTAAGTGAAGACACGTATGCCCGCCAAGAAGAGCGGCGGGCGTGCTTCGAAATATACCGGAACCTAGCCCTAGCCCGACGAAATTCCGCGACAGTGAAATCGTTCGGGCGGCGCTTATAGCGCATGTAGGCATAACGCTTCTGTTTGAGGGCCCTCTCACACTCGGCCGACCCCCATGGGAGTGGTCGGCGTACAAAACGGCCAAACGTCCTAGGAATAGTAGACGGGCCCACGTCGATGAGGTTGCCGGAGAAGAACTCAACGGCCTCATCTACCGACCTAAACTCCTCGACTGAGATAGAGAATTCAGTCATTTCCTGAAATGCAGGCCACCGCGCCCGCGCCAAGCACCACCAAGGTGGTCTCTCAGACGGCAGTTGCCCTGAAAATGATATTTGAATGGGAAAGTGATCACTACTATGGAAGTCATCGACCATCCCCGAATCAAAATCAGGCTGTGCATCCGAAGATCACAAAGATAGGTCAAGGCAAGAAAATGAAGCAGTTCTCGGACAGTGATGCGTAAACTCATCCACGTTTAGGAAACCCATCTCAAGCTCTTCGATCAGATCGTCAAGGACTTGTCCCCTGGGATTTATGGAGTAATCTCCCCAGAGAGGATGCCTGCCGTTCAGATCTCCAAGCAAGAGATAGGGCCTCGGCAACCGTGCCACGACGCGGCGGAAGTCCCCCACGTCGAAGTCAGCTGACGGTGGAATGTACGCAGAAATGATAGTATACCTCCTATCCAGGTGCAGCTGCACAGCCACTGCCTGAAAGGAGGTATCTAAAGAGAAAGGAAGAACGGAGACATCATACCGGGTGTAAACCGCGCATCACCCAGCCCGGCCATCCCGCGGTGGTGGGGTCGCAAGACCCTTGTACCCCGGGAGGGCGGGCAGGGGGCACGCGCCTAGCAGGGTCTCCTGCAAAAGATAGCTAACGGGGAGCGGGACGAGACGAGCCTCCGCAGCTCCTCCCAGTTGGCCCGGAGTCCACGGCAATTCCATTGAAGGAATATGCCCTCCAGGCCTAGTTTGGAGGAGACGCGGGGGCCCTCCTCGAACTGAAGACCCTCACGGGAATGGCCGTACACTTCCCGGGGGCAGAACCCCATGCGCTGTTGGCCGGACAAAGCGCTGGAGGCGCTGTCGCCTTCGAGGACTTATTGGTGTAGGTTTGGCTCGCCATGCGAGTCTTTTCCTCCATTCGCCTCGAAACCTTAGGCGGGCGCTGCGGCTTCGGAGGCGGGGGGCCCTCTTTTCGAGGAACCACCGTCTCCGAGCCACTCGCTCCACCTCGGGGCGTGGGCGAAGGAGCCGAAGCTCCTTTGTTGCTGTCCTCCTTTCGGGGGACAGCTTTAGGAACCCCCGAAGATGGCCTAGCGACCATCTTCAGGGTTGTTGCCTCCTGTGAGTCTAATGACTCGGTGGAGGCGCGTGGCCGTTTCGCCTTGCAAGCAACGGTCACGCTGGGGGAAAAGGGGGGAGCCCTGGTTTTAGCAAGGGCTGGGTATGAACCCTTTTTGCCGCTAGCTTTACCAGGGGAGCAACCGGGTTGGGTAGAGCCCACAGAAGGGCTCCGAATGGGCACGGAAACAACCGTGCTCGTTGGCCTGGATGGGCCAGGAGCAGAGGGTGCCTTTCTAACTACTGAGGCATATGACGTCCCAGGCAGAGCTGGGCGCGCCAGGACCAAGTCCTTAGCCTCGCGGAATGAGAGTCTATCCTGGGCCTGAACGGCCAGGATTTCTTTCTTCAGGAGATATGCACCACATTGCTTCGAAGAAGCAGGGTGCGGCTCTCCGCAATTGACACACTTGGCCACACACGATTTGGACTTATCGTGTGCGACCTTGGAGCAATTTACACAGACTTCGAGTGACCCCGACTTTTCACGTCTACATGAGCGATTCGTATGGCCGAAGCGGGGACAGTAATAGCTCCGCCGCGGCAGTGGCACGAATGCCTTCACGCGGTAGCGGTACCAACCGGCACGCACCGACTCAGGGAGCTTGTCACAGTCGAACGTGACGAATAGTGTAGGGGTGGGTCTCGAAACCCCTCCCGGTTTTCTCATCACACGTTTGACCTTTACCGCCCCATGGTCGGCCAGCTCTAGGGTGATGTCCTCAATGGAGTAGTCAACGAGTTCCCTCGCATAAACTACTCCTTTCACAAAGTTCATGGTAGAGTGTGGCGTCACACTCACCGGGGTGCCATGAAGTGTCCGAAGAGCACCTATCTTTGCCGCCTTGGCGGGATTCGCCGCATTCGCCAGAAGGCTCCCGTCCGAGAAACGGGTCACCTTCGGCTCTCTACCAATTGCACTAGCTAATCCTCTCCTCTGATGGATCATGTTGCCCTTGGACAACATGGTGCCATCAGTGGAGCGAATAACGAGGAAGCGTTTGAAGCCAGCGGGCTCGAAAACGCCAGGTAACCTCTGAATGAGGGGCCCCGATGTCATCGAGGCTCCGCCCTGTGCACTCCTGGTGTTAGTCTTGGTCAGGGGCTCCGCACACGAGGGGGTAGAGGGGGCGGATGTGCCGATCTTGGCTTGGTCGCCTACCAAAGTGGTAGCAGACCCATCTGTCCCCGCAGCCCCCGCGGATGGAGAGGAGCCCTGAGTCTTTTTCGTCTTTTTAGTCTTTTTTGTCTTTTTCTTTTTTGGGGAGGAGGGCGGGGAATATACCCACTTCTCACCTCCGCCGGCAGAAGCCCCCAGGCCAGATAAACCGGCCTCAGCCAGGTCCTTCTCCGAAATGGAGAAGGTCCTGGTAGTCGTAGGGGCACCTGTCGGACGAGATCCCTCCCCTCCTTTTACTGCCTCGGAGCTCAGCCATTTGAGGAGGACCTTGCATAGGGGCGGATTCGAGTTCGGTGCTTGGCGCCGAGCCCGAATTCTCCCCCCATGGAAGGCCCTACCATCTGAGGCTGGGTCTCCTCAAGAACCATGTCTATCACAGGAGGGGCCTCCAGTTGGCCATCCCCTCCCAGGACATCGCAGGTCCCCTTGGCAGTGTCGCCAGTCTTGTTTGTGGAGGCACAGGCCTTGACCCCGGCAAGGTTTAAAATTCTTGCCAGCAGGTCTTTTAAGGGAAGCGACCGAAGGGGCCTGGCTTCCCTCTCCCCCCTAAGGGGGTTTGCCCTACCGAGCCGCTTCGATGGGGAGCGGCTGGCTAAGGGCTGCCTGCTGGCTTTCTTGGCAGTCCCCTTGGAAAGAAAAGAGGGGACTGCCGCTGGGAAAAGGGAGGTGCCTGAAAGCACCTTTAGAGAAGGGGGTGAGGGGGAGTGGTCTGCACCCGTAGGCGAAGGAGAGGAGTAAGCCTCCTCTCCGATTAGAGAAATATGGAGGGTACCCTGTGCAAGCACAGGGGGGGAATACCTCCATTTTTTTGCTGGAGCTGCCTGAGGGCGGCTCCGTTGATGTTTCAGGGAAAGTTGGGGGTTGAGTTTTTTTTTTTTTGGTCTTCATCATTGGGCATGGTGACCCTTTTTTTTAACACGGGATGCAATAGCGCACACCTCTCGCAGTAGCCCGCACTGCGAGAGGTGCTTACAAGCCCGGCAGAGCCAGGCGCCGCCATTTGGGACCACCCCTCCCGCCTGGTGGCCTGGCAGTCCATCGGCATGGCGGCTCCACCTTGAACACGGCGTAAAATATATAGATAGTGAAGAGGAGAGGAAAAGGGATGTGAGGAAGGTATGGGTGGGGATGAAGCAGGTTGTTAAAAACCAGCCACCCCAGACCGGAGCTCAGGGGTTAGGGAACATTGTCCCCCACCCCCTCAGCCCCGATGCGGGACGGTTGGCTGAAAGGAAGGTCAGCATCTACCCTGTGAAATTAGAGGCTGACCAGAGAAAGTTGTGGGAGAGGTTGTGTGAAAAGAGAGGAAACAAGTGTTTTGAAGGAAGGAAGAGAGGCTAAGCTGGGGCCGGACGGAGCGCTGGATCCCGTCAGCAGGAATATTTGTGTTCAATGTGGAAGAGCTAAAGGCGTGTTAGATTGTACGTTTGACTAAAGTTAGTGTTGGCAAAAAGAATGTATATTAGCAATGATTTTTGGATGTAATTATTTATACAAAAATATATTGAAAATATATATATATAAATTTGAGATTTTTAATTGATAAATTAATATAGGATTATTTGAGATGATTGATAAGTTATACATAAGATTGAATAGAAATGGTTGAAATTAATTGGAAAATAATTGGATATTTTAACATTGGATTTAAAAAGGAAAGTATGCTAATATTTTATAGGAATGCTAAAAGCCATTGCTATACTACTTCTCATAGTGACAGAATGCAAATAAGCCTGAAATGATACCCGTACAAAACCGAATGCGACGCGGGCACCCAACTGCTAGTTACTAATAATGGATACTCATCTAACTATAATTAGTGGTAAAACTAATTATCAACTGTTTTAATCATTTTCTGATAACGGATAGTCCACTAATAATTTATTATAATTACTAACAATGGATATTCCTGTAATTAGAATTATTACCTAAAAATTATTAATAATTATATTTTTTATTAATAACGGATACTCAACTAATTTTAATCATTAATAATAAGCGATACTCAACTAATTATAGGAATTTGTGGCTGACCAAAATATGTTGTGACATCGACGGAATAAGTTCGTCACTCGCATCGTAGTCGAAATCCCTACGACTGGATAATGAAATGCACATAAATATCAGAATAACAATTTCTGGCAAGCCAGCAGACATGAGAGGTCGTCCCTAGAATAGCGAGGGAGGGAGATTATTGTGTTTTGACAACAACCAGTGATCATAAAACTCTTCCTGCTTCAGTGTCAGGAGAATGTGACTGAGTACTCCTATAGGCGACATTTGAACTCCACGCCGGGTTGTGCAGTATGATAGCCTCTATGGGGGCTACATGTACGCCATCGGTCGAGTTCCGGGACAAAGTGTATGTTGTTTTGTGAAGGCAGGATGGATCTACCTATTTATCCGGCAGGGGGAAAGTTCGATGTATCCGGCAATAAACGGCCAACCCGTGACGCCACTGAAAGTTCTGAGTCTTCGCTAATTGGGTTCGAACCCCTAACTTAAGGGTTGGAGGTCGAAGGCAATAACCACTAGGCTAGCGTGAGCGTAAACGGGGACTAAACACGTCTACATATATGTAGGTACATGTTGGTATACCGTGATGTGACCTTCAATTATCTCTCATGGGCATTTTGCCTTTGAAGACGAAGCTTGCCTCTCCAACTGCTTTCCACCCTAAAATAATTATGCATTCGATTTCTTGATCTTTTCCCGGTGACATTTTAATCGATTGACTTAAATAGATATATTTGTCTACGATTTCAATTTGCTCGCTATCAACTTTGTCTATCATGTCGACCTCTGGTTGGTTTGTCAAGACTTTTGTTTTTCCAATAATTATTTTTGAGCCTCAATTTTTGCCTTCATAGTTAAGTTCTTGAGAATTTGTTTAAATTTCGTGTAGGTTATCTGATATGATTACAATATGATATGCGAGTATCAGGTCTTAATGTCTTTGTTTTGCCAGTTTAGCATCTCGAACGTTTCTTCTAACTGGGGCGTGAATAACTTCGAATAGGTATTATCTTCCTTTCTTACACGTTTCTGTAGTTGAAAGATGTTATAATCTTCATGTATTCTAATGTATAATCTGAAATTTTGGTATGTCTTCTATGATATTTATGTAGACCAGATCTATACCCTGGTTTTTCAAGGCTGTTATGATCGATGGTGTTTCTATTTATATCAAATGCTTTCTGTTAATCTATTAATAACAAGTATAGGGATATATTGTACTCTGGTTTATAATATATAGATGTGGAGAAATGGCTACATTAAGCCTCCTGGAGGAGTATAGATACATTCAAGCCCCCCTCCCTTCATGAGGAGAAGCGTGGGAAAGGTAGCCGGCGAAAATGCTTACCATGTGTGATCGCCTCGCCGCTGTGGGCAGTTGGAGCTAACATATGTTTGAAGGCGACCACCTAAGGTCCTTAAACGACGCTCTAACGATCGTATGACCTACGAGACCCATAAACCCGTGGTTAGAAAAAAAAAACGGTGCGAGTCAGAAGGCACGCCAAGTAGCGGTGCGGTTACGAGCCTATAATTTGCGAGCTGACTTGGGCACCCCAGTGCCACCTCAGGAATTCTCGCTCTACCCAGATGCAAACTCACTATTCGCTCCCCCCCCCCTTTTGCATCTGTGGCCTGGTCACTTCCCCCTTTAGATGGGGCGGCAATCCGCCTATAAATAAGCCCCGCAAAGAAAGAGAAGGGGATTATCTGAAGTCGATACGCCAGAGTAGGATTAGGTCGTGAAGATCGATCCATCGGCTAGACAAGAAGATTTTTAGAAGTCGATTCGCCAGAAGAAAGATTAATTCGTAAAGATCGATCCTTCAGCCATACAAGACTATTTCCGTGAGAAACGATAGGATCAGATTGAGAAAATCGATCCCCCCCCTTTCAGGGCCGTATTAACCTAATTAGTCAAGTTTTATATCGGTGCCATACCGAAGAAGCCTTTTCCGTCTGCAAAGAAGTCCGACTAAAGAAAAGTAAAGCCGCTCACACTCGAGTGATTCTCACATCTCAAGCAACGTAAGAGTGAGAGGAGAAGAACCCTGCCCCAACGAGCTCCCGTTCTTTAATTACGTTTAAGAAGCATTCCCTCCTCGAAAATTCAAGCAGCGACGAAGCAACACTTCAAAGCGAGAGATAAGTCCTCCAGCGACATCCAGCAATCCCTAATACCTACCTGTAAGTTAACAATAACATTTATATCTCTATTGCAATAGTAGAAGTTTAGTACGTCCCACGTTTTAAAGGAGAGTAGAAACCATTATTCTTCAACCTAGGTCATATGTGTTTGTAGATGACAGTACATTAATTTAATGTTTTATGCTAAACAAATAGGTTCGTGATAAAAATACTAATTGGCAATTGGTTTGTTTATTGAAAGCCTACTTGTTTATGTTTTGTCATTTAAAATTCTTTGAGGCCAAATATAGAAATGCTTTTACTGTTGGTTTGTAATATTTAATTTAAAATACACGTTTATTTTTTGGTAGATTCTGGTGTTTCCTCTTATCCTTATGTGTTTAAAAATAGCTCTTCCTTAAGGACTAAACCAATAAAATAGCACTCTTAGAACAAAGCCTACTTCATCATAGAAGTAACTCACGCCCCTTAAAGCATACCGCTACTAAAAGGGTGTCAAAGCGTAGAGTGATCAAAGCCAAGGGTCATTCTACGACAATATATATATATATATATATATATATATATATATATATATATATATATATATATATATATATATATATATATACAGGGTGTCCACAAAGTCTGGGTACATAGTGGATAGATACATACCTTTAGAATATTAAAATACTAAAATATTAAAATTCCTATGTACCCAGACTTTGTGGACACCCTGTATATATATATATATATATATATATATATATATATATTAGTCTGGCCTAGATATATAGAGGCGATTTTTCATACTTAAGAACTTCCTAGTCTCACCCGTGCAAATTGTGAAGTTCCCTATAAAAACAATTTTAACAAAGTTTTAGCTCAATTGCACGGGTGGTAGTAGTGCCACAGAGCTTACAAAGTTTGACGTTTTACAGTTTTTCCACCCCACTCATGTGGTAACTGTAAGAGGCGCGTTTTTTCTAAATGTGGCATCCCCAGGAGGCCTATTCCGCAGTGTTTTGCAATGAACTCAGTTTGTTTTCTTAATTGCTCATGCATTTTTTCAATGCATATTTTGTTGTTTGGGGAAAACTTTCTCTGGGACATTCGACCACTTGTAGAAGATACTGAAGCTGATCTTCATTTTTGGTAAGATGATTATTGTAGCTGTCAATCAAGGCTAGAGCTCTCTCTGTCTTTTCATTGATGACATTCATAGTATGAGTATATTGTTTTACTGTTTGATAGTCATTTCTTTCACTCCATTATGAAGGGTGTACTTCTAAAAAAGAGGAAAACTGCTAGTAATGGGCACCCACTTAGAAGCCTGTCCATTCCATACTACCCGTTGCCGTCTGCCGTTTAGCCATTTCGCTATCCAACTTGCTACATTTCCGTCTACCCCCAGCGGACGCACTTTCCGAAGGAGGCGGCGGTGTGGTACCATATCAAAGGCTTTTTGAAAGTCTAAGTAGATAACATTCACCGCCTTATCTCGGTCGAGCTTATGAAAAACAAAGGGGAAGAATTCCACAAGATTCGTTAGGCATGACCGAAGCCTTCGGAACCCATGCTGGGAACTCCTCAATCGCAAGTTGGACTATAAATATTACGTCATTTTGTTCACCATGATGCTTTCCACGACAGTCTCTAGGAATGCATCTGGTCCAGATTGACATGTTGAAGATTGTGCTCTAATGTCGTGACACTTCATCGCGCACTTCTTTCAAGACTTTACGTAAAAGCCCGTCCGGCCAGGGCACTTATTCATCTTTAGATCAGTGATCTTTTTTTCTATTTCTCCTTGAGTAAAGTCCATTTCCTCCAGCTTTTCACCCAAGTAAGAATCTGTGGGCTGGTGGATGGGACCATTCTCTTCAGTAAACACTGAAGAGAACTAGTCGTTCAAGACGCTAGCATTTTCTGCATCTGAGTGCTTTAATGCCCCTCCTCATTTATTAAATGTCCAATCGTGCCATGGATTGGCTTACGGCTGTTTACATAAAAAAAGAACTCCTTGGGATTCTACTTGCAGAGTTTCGCCACTCGGAGTAGCTCGGCACGCTTTGCCGCCCTTATGCTTGACTCCACTCTCTTAGCTAGCCTACGGTACTTATCAAAGTCTCCAGAAATCTTTGTCTGCCGGTACACTGTTCTTTTCTCCCTCAGCACCTGACCAATTTCTCGATTAAACCACTTTGGTTGAACAAAAGACCGACGGGGGCTTTTCAAAGGGAGAAATCGTGTTTGAAGACTCATGAATGTAGTTTTGAATCTATTCCACGAATGTTCAACACCCTCGCACACTTCTAGCCTCGCATTAGTCAATCCAGCACGAAGACCTGCAAAGTTTGCTCTTCTTAAATCAAGTTGTCTAGATTCACTAGTCGCAGACTCTACCTTGGGGACCTTGACTATAAATCTAACTAGTCAGAGATCACTGCCCCCGAGCTCTTCGCATAAAGAGAGATCCTCAACGATGTCATCTTCAGAGGTAAGAACCTAGTCGAGGGTATTATTGCCTCTCGTCGGTTTATCATCCATTAAGTCAGGAACTCGTTGTTCGTGAACTCCAGGAGTAATGCGTTCTCGCCACAGGTTTCTCTGGTTTTCCAGTCAACTTGGGTGTTGAAATCACTCATGGCGATGCACGCTGTCTTGTACAAGTTCATCCAGCAGCCGGTAGAAATCCCTCTGCTTTTCAACGAGTTGGGTAGGGGGTCTGTAAAGCAGCAGGGTCTTGTATTTGGCAGGACCTATGTCTAGGTAAACACCTAGTAGCTCGTGGGCGGATGCAATGTGGCTGTTTGTCGATTTGAGCCTATCCTTGACATACAACATCACACCGTCACCCTCTCTGTCTGACCTATCTTTCTGAAAGAGTTTGTAACCGAGAATCGTGAATTCACCTTCAAAATCTCGATTTGAGTTTTTTACCCACGAATCTGTTATGGCCACCATTTCAGGCTTTTCCGTCGCTACGAGGCCACGAAGTTCAAGAAACTTGTTTCTTATTGACCTCGCATTAAACAGGAGAACTTTCAGGGAGTCACTGAATGTAGCACTCCCTACTATCTTCCATTTCTCGGCTTATTTATTCATTTGGTGGCTCCCTTCTTTGCGACCTCCGAGAAGGTCGTTCCAGGAGTGACACGGGCGTACTGGCGTACCTCCGCCTTCACTCTGGGCCTGACACTCTTTAGGGTCCGTTTCACGACATCCTGTATCATGTTACAGTGTACAGCCTTTCATTTAAAGGAAAAATGTACTCCATCCATTTGGTAGAAATAGTTTCTACCATAGAAGATGCCGTAAAGGTCCACAAAAAAATCCCCTCCGCCGACACAAATCTCCCATACGTCGATTAAGGGAGACGTTCCTCGAGTGAGCGGTCCGGGTCGGCCCTCTTCTCGGGAGCATCCCGACCACTACACATCTGCGTGTTTTAGGTCCACAGTCGTCCACAGCCTCCATGACCGTGTTGAGAACCTTTACTGTGGGGCCTTCTTTTTCTTCTTCTTCTTCCCGTTTTTTCGATCTTCATTTGTCTTTTATTCTGTTTCTCTTTTCTCTTCTTCTCTTTTCACTTTTCCTTGCCTACCACTAACGCTGGAATACTCTACACTGGGGTGAGCTGCATTAAGGTCTTTGTTATTCTTCTTTTTTTTCTCTTCTTAATTTCTCCGCTTGGCTAAAGTGGCACTGACAATGCAGTTTCAGCTCCTTTAGTTGGACTCTCATCGGCGGAACCACCCAAGTCAGTGAGAGTTTCGTCTCGAGCTTGAGCTGACTGGTTCCTCTAGTTTAGAAGCTAACTCTTGGATTCTCTCCTCGAAGCGCCGAACCTGAAGCGCGTGCTCCGTTTCTAGGGTTTATAATTTAGTTTCAAGCGCCCTAGAATTTTCCTCAGAGGTTCTGAAGAGATCTTTGAGTTCATTGCAGTATGCCACTGCCTCTCGGACCTCTCCTTTAAGGATGCAGTCGGTGCATATACTTCCCGGGTGGTATTTAGAAAAACAGCCCTCCGGGAAGTCCACACACATCACTTGTTCTTCTGGCATATCGCACATGTATATTTGATGGCAGCTAGTCCTTTTTTCCCTGTCATTTTGAAGACTATCTCTCTCTCAAAACTTTGAGACCAATCAATAGTAAAAAGGGAGGTTGGTGAGTTCTCCCCACGCGAGTCGCTCCATCCTATCTATCGAAAACGTTTCGAAGTCTTTCAGAAGGCACGCTCCATGTGCTGCTGTTCTTCCGACCGAATCGTCAAACCTCAGCGTGCTGTGGCTCTTAACCAAGCAGCACTGATGGTCGCCGAAGCTGCCATTGATTTCTCACCAGGTGAACAACGGAGCACTCCCCGTACTAAACTCCTACTAGTTCCCTTCACGACGGCCATTATCTCGGAGTAGCGTTCAATGGATATCCGGCCACACCAAGAGACTCGACCCAGGGCTTTTTTATTGGCCTGGCAACCAACCTTGAAAAAAAGGGCCTTCACCTCGGACCGATGCTACCAGAGGCATCCGTCAACGCCAGGGAAGGGGTTAAAGGGGCACTACCCTCATCCCATTCATCGTGCCCTAACGCCTAGAACACCTCTAGTCCTAGTCTCTCGCAACCAGTGAGCGTCGACTGGCGTTGTTTATAAAGGTTTCAAAGCCTCTCTTCTAACAATGAGGTAGCTGCCATGTCCTTATATATAGATATAAGGAAAAAAAGGGTATGAGTAACATGATAAGAGTAGGGTTTTATTTTGTTGTTTTTTCATTTTGTATAACAAGTGTAAGAGATAGAATAAAAATGAAAAAGTAGAAGCATAAAGTAGGAAAAGGAAGGACACACTTAGTCTGGAACCTCGTTTCCGACCAAATCGACAAGGGAAGCCCTACCAGGGGTACCTAGAGGAGAGGTACCCCCGCCTACATAGCTCGAAAAGTCAAAGGTACACACAAGCTCTCTTCCTGCGACCAGGGGGCGTCACCTCTCTCTCTCTACTTTCTATCTCTCTCTAGAGAGAGAGAGAGAGAGAGAGAGAGAGAGAGAGAGAGAGAGAGTAACAAGGAGTAACAAGGAAAGCAAGTACCCTAGGAGACCTTACGGTCCATTCAAAGAGGGTACCTTCGGACTAGCAATCGAACAGGCACATGGCTGCTCAATTGTTTTGCGTCCCTGAACGGCCGCTTTTCAAGACTTTGTCTAGTCTTGACTTGAACTGGTCAACAGATTCACTGTTGTCAACTTCCATTGGAAGTGCGTTCCACTTACCGCAGATACTGTAGGTGAAAAAATTTCCACACAGATTGCGGTTGTAACGCTTCAGTTCAAGTTTAGAGTAGTGATTGCGCGTTCTGTTCTCACTCAGTGTGAAAATATCCCGGTAGTCAACATTGTCGAACCCTCGAAGTAGTTTGAAAACTTCGATGAGCTGACCACGCAGTCTACGGGTTTCCAGCGAAAACAGATTTAATTCTTTTAGTCTATCCTCTTAACTTTTATGTCGGATAGAGGGAATCAGTTTGGTTGCCCTAGCTTGTACGCGTTCCAACCTTGCAATGTCCTTTTGAAACAAAGGACTCCAAAATTGTACGGCATACTCCAGGTCCGGCCGAACGAGGGAGTTGTACAGACAAAGTACTATCTCCTTGTTACGGTATCCAAACTGGCGCTTTATGTAGCCTAACATCCTTTGGGCTTTCTTCTCTGCCTCGATGCACTGCTTCGAGAACTTGAGGTCGCTAGTAATAGTTACACCCAAGTCCTTCTCAGTGTCATTCGATTCAAGAGCAGTGCCCTTAAGGATATACTGAGATTGGGGGTTTCTGTGGCCGATATGCATCACTTTGCATTTGTTCACGTTAAAAGGCATTTGCAACGTGTCCGACCACTTCCCAATCTTCCCAAGATCTCCCTGCAGGCGGGCAGTATTTCCATCCTTTGCAAGGTTCATACCAAGCTTCGTATCGTCGGCAAATTTGGAAATCTTGGCAACCATGTCACCGTCTATGTCGTTGACGTAGATGATTAATAGTAGAGGTCCCAGGACAGAACCTTGAGGCACCCCGCTAGTAACGGGCACCCACTTAGAAGCATGTCCATTCACCACCACCCGTTGCCGTCTGCCACTTAGCTAGTTCTCGATCCAGCCGGCTACTTTTCCGTCTATGCCCAGCGCTCGCACTTTCTAGAGAAGGCGGTGGTGTGATACCTTATCAAAGGTTTTCTGAAAGTCTAAGTACACCACATCCACCGCCTTGTCCTGATCGTGCTCACTGAACACGAAGTGGAAGAATTCCACAAGGTTCGTCAAGCATGACCGTTGCCTTCGGAAGCCGTGCTGGGAACTGCAAAGTCTGTTTCTTTCAAATCGAGTTTCCTCGATTTACTAGTTGCAAGCCCTGCCTTCGGGACTTTGACCTCAAATCTAATTAGTCGGTGGTCACTGCCACCGAGCTCTTCGCCAACAGAGAGGTCCTCAACGATGTCCTCCTCAGAGGTGAAAACCAAGTCGAGGATATTGTTTCCTATCGTTGGCTCTCTCACCCATTGAGTGAGGAACTCGTTGTTCGCGAACTCCAAGAGTAGTGCGTTCTTGCCACAGGGTTCTTTGTTTTTCCAGTCAACTTGTGTGTTGAAATCACCCATGACGATACACACTCTGTCTTCGACAAGTTCTCCTAGTAGCTGGTACAAATCTCTTTCCTTTTCAACGAGTTGGGCAGAAGCTCTATAAAGCACCAGGGTCCTGTATTTGGCAAGACCTATCTCTAGGTCAACACCTAGTAGTTTATGAGAGAGAGAGATGTTTGATATATAAAGTTTTTAATATTTAAATGAAAGTAGGACACGTGAAAATTTAAAATAGTGTAGTCTACTAAGGAGATATCACTTTTACATGTTATGATGTAGTCTCTTATTGCAGAATTTTATTTTGTTTAGAGTATTTTGCCAGGTATATTTAGTTATGCATACGAGAGGCGGTCAATAAGTTTTGTAATTGGGATATAAGGAAACGAGATATGAGGAAAAGTGTTTTATTATTTTTCAATATAACTACCCTCGACTTCAATGCACTTGTGCTACTTTTCCCTGAGGCTTCGAATTCCCGACAACCAGAAATCTCCCGACTGCTGTTCAAACTACTCCTGGGCGGCGAGCTGGACATCTTTATCGTCCCCAAACCGGCGTCCAGGCAATGCAGCCTTGAGCTGGCGGAATAAAAAGTAGTCGCTAGGGGCTTGATCTGGACCTTAGGGAAAATGGTTGAGCTCTTAGAATCCGCACTCACGCAGGGCAGCTTGTGCAACTCTGGCCTTGGGGACTTTGACGACGTTGAAGTCGATCATGGGGAGTGAGGTTTCTAGAGACACAACGGGCAGAGAATTTGCTCATGGCAAAATTGTCGTGGATGATGTTGATAAAACCTCCATGTGATATTCCAAGTTCTCTCTCGATTTCTTCGACCTTCACCCGTCGATTTTCGAGGATCATCCTCTCCACACGGGCCACATTGTCCACGTTGGTCACGTCTGACGGGCGTCCTGGACGGGAGTCATCTTCAAAGAACTCACGACCATGGCGAAACTCCCTATTGCAGCAAGCAATGGTTGAATAGGAAGGGGCGGTGTCAGTGTACACTGCAACCATGCGTTCATGGATCTCTTTTGCATTCTTGCCTTCCTTGGTCAAAAATTTGATCACTGCGCGGTGCTCAAACTTCTCGATTGATGAAAAATTTGTGACTGACGATCTGCGATCAGCTACTGCTTTTTAAATAGACGAGGCAGGAGCGTGCGGCTTCTGGTCCTGACTTGTCATAACTTGTCCTAACACCCCCACAAACAGCCATCCCCCTTCCTCTGTTTTGCCCTACCGATTCACAAAACTTATTGACCGCCCCTCGTATATGCCGGCAGAATCTCGCATTTAAAGTCCTCAAACATTTCCACTGTATTTGCATCGAGAATATCCTCGACATTTAAGTAATATATAAGGGAGCTCCTAACTTCCTTTGGGACCACTTCCGTCATTATAGAGAAAGATTTAATATTAATTCTGGTTACGAATGCGATTCGAATGTAAATTTTCCATAATGTTTATTCAACAGTACTTTTAGTTTTCCGTTAAGAACTTTATTACATATACCTTGTTCTGGGATTTTAAAATAATATCTATCTTTTGCTACTGAAGTCTCAAGTTGGTTTGGTTGATACGCTTTATTTAAAAATGTTATGGTTAATTTTTCTACATTTTTGTAAAAGAATGATTTGAAGCACTAAATTTCTTTGTATATAAGGCTGTAAGATGAACATAGGATATAGGCGCGGTAAAAAAGTGTTTTGAAGTTGCAAATTCTGTATTTTAATTCATTACAAATTATAAAGTTTAATCCTAATCCTGAATTAGTTGATTCTTGTATATTATTATTCCAATATTATTGTCACTTTTCGTATCAATATACTAAAAATGGGAGGGTGATTTCATTTTGTTTTTCCCGTTTAAGAAATGAAAAATACTTAAAGTTGGCTATGTTGTTATCAACAAATTTCTTATAAAAAATGAAGAAGGAACTTCATAATAAAATCTCAAGATGAGTCATCAAGAAATCAGCTGTCAATGGACCGATTGGTGACTCCATACCAAATTTGACCTTGAAAAGTAAACACCGATCGATTAAAAACCAGGTCTAATAAAAGACCTAAATTTAATCTGTTGAAACGATGAAAATTAGGGAAATACTTTAAAATTCAATATAAAATACTGGATTTTAATTCCTTAACTGTGATGTTAATAAAAAGAGACTGAAAATCGCAACTAACCAAAAAGTAACAAAAACCAACTTTGTATTCATTCTATTCATTTTGAAATTTGTATGAATTGGTAATGGTGTATTCATTTTTTGCTAGTTAAACAAATGTAGCTAGTTTGCAGGCTTATATATTTTGGTTAGAGAAAATAGTTTTCCAAATTCCGACCCTTTTGCATATAATTTACAATAAAGTCTATAGCTGATAATTGAAAGTTAGGAAACCCATTGACTTGTCTTCTTATTCTGATTATAATCTCTTCTACAGGTGTAAGTATCTTTTGAAACATGGAAGAGTTTGTCAA